>WAAD01026622.1:24985-81725 GCA_013389945.1 Fregata magnificens | reverse complement strand
CCCCCCAGACACACAGCTCCCAGGCACTTACCTGCACCCCTCTGCAGCGAGCAAGCAGGGATGACCTTGCAGATAGGGTGGCTTAATTCATTTAATAGACCTGAAGGAGAGGAGCGGACTCCCACCTTGTTCCCAGGTCCCACACCCCCCACCTGCCCCACTCCTGCAAGCGAATGGCAGCACAGCCCGGGGCAGCAGCACTCTCAATCAGCAGCACCTTCTCCGCACGTCACAGGTGACTACAGAGCAACGCTAATGTGGCAGGACCACTGTGATAAGCTTAGGCTGAAATTTTCTCCAGAAAGAGCTTGCTTAGTTCTACCTACAGTTTATAGCAGCTCAGCATACTAAATAAACTCTTCTGGCAAAGTCTTCTGTGGCAGTTTAGCTGGAGCGTTTCAGCTCTCACTCATTTGCACCGAGTCAACAGCTGTAACGACTTAAGGCACACACCCACCTGCTCTGTGCAACCGCTCCACAACTTGGAGACTTTTGCTCCCAAAGCAGAGGGGAGCTTGTGCTTGCCCCTCAGCTGCTCCTGCTTATGCTGGGCACTGCAGCACCAGCCAGCCTCCTTGCAGGGGGAGTTAACTGCTGGAAGTGAGGAGCAGGAGGAGCCGAGGGACAGAAATCCTGCTGGAAGGGTGGGATGAGATGGGTTCCTAAGGAAAGCAAAGGTTTCAGCATCTGCAATGAGGCCATCTGTCAGAGCTCTTAGTCTATATGAAAATGCCACCAAAGAAACCCAAGGCTCTACGCCCTGACTGACATTACTGTTCTGGCAAAAGCTCCCAGGGTGGAGTTTGCCTGAGTCATCAATTTTCATGTTTGAGTTTGATGAGATAAAGAGCAAATGTGTGATTTGTGCCAACCAAACCCAACGCAGCAAGCTCCATCCGTTCGTCTTTGGAAGGGCAAGGTTTATCCGCGCAGCGCAGCTGCCAATGAGCCATTAATTATGAATTGCATAAACCAAGCAAATCTCACAACAGATCTTCCCGGCGCTTGTCAAGTGACCTCCCCTGCAACTGGAAAAGGCCCCCAAGACAGTTTGGCTCTTGCAGGGAGCCCACCCCACCATGCCCCTCTCTGCTGTGATGGGCAACCCCTATTTGCCAGGAGGATTGCAGACTGGCACCTCTGGAGGTTTGCACTGATGAGCCTCCTCTCCTTTCACCACCAGAAAACAAGGTAACTTTCCCACCCTTACATTTAACAGCAAAGCCTCTGCCAGGCTTTATGGCTTCAGCATCCAAACCCCTGATGCAATCATCGGCACACCTCTGAGGAGATGCCGGAGATCTGCATGCTCCTTACAGGGTGCAGGGGCAGCAGAAGCTATACAAAATGCACTCACCAGCAGAGCTCAAACCACGGAGATACAACGCAGTGGTGCTGGGGGATGCCTCCTTCGCGGGGACGCCGCCGGGCTGGCATGGGGGCTGGGGGCAGCCTTGCGATCTGTTCCAAGGAGTCTGTTTTCCAAGAATCTGAGAAAGAGAATGAATGCTTACAAATTCAGGCCAGCAGCCTTTCTACAAGGAGTTTTATTTACCCCCCACCAGGCAGGGTGCAGAGAGCTCTTTGTGTTGGCCTTGCTCCCCACTGTGTAGTTGGGGCATTTGCACATTTTGGTTGGAAACACTCTCCTTTAGTTCTTACAGGAACCAGGTTCACAGTGAAGGATTTGTTTGCTCATTGACTGCTGTGTCTCCTAAGCCTTATTTTTGGTCCCTCTTTCCATCGACTGGGGGTGAAGACACCTTTTCCACAGCAGACAACGGAGAAAGGTCCCGAAGGGAGCTCCGTGGAGCACCACGTAATATCACTGTGAAAATGTGGTCCGGATGAATTTTGCTGCCTACACAGCAGCATCCAGCCAAGGCCAAAGGCTTGCAGGAAAAATTGAAGGTTATACCAGAGACATGAGTGCCACCAAGCTCGGTCGGACAATTGCACGTTTGTCCTTAGGATGAAAGAAGGAATTCAGTTTGGGCTGTGGCGAAGCCCAGAAAGCACAGTGGGGAGATTTAATGGGAGTTTAATCACTGATTTTAATGGGATTTGCTTGAGGTCCCACAGGTCATAGGAATCAGAATCATGGAATCAGAGACCCTTAAGATGAAGTCCAACCATAAGCCTAACATTGCCAAGTCCATCACTAAACCGTGTCCCTAAGTGCCACGTCTACACATCTTTTAAATACCTCCAGGGATGGTGACTGAACCACTTCCCCGGGCAGCCTGTTCCAATGCTCGACAACCCTTTTGGTGAAGAAATTTTTCCTAATATCCAATCTAAACCTCCCCTGGTGCAACTTGAGGCTGTTTCCTCTCGTCCTATTGCTTGTTACTTGGGAGAAGAGACCGACCACAGCTCCCTATTTTCATCACTCTGGGTTATGCACTGGGGGAGCAGCTGCCTCACTGTACAGCTCCCCGTCCCCTGCTACGCTATCTCCCTCCTGCAAGGGAAGATCTCCCCGTTTCCAGGGCAAAGTGATTCCTAACGACGAGGATCTGCTCTGGGGCCAGGGATGACAGGGGACGCCGTGCCCATGGGGAAGGCAAAGGATGTGTTTCCACACCCCTGCTTCCCTCAAACCACAGGAAAGCGGCGTTAGAAAGGCCTGTGCACCCTTTCCAGCCTGCACACCCCAGAGGCTCCATCCAGGTTAGGGTAACCCCAAGACCTGTCCCAACTTGCTCCCACTCCCTCGCGGGCTGTCAGGGCTGCGGAAAGAGCAAACTGCCCCATGTGGCTCCTGCAGCCCCACCGCAGCCACGGGACGGGAGGAACCAGCTCTGCAGCCCCACTAACGCCACTTGTGAGCCCCAGCAGACCCGCGCTCTGGTTTGCACCCTCAGTTGAAAAAGCTTTTTGCTTAAAGCAGTGCAGCTGCCTTGTCCACACTTGTTCAGCCAGCCGGTGCCCTGTTTGTGCCGGTTTCGCTGCAGGTCAGGGGAATAGCCACGTACTCCTGGCGCAAAGGACTGCCCTTTGCCTCCCACCTTTCACTGCTTGGTGCCGCATCTCCGCCAGCAAATTAAGTTCACATGAGAAGCACTGTGGTCCAGAGTTAGAAAAGAGAAGTCATGTGCAATTTGTTTACCGGGATTATTTAGGTATTGATGTGAGCTATCAGCTGTAACTCCATCCAAACAATTGCTCCAGGTCAGATAAAGTCCTGTCGTGCCTATACCAGCATATTTACTGGCAAGTAGGAAATGCCTAGAGAAAGCCTTTATGAATCAAGTGAAGCATGGAGCCCAACAGCACATTAGGGACTGGTGGGCTGATGTTTGTAAAACAGCCACCGAAGGATCATCCACCAGGATCTCAACTCACCATGTGTAATTCAGCCACACTCACACACCCTGCATTGCAACCCAACATGAGACGAGGCAGGTTTAAACCAGCAATAACATCCCTGCACAGGGGTGCATCAGCATATTAATGTTTGAAACATGCTGTCAAGGAACCGGTGCTGCTCTTTGCACCGAGCAGAGATAGGGCAGGTGCGGGTTCGGGTGCAGGGAGATGCCATGTGGCCACGGGGTCGCAGAATCAGCTTTGCTGGAGATGTGGGGTGGGAGAGTGCTCTGTGCATGGCCAAAAGCGAAGCAATGACTTCTCGTCAGGAGCACTTTATTTAAGGTCAGCATTCGTGAAAGCTGACAGCCTCAGAAACAGAAAAACAGAAGTCCTGAAGTCCTGTGAGCGGCCACGGGACAAGCATCAGCAAGAACCACACAGGGGAGAGTAGTGCTTGAAAAACACAGCAGGGTGGAAAAAGCAAATTTTCTGGAGCACAGGGCTAGGAACAATGTGTCCGGCAGTTACAGCAAAAAAACCAGAGACATCAGCACTTCTGAGTCCTTTCCCCAGCTCTGGGGAAGAAGGCAGGCTGGTGGCCGGAGTAAGGAGACTGAGGCACCCACGCTGTGCTCCTGTGACACGGAGCAACCTCGAGCTTCCCACTGCACCCTTTCGTGCCTCAGTTGACCACCTGGCAGTGGTGACCCTTCCCAGGTGCGCTGCAGGAATGGCAAGCCTTTGGGACAGCTTGAAAGAGCCTGTGAGGGGGAAGGTGTTTTGGAAATCAAAATAGCTATTGTTTTTCTTCATGAAAGATTAACGCATTTCATCATTAAAGGGTCAGCTTGGCCCACATGAAGACCAGGCTGTTGTAACCTCGGCTACTTCTTTGAGCAATTTTTCTCCTGAAGAAGGAGCCGCCAGGCCAGTTCGTAGGGAGCACTCCTTCTGAAGGTGGAAAATGCCTGGCATTGTGTCCAGCCTGTTTGAAGTGGGAGAAAAGCAACTTTGAATAAGCTTTTTATGGGCCCCATGGCTCTGCTTGACCATAATGTCAGCTTGTAATTAGCAACAGATACCACTTCTGTCACTCGCGATGTTATCATCAGCCGTCTTGTGTTTCAAAGTGAGGAGAGGCATGTAAATTATGGGCAATTTGGTCTCTGAAATGGGCTTTATGGTTTTTTTCTGCAGGGCGACCGGGAAGCCTGGAGTTTGTTACAGAGATAGCAGTTGAGCCGGCAGAGAGAGGAGCAGGAGAAAAGCAACGTGCATTATAGAGCTGCTCCAGCAGATCCCTGGAGGAAACACATACGTGGCAGCTCCCCGGCGAAGGCAGAGCTGAGTGGTAGGTCTCACAGGGGCTGTATGTTTTGAGAAAAGAGGAGAGCAGGTTTGGAGGCAGCCACCGTCCTGCATCTGAGATGGGGAGGGCTCGGCAAGGCTTCATTCACACACCGACGCAGAGAGCTGGAAGGAGAAGAGGATGGCTCGCTCCTAGGCAGCCAATGCAGCATTGTTTCCTACTCAGCGTATTGCAAGTACTTTGGCTGACTAAGGGTTAGATGGCCCAAGAACAACTGAGACAATATTTTCCCCTTATTGATAGAAAACGTTGCCTTCAATTAAAATACAGTTTTTGGAGCGAAGGAAGGGCTTGCATTTCCCAAAAGAGATTTGATTTTTTGTAAGAAAAACAAAACCCCCAAAGTCGCACCATTTCCAATTTTGACCAAAAGCAGCTTTAACTTCTGTTAAAAAAAATGGAGCAAAATTTTTTGGCTTTTTTTTTTTTTGGTGGAAAAGGTCTATTTCTTGCAGCAAGCCCAGAGAGTTTCCCACATCCCTTGGCACTGCTCTACAGCCTAACAGATCCCACTGCCAGAGCACTGGGATGAGTATTTGATTTCATCTATTGCTATACAAATGATCGAGCGTCCCGTTTCTGCCTTGCTTTGGCCTCCTGCAGAAGGAGTCACACCAGAGCTACTCTTTGCAAGGGCTCCCCAGGAAATGGGCTAAAGCAGAATTTGGCCCCACATTGACTTTGTGGTGTCACGTTCTCCCCTTTTGTTTGCTGGAGGAATTCAAGCATCACTCTACTGCGCCAATCTTTCTATCTACCACTGGCAAATAACACAGCCAAAAAGGTTATCTGCCTTCAAACAGAAATAGCTTATGTTTAGAAAAGAATTAAATTTTGTTCCCTTTAGAGTTGCAACCACATCCTCAAAGCTGTTAACCTGAAAGTGAACTTCAGATAATAAAACTCTAACCTCACCCCTTCAGAAGAGCTAGCAGTCAGCAGCTACCTTGTGTACTCTCCCGCTATCTGCCCCATCGATTACTTGATAGCACAGCTTGTTTTCTTTTTCAAGGGAAGACAGCTACTAAATCTATGCTTCCCATCCCTCTCCTTAGCACTCTTGGGCTTCTCCACAGCTGCAATGCTTTTCCATCGTCCCTGCTCTCAGTTAAATAAACATTATGACACATACTGATTGCTTTAACAAACTTTACTGTTCCACGTCCTCGGCAAAGCACGGTTATCTTTTTACAGGGAACATTCCTTTCCTGTTGCTATGCCTACTTCAGCGCCATCCAGCACGATAGCCAAGACTGCTGGACTAACCCGCAATTTCCAACGACTCCGTTTTGCTCATCTTGAAATAGCTCAGAAGGGGTGTGGGGCCAGACCGCCAGCAGATGTGAGCTGTCAGAGCTCCTCTGCCTGCAGCCGAGCTCCCGCAGTTTATCCCGAGTTACAAAAGCCAAGGACCCGGCCACGGCTGTCGGAGGGTGAATGTTGTCTTCTGAAAATGCCCCGGAGCTAAAAATGGCTGGGTAGAGTGAGGTGGGTGAAGAAAAAGGGAAAAGAGGGGTATGACTGCCAGCATAGCTGGGGCAGGTTGGTTTTATCCTCCCCATAAGGCTGCATTTGGAGTTCTGTAATTTGCAACTAAATTGCAGAATCCAGAAATATTTCTGGCAAATGGTATTTCACAACCATTCATCATCATCGTGCACAATTTCCTTGACATGACAACCTATGTTTTAAAACTTGCAAAGAGAGGGGAAACTGCCATTTGTTTTGGCCAAGCCAAAATAGCACTTGGCCCAGGGACTCGGGGCGCTGTGGCTGCTCCCATCGATAAGCCCTGGCAGGCCAGCTCCTGCCAGGCGGGCACGGGCACCTCGTGTTTCACACACGCCACATAACGGTTTCAAGAAATGAGTGTGTTTCAGTTTCCCCTAACCAGCTCGGTTTTCACATCTAACACAGCAGTGCCCATCATCCATGTGGTTGCACCACTCTGTTATTTACTGCAGGGCAACCTAGAGATTTTAATTACAAACTTCCCTAAAGTCAGTGATTTCACCTTTTTCCATGTTGTTTTCACTTCCCCTTGTGCAAACATTTTCTTCTCAATAAAGGACAGGTTTGTTCCTCAGATACCTCAATTCTCAAAGGTCTAATTATTTATATCTAGTGGAGACCCAGATGCAATAGCTCCAAAATATATCTAGTATGCTGGACAACACAGAGAGAGGCCAGTGAAGCCAAAGAGGATTTCTGGCAGGTGATCAGTTGTAAAAGATAGTTCTTCCTCTAGGCATCAGCCAGAGTATTTTTGGGTCTGCAGGATGTGTGCATGCACTGCCCTTGCAGCTCTCAGATTGAATACTCCTGCACCTTCATGCACCACAAACCCAAACTGTTTTCTCCTTGTTCTAAGGACATGAAGTGATATACAGGATCTAATTAAGATTTCTTCTTTTTATCTTTCTATTTAGGCTTTTTCATGACCTAGCCACAATACATTGGACTAGTTGTGCATGGGGGGAAGTACAAGGGTGTGAGCATAGGAAAGGACTTGAAAGGAAGCAGATAAATCCCAGCCCGAGTCCCTCCTAGCCCGTATCCGGCAGCGAGCACATTGCCAGCTGCGCAGGGGCTCGGGGCAGCCGTGCAAGGGTTGGGGGCAGCCCCCTTTCCCGGGCCAGGCCAACACTCACCCCTTGTTGGGGGATTCAGCACCTTGTCCCCATCTCTCTCCCTCCCACCAAGCTCTGCACCCAGAGCTATGTCCATCTCGTGGGTCCAGGAGCACTGGGAGGAGGTATCCCAGGGGCTCCTACTCGGGATAAACCGGGGGGTCACCTCAGGATAAACACAGCACTTGGGGAAGAGATTTTTTTCTGTTGTCCTCCCAAATGGGGTTGTGCATGATGGCTCTCTGGAGACCCTCCACCTACCCTGCCCCAACAGATACAGCAACGGCAGCTGACTTCTCCCTTAGCCGAATCCAGGAGCGCCAAGGGATGCTTCTGCTGGCAGCCCACCAAAGACTCATCTCCGGCCACAGTAACACAGCCAGTGCAGCATTCAAAGCCTGCACGGCTCAGGAAGGAGGGAAACCAGAGAGCTTGATGGGCCGAAACCCAGATGGAGAGAGAAAGCCGCGTGAATGGAGGAAATGATTCAGAATCTGGAAATGTGAACAGCACAGGCCGCGTGTGCTGGGTCTTATATTGGCCTCTCTCGACACAGAGTGGTTGGGGGTTTTTTTTGGGACTCAGACAGGGATTCTTGGAAGGGTGTCAGGAGCAGGCTGGGTGCGTGCTCCAGATCCACGTGGAGAAAACCTCCCGGTCTGGAACGTCAGCTGAGTGTTTTCCCTTTTCGCTTTTTGCAGGTTATACAAGCTGAAGTTTAAATGGCCACATTCCTTGTGGTCATTTTCTTTTATTAAAGGAATAGTGTATATACACATTGCCAGCAAGCCCTACACCTAGGAGATGCACTGTGAGTTATAATAGGATCAAACTGGCCTTCCATGGAAAAACCATGTCCAAAGGCTTTTCTGGTCCATTGGGGTAACTTCTTTGTTGTAATTCCACTGCTCATTCCCACTGAACTGCAAACAGGTCAAGGCCAGCAGCACTGGAAAGGGCTCTTTCCCACCATACCCTGCTAACATGCTCTGCCCTGCTCCAGAGCGCAGCCCCCCTACCCCAGACCCTGCAGGGTTCCCTCTAACAGCCGGTCCCAGGCTCCCACGCCAGATCCCATCACCATCCTGTATTTAAGCTCACCTTAGCCTAACAAGGCTGCACAGCTGGTCCCTCTTTTAGCTTTTCCAGCCCATTTCCTGGGCATGAGCTTTGGTTTCTGCCTCTCCAAAGAAATGGGATTGCACAGTCTAATTGTCCTAGCCTTTAGGTAAAAACCAAACTTCAAGATAGCCCAGCGACTTCCACACCAGCTTGCCCAGTTTTCCAGCTCGACTGTTTGAGGCCAGCAGACCCTCCTTTTTGCTTTGGCTCCTTTTTGCCCCCATTAGGCAAAATGCTATAGGAGCACCTAAGCTACCTTGGCTGCTTTTGCAAAGGGCTCCCCCGATCACTCTCACCTCCAGTGCCATCCCACCTTAGCCCCTACCAGCTCCTTCCAGCCTTTGTCCTCCCACCATCCCTACAAGCTGCTTATTTTCCTAAAATCACCTCTTGTCCTGCTCGTTCAACCTGCAGAGGTGGAACAAGTTCACCTTTCCCTACTGCCTCCAGCGTGGCCTCTGCCAATTTACATCTCAGCTGGGTAACACAAGATCAAAGACAGCAGTGAGGTCTGGGTCCCTGGATGCTTGGATAATCTCAGATGCTGCTGCGGGAGTTGTGACAGTCACGGGAGAAGGAGAAGATCCAGGAAGGTCGGTCCCAGATATCATCGTGTTTAATTTCACTTCATTAAATTGAAATGGGATTGAGTTACATCCCAGACAGTCTTTGAGAAACACATTCATGGGGGGTCGGTGGCGGGGTCCAACACTCGGACAGTCCTGGATGCGTGGCGTGGGGTGAAACACTCAAGACCATAAATCAGTTCCCCACAGGACAACCAGATGAAATTTCTGAATTCCCCCCTGAGCTGGCTCTGAATTTGACACCCGGGAAGGGCTAGATCTGCCCGCCTGCGAAATTAATCTCTTCCAGAGCAGCCTCAAACCTGGTCCTGGAGGCAAACACACCTCCCTGCCCCTGTGTCCTCTGGCCATGGACTGGAAACACCACCTAAATTAGTGGGAAGGGAGTCTGCTTTCCTGTTTGTGCAAGAACTGACTTCTCTGAAGATTTGCCAGTGGTGGGGCTGGGTTTAAGAAGAATAAAATGCTGGTGAGATGAAGGGGACCATCAGTGAAGGTCAGCGAGTACTTTGGATTAAAATTTCTCCCCAGATTTATGTGAGGTTTGCATTGTCTAGCTTCCTTTTGCTGGGTGATTTCTTGCATTCCTGTGGCACAAGAAGCCAAATTCATCCTTGCTCTAAATCCATTTATTTCTCTCCTGAAATTAATTTTGCTCTCTCATTTCAAAGAGCAACGATGGCAGAACAGCTACTGAGCTCTGTGAGACGCAAAGAAGTTGTGCCTGCTGCAACAGCATAACCATAAACACAGTTTATGCCCTCTGATGGAGGGCTGTGGATGTTTTACCTTTGGCTTCCAGCAAGCCCAGCTTGCTTTGAGCCTGCCTCATAGTTTTTTTCTTTCAGGGGAAACGAAAAAAAAACCTCAAGACCAGACTCACATTTCCAAATGCACATATTCCCTACCGTCTTTTTAGGAAAAACGCATGGTGAATCTTTACACATCTCCCAACAATAGGTGCAAAACAAGAATGGTTTGGTGAAGAAGTGGAGAAAAAAATCAGCAAACTTACACCAAGGTTGAGCAACAGATGAGATCCTGCCTCTGAAGAAATGACATTATGAATCTGGTGAGGAGAAGGGACAGACTGTTAGTTGGCTTTTCTATCTAGGAAGCAGCAGGCTGCCAGAAGTCTCCTGTAAATGAAAGTCCTGGAAGGGAGTAGCATGATCTGTCAAAGAGAAGAGCTGGTGCTAACCAACACCATCAACAATTGTTGACAGATGAACCATCCCTAGACCGCTGGGTCTGGAGAATTTCTGAGGAGTGAACAACTTCTGTCCATTACAGAGGCTCTTGCAAAATCCCTACAAAATCCCAGCTCAGACTCAGCTATTCCCGAAACAATTGAATAACTTCAGAATAGCAAGCAAATATCTAAATAATTCCTCCTGATCCTGGGCCCAGCCAGGGGCCTGTGGGAGGATGCCAAGAATCCAGATGTGCGGAGGGTAGGTAGAAAGCATACTGTTTCAGCCCCTTCTGCAACCGTTGCTCTCCTTGAATGATTCCTTTCCCCTTGGCCAACCCCAACACCAATGTCCCACCAGATCTGCTATGGCCCCAAGGCCAGGGTCACCACTCCTGTCCTTTCCCCTGCAGCAGCTGCTCTGCTACGTCTGGGTCAGGGAGCTAAACTGCTCTGCAGTCTTCAAACTGGTGTCATCACCCCTTCCCCAACATATGAGGTGTGTTTCTATCATTTCCTATTCCTAATAATTTCCTACCGTTTAACCCAGAATGGGTTAGGGAAAAAATGGAACAAACCAGTTGGATCAGAGGCAGTGACTCCCAGAAGGTGGCCGTGGTGAGCAGATGGGATGGGCTGGTCATAGGTTCTTCTGCTGGAGCCAAGCAATGGCAGGTGGACATGGACCAGTCAGGGGATTTGGCTTTGCAGGGAAAGAAACTGCCCAGCAGGATGGCAGTGGCATTGCCACCTCTATGTGGGATGACCTTGGGCACAGCAAAAATCCCTGTGACAGGACGAGAACATTCAGGGAACATCCAGGTCTTACTCTGGCCCATGTCGCCTTGCTCCACAGAGGCAGGTCAAAGCCCCCGGCGTTTCTACTGAGTCAGGCACCTCCACATGCCACACACCTCAGGGTCATGCTCTGGAGGCACAGGCTGGATCCCAACAACATCTCAGGTCACACTGGGTGGGAACGTGGCCAGGTCTGGCTCAGATGCCTCACATGCACTGTGAGGCACAGGATCAAATAACAAATGCCTTCACCTACCTGTGAATGACAGGTGTACCCATATTTTTTTTTCACTCCAGCCCATAACCACTGCACCAGTATATCCAGTATACAGCTGCTTGCTGTGGCCACCCCGTGGTAAGAGGGCAGATCCTGGGCAGCTGGAAGGACCATGATGGGTTG
Organism: Fregata magnificens; assembly: GCA_013389945.1. Taxonomy (NCBI): domain Eukaryota; kingdom Metazoa; phylum Chordata; class Aves; order Suliformes; family Fregatidae; genus Fregata; species Fregata magnificens. The sequence continues at coordinate 70,312 of WAAD01026622.1, read as the reverse complement.
TCATACCTGCACTTCCTTCTCCTCCTTCGTCCCTAGTCCATGGCCACCCAAACAAGGTTTTAATGACTTACTTTCTAAGAGGAGAGATTCATACCTCAAGCAGGAGGCACGGAGCATGTACGTGCCCATACCTTTTCCAAAATCAGTATGGATTTTGCTGGGAGGCTGCCCTCCTTACGAGCCCTCTGTTTTAAAAGATCTCTTACAAGAAAGTTGTCATTCAGTTACGTGGCATTTTTATAAGTAAACAACTGCTGCTCAGAAATCAGCTCAAATCCATCAGCAAAAGCCTGAAAAATGCCAAATTCATGATTCCAGGAGACCATTATGTCTCAGGGCTCCCACCACCTGATCCAGTAGCAGATCTGGACTCATTTTCCAGGATGTTATATTTAACTCTGGCCTCTTAGAGCTTCAGATTGCTTAGCCCTGAAGCGGCGAGTTTAATATCCCTTTCAGAACGTCATTAGCATTAACTATTTTTACTGCATATTCTTGTTATTCATGTAAGCGGATCCCCCTTCGGGCCTTGCTCCAGGCAATCCCTTGAGCATTCTCTCAAGTGAACTCGGTGCACTCCAAGCCACAGCAACGGGCTGATCCCAAATTTCCTGTACACGTGACGCTCACTTAGCAGGTACTTCACAACTGGACCAGTGGGCACCCCTGAACATGTCCTCACGGTCACTGGGCACAGCCTCAGAGCGTAACTGAGTTCCTGAGGCTCCTGAGCTGGAGGAGAATGAAACAGGCAGCAGCACGGCAGACAGGAGCCGAGCATCGCCGTGATGACACACCCCCACCGTGACCAGCAGCTCAGCTCTGAGCATGTGGCAAAGCAGACCCAGGGCAGATCCCCCTGTCCCGACACGCTGCGGCTGCAGGAGGGCCCTTCCAGCTCTGCTCCACCCATGCACATCACTCTGGGAGAGAGAAACCTTCTCTGATATTTTTTTTTGTTGTTGTAAGGCAGCTTGCCAGCCTCTTTGTATCACTTCAGAAGTGCAAAACAGCCTGATGTAGATCTCAGGTTCACACCTAGTTTTTGAATGATATTTTGGGACTGAACCAGATTCTTAATTTGGAAGGATGTTACCTGGTGGCTCTGGACTGAGGATCAATGCTAATACATTGTTTCCTCTCATTAGGTTTTCCCATTTGTTTTGCATTAGAAGCAATCCTAAGACCTATACTGCTGGTAGGAGAAAGGTATTCTCCCAGGAAGAGCCTCTCACTCTGATAAGGGCATTTTTCCTCATCTGCTGTGAATGTCATTCCTGCAACTTTTAGCGCTCTGGGCTGTAGCTCTATATTAGGCCAACAAAAATAATAAGTCCTAAAATGAAAACCTCCAGATGATCTTGGCAGAAACAGCACGTCCATCACAACTGGAAATCACATTTGATAGTCCACAATGGCAGGAAACTCACCTGGTTTTATTTAGTCTCCACACAGCTATGTGCTATTGGCACTCCTCCAAGTATCTCTTTGGCGAGGGACTTTTTTTTTAACCTGTTAGTGGCTGTCCTTTCTTATCTAAAGCACCCTGCATGTTTGATTTTCACGGAGGCCCTTCGCTGAATTTTTTTGTTTGTCTGCTGTGAAAAAGTGTAAGGGAACTCAGCAATTCATGCATTTACAGCTCTGTTCCCACAACAAGGTGCTTAAAATAAAGAAATTGGCTCAGGGTAATTGCTTGATATGAGAAAGATTATACAGGCAATGAACATCTGTATCACAGCTACGGTTGATGGCTCTGAGTGCTGTATCATGTGCCAGGAGTTCTCTGCCAAAAAAAATACTTTAAAAAAAAAATTTCCAACCCAACATATGCTTAAATAAGACTTATCCAGTATGCAAAGAAGCTCATGAAAAAAAAAAAAAAAAAGAAATAAAGAAAAGGAAAAAAGACTAGAGTGTTGAAATAACACAGGAAATTATGCAACTAATACCTGAACCTGAGCATTGCAGATCCGATCCAGAAACCTCACTATCTCACCAGGCTTTGGTAAAATAAAACAAGTTATCCTTCTTTTCGAAAGTGAACTTGTTGATACAGAGTCAGATGGAGGTTTTGCACCAACACGGTCGCTGCAGGCCAGAGCAGCTGTAACATGGGCAAAGTTTCATGTCACCCCCAGCATCCGGGCAGGGTAAATTCCCCCTCACCCTCCCCTCGGCTGCACCCTGCACATCATGGAAACCTCCAGGGCTCAGCACACATCCGAGGGGCTCATGGACACCGGCTGGTCCTTTGCATGGGGTTGAATTGCCTCCACAGTTTTTAGCATGCAAGCTGCATGGATAAAAGGGAATGGAGAAACAAGTTTGGAATAAAATCAGCTGTGAATTTTTGCCAGAAATTTAAGCTGACCCAAAGAAAACTTGTTTTTGAGATAAGTTCGGGAACTTTTCCCACCTTATTATTTCCATGTTTGCATTTGACATACAGAAGGGTCGCATCCCTCCCCCGCTTCTCCAGGAACCTCTGCTTTAGGAGCTTTGCAATCCCCACTCATCCTCTGTGCAGGAGTTAACCCAGGACTCCCAGAAATTCACTTGGGAACCTGAGGCAAAGCCACAGAGCCCATAACGCCCATCGGTTAACAGGTGAGGGTTACGTGAGCTGCAGTTCACTTCTCAGCACATGACAGGGGAGCGCGGTCGGGACTTGCCCAGGCACAGCACCGGGAGCTCAACATCACAGCTTCAGACTTGTAACGGGAGATCCCCTTCCCACCTAATGAAAAAAAGTAAAAGTTCTCAGGTTCAGATAAGCTTATCTGTCCTTCTCCTTGTGTTCAAGGAGGGCTGCTGACCAGGGAAGCTCTGGTTCAAAGTTTTGTTTTGGTAACGAGTTCATCCATCCCATGACTAACCACCCGTGCTACTGGTTTATGTCTGCACTAAGGATCTGGACACCAACTGGCAGCTGCAGCAGGAGGAAGAGAGAAGGACCAGACATCTTAATCTTGCCAACCAGTCGCATAGCAAGGGGAAGGGAAGGCAGAGGCAGGACAAGACCAGAACAGTCTTCTTGCCCTAAGCAAAACACTCATACGTGTCTCCTGAAAGAAGACATCTGCCTGCGAAACGCTTTGACGGGAGAGTCCTCCAGTAGTATGGTGTGAAGAAGCCTTATGGGCTTGGCCTGGAAAGGTTTGATTCAAAGTTCAGTGGAGCTGACAGGAGTTTTCCCGCTGGTTTCAACAACCAAGCTCGCCGTTTTCCTTGTTTAGCCTTTAGTAAGCAATACATTTAGGGGTACGCATGCCCCTGCCCTCACCTTGGTTTCTCCCCACACACACTACTCACCTAACTGTTAGGTTATCCTCTCCCACTGGTACAAAACCACAACCCTCTTTCCTCCTTGCGGCACGTCTGCCTCCCCACCAGCCTTGGTGGTGAGCACATTTGCAGAGCCTGGAGGGAAACTACCCTCCTTCTGGGCTGCAGGGCCCCAGAACTGCCTAAAAACAAATTAATAGGTTAATGTCAGGGAGAGAAACACGTCCCCATTGCTGCCTTCCCAGGCCTAAACCCATAGCACCTCATAGACAGCCCCACTGCAGGATCTGGCCATGCCCTCTGGCCTGGTGGGACCTGAGCCTTGTGATCATAAATGGCTCTTTGTACCTCTGAAATGCTGTCAGCTTGTGAAACAAAGCTCCAACAGTCCCAAAGTCCTTGATGCCCAAGAAAATGAGTGAGCAGAGGGGCTGGGAGAGTTCCCGAGCACGTCTCAGTGGGCAGAAGAAGGACTATCTAATCAGATGTGGATGGAGAACAAATAAAAACCAGCTGCTTTTCACCAGCTCTTCTCCCAACTGGAAAAAAAAATGCATACACATACAAGAACAAGGGAAGAGGCACTGATGAGCTGTTATCTGAATTTATTGCCAGCATCTGACCCACAATGGGGTCTATTTTTTTTTGTCTTCCTTTAATTTATGACCCAGTTTCTCATCGTGTCATGACATCACCCAGGGAGAGAGATTTCATAAACATGCACACACATCACACTGCAAACAGGATAAACCCCTAGGCCATCCCGGGCTCCATGCAGCATCACCCCAGCAGCAGTCCCCAGGCACCCTCTCTTCCAAGAAATCGCTTGGCATGGCCATGACAGAGCCACCCACCTCCCAAGTTTTACTGGGATTAAGGCAGCTTGGAGGGGATTTTTATACCACACCAGTCTAAAAGCAGCATTGCACCCTTGTGTGCTCTTGCCCCACCCTAACTGCAGTTTCCCTCCAAGGGAGCCAGACAGCTCCACACTCAGAGATGATTTATGCTGTTTTCTTTTGGCAGTAAAATACATCAAATCCTTCAGAGACTGGGTGGAACCAGAACTGCCTTCTCCATCACTCAATCCAGGCTCAGAATGGAGAAGCCAGTGGTCAGCGTATGCGTGACCGATGTGTTCCCCGGGCCGGTGTCAGCCCAAGACCAGCAGCACCCCATGATGCTGGCCCAGGAAGGAGCTCTTGGCTTTCCCACACCTAACATAGGCAAATTGATGGCAGATCTCTTGTTCCAAAATGCTCTGATATTTGTTTGTCTGCCTGCAGCTTCCCTTGGTGAGAAACTGGGAACTACCCATCTTCACAGTGGAAAGCTCAGCTGAAAGGTCAGGGCCAGATGAGCACGGGGTTTGAACTTCTGCTTTCAGAGGTGGCAATCCAAGCTGAAGCTCAGGGAGGGCACGGTTAAGTACATCACGCTCTCAGCACAAGGGCAGTTTGCCCCCAAACTGCTTTTAAAACCCATTCAGCCAAACTGGTGTGAGAATGGATGGAAACCAGCCTTGAGACCTGCAAAAATAGTGCAGGCAGGTATTTTGTGGATTCAGTATGAATGATTCAGGCTGCACACCCAACAGCTTGCCTTAGCTTGATTACTTGTAAAATCAATTCATCATCAAGAATCATGATGATGATGAAATTTAATTGATTGATTAAAACAATTCAAAATTAACATTCATGGAATGGGAAATGGAAGGAAAATGAACTTCCCTGGTATATGAAGGCAGGGAGAGAAATACAGAAACCTGGCCTTACTATTTTGGAGAAAGGGTTTGACCAAGGAAGAAAGAAACTTATTTTCTGTTTTTACAAAGAAATTTTCAGTACAGGTGGTAGAAAGACAGGAACAAGCATGTCAGCCCCCAAATGTGCATGGGTCATTAGGAAACCCAGACAAGCAAACCAATATAGCAATTGTTCTCAACACTTACATTGCCACCTTCATCTTCACAAGGCATCATTACACCACGGTATAAAGGAAGCAACCAAGGCTAAAGAGCTGTCCCATAGTAGCAGAAGATACAGGGCAGGCAGGGAATTACAGCCCAGGTCCCCTGGGCGCTCCAGCTTCTCCTGATTCCTTGGAACCTCAAGCTGAGGCCCACAGCATGGGTGCAACCTCATTTCAGGACAACCTGAGTCTTTTTAGAGCTCAAAAAGTGCCTTCGTGTCATCAAGCTTTAAAAGACAACCAACATTAAATAATGAAAGTGAATATGACTCTAAATCATCCTTTCATAAGGTTTATGAAGAGCCCCAAATCTGAAATATCAGCTCTGGTGGTGTTATCTGCTCTGAAAACACAATGCAGCCATGGCGTACCTCCTCCATCACACGAAAGTCCTTAATAAAAACAGCTAAAGAAGAGCTGACCAGACCACTGGGATTTGGACTATTTTCTGAAATGCCTTCCTTGGGGCTTTTAGCTTTCACTTTATTTTCTCATGCTTAGGACAGAAGTAATCTTTATCAGACATTGTACATGACCTCATCATTAAAATATACCGCCATCACAACTGGAACTTCCCCCATTTGTTAGCATTGGGTTTAAGTTCAAGTTGAACCCCCGACCTCCTGGCTCCACATTAAGATGCCTAGCAAGCCACTGCAGTTAAGGATGCTATGTAATGAGCCAAATCATCCTTCCTGCAACTCCAACACAGCCAGTGGAGCCGGGCTAGAGGTTATTCTGCTTCAATGATTGTAGCAGTCTGTCGGAAACGCTAGTTATATGTAATCCTTATATAAATAGTCGTGAGACGGGTGGAAGGATATCGTGATTGAAGAGTCCTGTCCTCAAGGGTCACAACGCAGAAGGTAGAAAACTCTCTCTTTATGGATCTGCACACAAGCTGCAGAATCTCCCACCCAGCAGGTGACACACAACCCGCGTCCAGGCAGAGAGCAGGCGTAGAAAACAAGTTAGGGAGGGGAGACTTCTAAGAGTCTTCTTGCCATACACTGAGAGCGAGCAGGCTCAGCCCCTTCCACCCAATCTTTTTCTGAAACAGGATCATCTTATGCCTTCCTCCCATCAGATCAGTATCTAACCACACAAGTGACCCCATCTCACAGTATGCTGAAGATAAGGTCATTCCTTGCACCCACCCTTCACAGCACCCAGACTGAAAAACCCAGAGATCAGGTTAGCATCAGGACACCAGGGAACTGACTGACTTGTCCACACAGATACCCAGCTATGCTTGCACTGGTCCACATTTCCTTCAGCACAGGCGTGCCTGAGCAGGGCTTGTCCTGGGGCTGGACACCAGCAGGACCAGATAACCCCATAGGGCTGCTCAGGAATACAAGTCTTGACATCTAGTTGCTTCATCCTTTTCTGTGCACCCAACCTAAAATCCACCTACCCAACCGCTTGGCTCCAGACTGACGTTCTCAGAAACCCCCAGGCTCTCCACAGCGGATTTAACCCGGGAGCTCTGGGATAATCTCCCAGCAGAGAGGGAGCAGCCTCCTCCAGCCTGTTTGCTAGTTAGGATAATTCTTCCTTTGACTGATGATCAAGAAGCTATTATGTACTGAGAGGGGAGTGATTTGTTCTGTAACGCTCATGACAGTGCTTCAGTGCTTAGCCATTCTGCCTTGTTATCACTGGTGGAGAATTTTACAGGCCACTGACAGACCTTCAAACGCAGCCATTGCTGTGTGGAAAATCCAATTTGCTTTGGAAGTCTCCTGACACAAGGCCTTGTCTTCATGGTCCCTTGGCAAACCATTTTCAGCACATGCACTAGTTCATGACCCTGTGATTTAACGGACATCATTAAATTTTAGCAGAAGAATCCATCACTTTGAAGGAACCCCTAACAAGTGTGTGACCTAAAAGTGAGACCTAATATACTGGCATCTCCACACAAAGGGCTCCTTTTCTCTTAACATTTGGCTTATCTCCATGCCACTCCCAGGTCAAGTTCAGTAGTAAGCCCTCGTAGTCAATGCACCATTGAGCTGCTCCAGGAAAAGCAAATAGCATCAATGCAGAAAATGTAAATGTGCGTTTCTTTGCAGCATCCCCCGCTGCCAAACAGATAACGAGTTTATGTAGGCATAGAAAAAAATTCCTATTTGAATAATTATTGTTTGCTTATAAATTAACCCACAGAACTGTGCCACATGCCATAAAACAATCTTACATTACATGGGCTTAAACGGTAGGACTGGTATAATAAACTCTATGTTGAGTCACCAAATTCCTCGCATTCTTTGACTTCCCATTCTGTCTCAAATGTCAGATATCTCGCTGGGGTAACACAAGCAGTAGCGAGGGCCGGGGGTTTGCGTGGGTTTTAATTGTAAAAGCAACATTCTCACAGAGAATGACAAGGTTCACAACCCCGCTCCACGGCTTGGGCAGACTGGGGGAACTTCAAAGGCTTCTTGTCTCCCCACTGGGTGTTTTGGGGTTTAAGGCCCCACAGGTCTGGCTGAGGGTCTCGAAGCTGTACAGCACCCATAACCCCAGGTCACCATGCCTCTGCAGGCTACTGCCTTTTCATGAAAAATATGTCTGAGAGTGGGTCTGAGCATGGCGGCCAGCTTGGGGAGGCTCCTGCATTTGGGCTGCAAACCACCAAATCATTGCTATAGCCTGACGGCTACTCTCCAATCCCATTGTACCAGTCCAAAGCAAAGGCAGAGTGAGTCTTTATCACTTGCAGATTGTTCAGCGACATCTAGGCTTCATTAATAACTTCAGTATTTAAAGATTTTAAGATCTTGTGGATTCTCCTCCTCCTTTGTATTCTGGTGCGGTGGAATCCACCTGTGCTTGGTTATGTAGAGATCATTTATGCTTTGCAGCTTTCTTTTGGTTGCTCCTCTGTCTTCAGCTGAGCACCAGTGAAGATGATGTACCTTCTCCGGGGAGCCAAGAAAAACCTGTAGGCAATTTTGACACAAGCTTTCTCCCCAAAATGCAAGTGATGTTTAGACCTTGTGCATGCCCTTAAGCATGGATGCTCGGTGGAGGCAACCCACGGGAGCTCAAGAAAAGCCTGGGAGCCCAGAAATATCCCATGATGTTCCAAGATATGTGTGTGTATGCCTGGGTTAAAAGAGATATTACCCAGATCCAGCACAGGGAGCTGGACTTCCCTTCCCTCATTCTGGAGCACAGGTTTGGCCTGTGTCTAACAACATGCTGATCCAGGGGTAAAGCAGAGCTCAAGGCCGTGGCAGCAGACGTGCAGATTTGACACTCGCAAGCGAAGTGAAAGCACAGGCAGTCCTGGCCCAGCGGCCACAGCCCTGCTCCGTCCAGCTCCCGGCTCCAGAGGAAGGCCGGCAGCCCGGGGGAGGATGGTGTGCACCTGCGAGCCTTCTCATCTCAACGACATGGCCCCGTGCCTGCAGTTTTCCAACGCTGACAGAAAGAGGTTGAGGGTGAAAAGTGAGCTGGGTGGTTACAACCGGATCCATTTCATTCCTCCCGGGATCTCTCTGGCATGAGCCCACTGTGCTTGTCCAAGCAGTCTGCGCTTTAGCAGATCTGGCAGGAGCTGGGCTGAGGAGGGAAGGGACCTGGTACCCTGCAGCCACAGAAAATTCAAAAAATGTTGGGGGGGTCTGGCCACCGAGATTCACTTTTTCTCTACCTCCTCTTTTATGCGAGCAGGGAGGGGAAGGAGGGCTGCACTCCCCAGAGCCACTCCAAGGGACCCCCGCTGCGGTCCGATGGCAGGAGCATCCAGAGCTGAGCAAGCCCTGTGCCCCACGCTGATTTAAACAAGCCTAGAAAAACCACAAATGAAGCACATGGATTTAGCATCTAAGGTCTCTTCCCAGCTATGACCAACAGAAAACATCTGTAGGGGGAAGGAACTGCTCATTTACTATCTGAATTGTCAGTGAAACCCAAGAGAAAAGGAACCAAATGCAGCAATTACCCAGGCCTCCTATAGCCCCCTGCAATAATCGAATATAGCTAATTTGCACTGACTCCTTTTTGTGCTGACTCCAGGCATGGAACAGAAAGATCACAGAGGAAAACCACCCCATACCCCCTAGTCTTTTTTTTTTCTTTAAATTTGGGAGCCAAGGCCAACTAACCCCTCAGAGGGAAACATCCAGCCAGAAGGGCAGAAGCTTTAAAAGCTTAATCCTTTCAGGCAAATGCAAAATGCTTGTGTTTCAGTGGGAGAACGAATCAGAGATGATTCCCAGCGATCCCTGATTTAATAACGGCGAGAGCTGGGTGCAGGGGATGCAGTTCTCTCCCCTCCCTGTACCTGCTGAATCCATCTCCAGTTTTTGAGGTTGATTTGGGGCTGGTCAGGGCAGCATTAACTCAAACCTAAACAGCCTGCTCCCATCATCAACACGGAGCCATGGGGTCAACTGGAAACCAGAGAAAATCTGTTTAGTCATTTCTGAAGGCAAAGCAAACCGTGAAGATATCATTTACTCGCGCAGACGCTCGGTCGGCAGTTCACTGCCAAAGCACCTGGTCCCGCTGCCTCAATAAAGCAATCAGAGACGCTTTGGTGAGCTGTAAGGGAGCCCCTTACACTTTATTAACCAAAACCATGGGTTTCTTTTCAGAAAACCCAGCAAAACTGATGCGTGGGGCCGTGGGTGCAAGCAGGACTGTGCAAGGCTGTGCTCAGCCCTCCCCCATCCCCACGGGATGTTTTGGGGAGCTACTTGCACCCATCCGGAGCAGAAACCCCCCATCTGCATCAGAGTCTTTGTGGTGGAGGAGCAGCCTTGTCCTCCAGCTGCCTCTCGTCAAGGCCGGTGAGCTCCGCCGGCTCCCAGGCCAGCACCAGGCCATCCGCCCCCGCACCAGGCAGCCCGCCTGAGCCATAACCATGCTGCAGCATCTGGTCACGGAGGGAGGACACAGCCCCCGGGAGCTCCAACAGAGCCTTGGGTGGCCACCAGCGGGCCAAGGAGGTCAGGAAACCTCCCGCTCCAAAAAGGCTGCATCCCACTACCCCCGAGGACCCGCTGCCCCTGGATGGAGGAGCATCCCAACCCCGTGGTCCCAAGGAGACCTCGCCTTTCAGCAAAAGAGTTTGTCTACCCCATCACAGGCAAAGGCAGGCTGGAAAAGGGTGGAACAGCATTGCAGGGACAAGGGAGGCATGGCTGGAGCCAGTGTTCGTCTGCATGGGCGCCCACCAGAAATATCATGATGCTCCGCTCTGTAAACCAAATAGCTCACGGCTTTTGCAACTTCTGAGCAGCAAGGGGAAAGCAACCGGCATGGTGGAGCTACCCGCCTGCCCTGCCTGCCTCTTCCCCAGGGGTTTTACCAACTGAGGAGGCAACAAACAAAACTGCTGTAAAGGGAAGCTGTCCTCTGCTTGAGCCAAGGGGCAGGAGCAGAATGCCACCAGCACCAGCGAGCGCAGCATGCAACATGCAATTGCAATCAGCTCTTGTGCTTCGATTGCACCTGCAAGTATGTGCCGGGCTGAGGACCCCACAGCACCCGGTGCAGCATGCAGACGGCCAGCAGCACCGCTCTCAATAGCTTTTGCACTAAATAAGCAGGATAAATAGAGGGGAAGGGAGGCTCAGAGAGAGGAAGCAACTTGTCCCCGAGTCACTGACAGCTAGAAACAGATTGCAGGTCTCCTCCTCCAGACCTGCTCTGCTTCTCTGCCTGGGAATGTTATTCTGTGGCTGTATCACCTTCTTCCAGCCTCTCCCCCCAGCACTGTTTCACTCCCCTCCTCCTCCCCAGTACTGAAGAATTTAAGCAGCAAGCCCAGGGTTGGTGGTCCAGTAAGAAATGCAAGCAGGGAGGCAACCCCTCTCCTGGGACCAGACTAGGTGGCCTTTTTTTTAGTTCATGAGGAATTCAAGGGGGGAAAAAGAAAATAAAAAGAAGAAGAAGAAAAAAATCCACGTCCAAAGCTCTTTTTTTTTTCCAGCAACTGCAATTGTTTCTGTTTCCTAATAAATCATGTAGGCCAGGGACGACCAATCTGCACAGCATTATTATTGTCTCAATACATTTGTTGAAAGAAAAATAACACTGTGGCTTTGCTGGAGCAGACAGGATCTGCTTTTCCAAAAGGTTTGTTGATATTAGCCCACAATCTTGTCGGGCTCTATGTATACTCTGGACTCAAAGAGCTTTGCTGCATTCCCATCTCTAAGATACGGAGAGTCACCAAACCCAAATATTACTCTGAGCAGCTGAGACCTCAAAAGGTCTTTCTTTATTTTCCTCCACACTCTGTTTCCCATTAACTCTTCAGCGGCATTTGTATGCGTTAAACTTAGAGCTGAGCGCTGAACTCGGCTCCAGGCTGAACTATCTCACATCCACCTAAACAACAGCAACAGTTTGCAACTCGCATGATTTACATGGGGATGTGAGCAGGGCAAGCCTCTCTGGCTCAGGGGCCATCCAGGGGCAGCCCAGGCTCCATTTTGTGGATGAGCATCAGACTTTGGTACATGCTGGCCCACATATGGACAAGTTACTGCCGTCATACTCCCCCAGACAGCGATTCTCAGCCTTCCCCAGCCTGGGCAGCATTAAGGAGCTGTGGGCTCTGCTCCCCGCCAGCCTGGTCCTTTGCAACTCCCCATAGCTTCAAGCAGCATCAGCACCCCAGGGACAGTATGGACAGGCCATATGCTTAAAGCCCCAGGGTTTAAGCAGACCCACATCATATGTCAGACCAGAGCAGGGGCCACCAGCACCCCTATGCTGGCCCTTGGTGTCCCCAAGAGAAGCAGCCAGTTGGACTGGATGCAGAGAGCAATGCTCTCAGGTCAATGGTGTGCCCATGCCCTTGTCTGTCCATGCTCCACTTGTGTCGTTGCTTATTCATTGCTGAATGAGTATCAGAAAGCCCGGATTTTTCTGACTTTTTTTCTTTCCTTAGCACAGGGAAACCAGGAGAGTTCTCCAGCATGTCCAGGAGGCTCCAGCCAGGGCGTATCAAGGGCAGCTGCAGCTTACATGGGGACAAGGATGTACTCAGCCCGTCATGAAGAGTGTCTGCCGTGCGAAGGCTGCAGGATGCCACAACACAGACCCTCTGGGCTGACCTCGTGGTGCTTTTGAATCAGGTTACCTGACCCATGGGGTCCCATAAGCAAAAATGAAATGCCTGAGTTGTGCTCACCCCCAGCCCAGCCTCATCTGCCGAGAACAGCCAAGTCAGCCTGCAACTCAGGGCAAATGAGGCAAAGGGAGTCCCAAAAGGCTTTGGGTAGGCACCTGCGGGAGCCCAGGCAGGGCACCTCAGCTCACGTGCACCCTTTCACACCCATGACAGACTAATCCCAGCCTGCAGACATGGAAAGAAGGGAAACACCAAGACAAAAGAGCCGACAACAGGGAGCACTGCCCCTGCCTGTCGCCTGAGCGAGAGCTGCCAGTGCCCATCAGCTCTGCAAATTATGGCAGTCACTGACCACCTCTATGGCCAGTAAACAATGTCAGAGCAGATAAAACTTGTCCCCTGATATTTCCAAGTGTCACATATTCTGATACCTATGGCTTTGAGGGAAATGATAGTTTAATTTTGGATGCTAAGCTAAGGCTACATTGGTTTTGGAAGTTCAACAACAAGCACAGAGGGGTTTTTCCACCCAGCTTCACTTCTGCTGCTTCTGCAGCAGTTCCCCAAAACCAGGCTGCTTACACAGGGCTTGCTTAGCATCATCACCCATTCCTGGCTCACAGAGGGCCCTGTGTCACAAAGCAGGAAGCAAAGGGCATGTGGTATCACAAGGGAGATAAGGCAGTGAGCCAAAACAACCCTGCAAAGGTGGGCAGACATGGCTGGCCTGACTCATGGGCTGAACCCATCCCTTCTGAAGGTCTTCAGAAACAGTGGAAAAAAACTAAGTGAAATAAAGGCTAAGGTTTAGCTTCAGGTTTAGCTAATTTTAAAGGTCTCTCAAGCACGATTAATACCCATACTAGATCCTCTCACCTCCAGGAGCTACTCCTGCAGTGTTTACACCCATGGCGTGAGGAGGCACTTGCATCCGTGAGTCACAGAAGGCACTTGGTCTCCTCTCAGTGCGAAGGGGCAATTGAACTAGACGAGCCCAGCCAGGGACACATCCACATTGACTGTGGCACTCACTGTCTGAAGTTGGACAGTGCTTGAGCCAGACTGACCAGCCCAGGTCTTCCTTGTCCAAAATCCACCACTCATACCCAGCTCCCCAATATCCACCAGCATCCAGGGCTGGGATGTCCTGGTGCCCCCCCAAACACTGACAAAAATTCAGCACTGTGTTACTAGCAAAAAGCAGCCACAGTTTAAAAGTTCCCCTGGAGGATTAAAGAAAACTATTTCAGGGTAGTAGCACTTGGGTGGATTTTGAAAGCATTTTTCCCCCAGCTGATTTTTAATATACAAAGTCTTTTTGCATTTGGGGCACAGTAATAGGCGAATAGTCTGCTTATTCCAGAGAAATCCTAAAAATGACCCAAAGAAGAGTGGTAACACTGCATAGTCAGAAGGAAAAAGCCCAAGGGCAAGGCAAGCTTGGCTTGACTGCCCCAGCCATCCGGCAGCAGCCCAAGCCCTGTGTAACGATCTCGTGCCCATGCCGAAAGCTGTCCCTGGGACATGTCTGTGTCTGGTTTTCATCCTCCCATCAGCCAACGATGCACAGGCAAACCGTACGACCAGCGTACGGTCGTCTCCATCTGACGAGCAGCTCCCGTGCAAAGCATTGACGCGTCTCCAAGAAACCCTGCAATCCGGATCATAATGAAAGATGTGCTTGTTTGCGTCTCATTCGAGTCCCAGTTTGTCCTCTCTAAAAACCACAGTGTAAATCAGCTCCAGGGCAGGCTCTGGCACGGCAACAGCACAAGAGCAGTGTGGGGGGTGCCCAAGACCCCCCCCAGCACCACTCCCTTTAAAAACACGACTCCAGGCTGAGGCGACTGAACTGATTTTTTTAATTACTATTATTTTTTCCTCTCCAGGCAAATAAAGCCTCTGCATGAACCAGTCTGACTCCAGCTGGATTTGGTGCTTCCCAAAGGAACCTGAGAAACTGGTTGGTGATGGGGCAACCCCTCCACAACCACCACAGTCCTGGATGGGCACCTGTCCCAGCTCCCTGCACCCACCGAGGTGACAGCGGCACCCATGCTGCTTCATCCACCCCTTCCCCATCTCTCTCCTTTTAATAAGGAATTTCAGGTTTCCATGCAGGGCAATAACACCCTCACCTCTGTATGTGCCAGCAGGGCTCTCCTTCAAGCTCGGCCCAAAGCCCTTCTCTCTCAGCCCGTTTCAAGTGGGATAAACACATTTATCGCAGGAGAGGCCACGACCAAGCAGGATTCAGCCTCACAGCTCCAGGCTCCCACCCGGAGAAGAGCCCATGGGGCTGATGGAGGCATCAGGAAGGACCCATCAACCTTTTGGGGCAACCTGGATTTGGCAGCAAAGCTGCTGGGGTCACCATCCCCTTGGCCGGAGGGGGGTCCCACATCATCCCAGGCTCCAGGCTAAGAAATCGCCTCCTTCCCAAAGCAGGTCTCTCCAGGAGCCACGCGAGAGGCAGCAGCACCAAGGGGGATTCCCACTTCCACCCCCCCAACTCTCTAACACTGCAGGGCAAGGGCCGCCGGGTGGGAGAACCAGCTCTGTGCTTCCAGAAGCACACAGCACACGCTGCTGCCCGCAAGCAACGTACTGCTGCGGGTCCCAGAGGTGCAACCTGCTGCAATGGAGGTGGAGCAGGGAGCCTCACCCAGCACCCCACACACTGCTATTAATGGGAGATCCCTCCAGTAGATTAGATGCACCAGCAGATCCTCATTACATGCACAAGATGTTCCACACATCCCAGCTCAGCGCTTAAAACTACGTGGCCACCAGCTGCAGAGGGCAGAGCCAAAGCTCAGGCGTCCCAGGTGCTGTAAGCCCACCGTGGCCCCCCCTCCCAGCAGGAGACAAGACCTCCAGGGTGTGTTTTTCAATCCAGAAGCTCATCACCACCTCACCCAGCCTCCTCCATAGTAGTTTTGTTCTGACATATGCATGAGTAATACCATGAAAAAACACTCCAGTGAGACTCTGCCAGCCAAAGAGCCTCTGTGCCCCGATTCACAGCCCTGATGGGGGTGAACATAGCAGCAAAAGCAGCATTGCTGCAACACACACTCGCCCCAGTAATTAGTCCAGGCTGGACAGCACATGCTCCCCAGCAAGAGTGCAAAATGTACACCCGGAAGCAACCTTGAAGCTTTTACTGAACTTCTCAACTGTTGCCCAAAACATCCAAGGTGTGACTCTCCCAAAACCAACTAACCGCTCATGCCTGCTGCAGTACTATGGCCTCTGAGCCCCAGGAGATGCCCCTGGTTTTCAGAGAAGCCAGTAAAAGGCAAAGCAGCTGAGTCAGCACTCAGCCCTGGGGAGAAAGCCCTGAGTCAGCTCTGCTGCGAGCACAAGCCGACACTCCTCTCCTCTCCCTCTCAGCCCTCCTGGCAGCCTCATCCTTGCCCTGGCAGCCTGCACACAGAGAGCACATGGGTGAGGCTTTGCAGGCTGGAGACCTCAGACACAGGAGCAGCCCACCACTGTCCACAGCTCAGGGGCAGTTAACTCCATGCAAGGACCAAGGGGTCACCCGCAAATCTTCTAGAAAGGCTCACAGCAGCATGCACTATCACTACCACAGAACAAGGCTGCAAAGGAGAGCGGTGAACTGGGTGATATAGCACCCGTTTCCTATAGCAGCCTCAACTCAACACGCTTGAGCTGGGGAAAGGAGACAAATGCCATGAGGAGGCCCCAGCTGACCCAGCCCTCTGCAGCCCCCCTTCTGCAGCAGTCACTAGCGGCGCTCTCGTTACCGTGCTTCACGGCCATGAACAGGCAGACTCAACCATCCGAGGAACTGCCTGACTGTCTCTTCAAAACCTCTCCTGCGAGCTGGGCCCCTTCGAGGCTTTGTGAATCCCTGTGCATGCAAAGGCTGCTTGCCACAGCTTCCTCCAGATTATTGTATTTGGAAGTTTTGCATCTCCTCCCCGGCAGGGAACAGGGAAAGGAATAAAGTATGAGACATATTTCTTTAAACTAGGTGAGATGACTATTGAAAATTACCCATTCTTTTGCCTTCCCCTCTCCCCACTGCTCTCACGTAGATCTAGCTGGATATCTCCATGGATGCTCCTATCCCAGAGGGCCAGGAGTGTCTTCCCTTGGAAACTGCTGCTCGGCCTCAGCCCAGCTACACAATGCACTGCCCGCATCGCAATGTGAGTGAGCAGCCAGATGCTGGCTGCAGCAACAAGCACGTACTGGTGCCAGTACATGCCACCGGCTGGTATGCTCCCAGCCTGCCATGGGCATCCCTACCACCCACGCTCAGCTCTGGCTCGCAGCCTGGGAGGACCGCCGAGGAGGGACACAAGGGAGCAGTTATATGTAGCCCTGTTCCATATTTTCTGCCCAGCCTTGGCCAGATATCTCCAAATGCTGCTTGGGGCAAGATCAAGGCATTTGGGTGATGCTGAGACAGGTGAACGTGACACCCCAAAATGAACTTCACAGGGTTGTTTTGTTTTCACTGCCACTAAGCATCTTGCTGTTGGTAGGGAAGGAAGAGGAAGAGGACAAGGAGGAGGAGGAGGAGGGGGAGAGCGCTCACAGGTACTTGTAGGGTCTGTCCCTCGATGACTGTCAGTGAAGCTCTGAGACAAAGACTGATGGTGAAGGAGAAAGGATTGTCTGGAGAAGGCGCCTTCTTCGCTCCAGAACCCAGACCGTCGCACCACGTTCCTGCCCACGTGCAGCCAGCCAGAGTAAGGCATCACTGAAAGGAGGATCAAAGCCAGCCAAAGAAAGAGAGGGCTGGCCCCTGCAGCGGAAAGGGGAATTGCTTCTGTCACGCTGGAAAGGAGAAACTTGATTTCTCCTCCCTCATGCCAGCAGCTCCACTCCTCCAGGCCTGAATCTTGCTGCTGTCAAGACATTTCTGCACGTTGTTTTGGCTCTGTATTGCTTCTAACCCCTCTTGGAGACTTGCACATGTCTCCTTCCTAATATTTTTCTGGTTTACTTGACAACCAATTTGGTTTTCAATTTGATATCTCCTGGAACAGCTGGTCCCAATATTGCTAAACTTATTTACCATTCAACCAGCATCTCTGGCAAGCATCACTGAGAGACTTTTCCAGTTCCAGAAATAAGTATCATCTAATTAAGGTCGTGATGAGCAGAAGGAGAGCTCCTATCTCCCTCGGAGGTGTTGCACCACATCAGCTGGCCAGGCCCGGAGCTCATACAAGTCCCATCACACTTCAAAGGCGAGGTACGCAGGAAACACCTGCTGCATTGCACCACAGCACGTCCTTGGGTGCACAGCCTCCTCCACAGCCGGTGAACACTCCTGGAGGCTCAGAGGAGCTTGATGCAAGAGCCAGATCACCTATCCTGCCTTCTGCCAGGGTGATTCACCTCAAATCACAACTTTCCCCCTCTCATTTCAAGCAGCACAGGATCAAGCAGGTCTCTCTCTGTACTGAAGAAGACACTGATGCTGGTGTTCAAGATGCCAACAGCTTGGCTAGTGTTTTGCTTGAGTGTGGCCACAGTGTCCTCCCCCACACCCCCTATGTGTCCTTAGAGCAGGGAGAAGCTGTTGCACAGAGGACCAGACCACAATGTGCCCCAACACAGTAGATAAATCACAGCAGTTCCCTCCCCTGCAGAGCACAGGCAGAGCCATGCTGATGATAAGGTGCTTCGCAGGACCATGGCAGGCCCCTTCGGGAGAAGAGAGCAGCAGCGGGTTGGTGCTAAAGCAACATCTGATGCTTCCCAGCATGGAAACTGGGAATACCAGCAGGAGTGGGACAGCAGAGCTGGAAGAAGGTGGCAGCAACAGAAAAGAGCTTGATGAAAAGCTGCCTACAAATGCCTCTGACCTTACTCGCCAGTTGGCCTGGGGGTGGGATGGGACAAGACCCAGCGGGGCGGGCTGTGGGGCACACACCTCCCTGCAGCGTGGCCGTGGCTCACATGCAAGAGGCAAAGCGCATCAGCAGAGCTTGGAGAAAAACGGCCTGTTCTTCCTGAACAGGAAGCAAGCAGGTGTTTCAATCAAGATCCTCCGGTCTGGCTGTAGGCAAACCAAGCACGGCGATCTCGCTCCCCTCCACGCTGCGTGCTGAGGTCATGGTGTTTGGAGAAGCGATGATCCTGTCTCTCCACAGGATGAAAGAGGGCAAACTTTCCCCCAGGCGGGCAGCATCTGATAGACCTCAAACAGACCCGTGTAGACACCCACACAAGTTTCTCAACCTACCTATTTGTCACCGCAGTAAGCTCTGCACGGCTCTTACCTAGGAGGTGACTTAATTCACCAGTGAGCTCATTACTGATGCTTTATGGAAAAATCAGAGAAGTAGAGGGTTACCATGGAAAGTGTTTTCACTAACAACCCACACCACGTGCTTGCCAGAGTTCAGATGCAAAAATACAGCAGATGCCTTGTGCCTATTTATGGGTAGTGTTGCCCAACTGACGGGGGCTCTAACGAAGGCAATTCAAGTTCATTAGTTCTGCTTTCTTAGGAACAGATAAGTCAGTCTGTTGCTTTTAAGAGGAATTCAATTATGTTAATCAAGTATCAAGAAGAAGCCCTTCATCTTCAGAGAGCTGCAAGGAAAGCAATGCTTTGCAAGCACCTGCTCCACCTCTATCCTGGGTCACCTTCAGCCAAGATTTTTCATTAGGTGGCAACAAGCATGTCCTCGCATAATGCCGCGTCAAAATGTCATTTGCTACTCATTATAGAGTCGAGTCAGCACATGTGAGCAAAGACAGTAATTTTTAATCCATCCTTTTTATCCCCGACTCTGCTGACAGGTAGGTCAAGCTGTAATCATGTTTCACAGACTTAAGAGTGAGCATTTGGGAACTGGATTTTAGGGCAGTGGGTGGAATCCCTCCATTAACCTCCCGCTGTACAAATTGCATGCACACCTAGCTATTGAGAGACGTGGCACCAGGTCCCGCGGCCAGGAGTGAGTCCTGCAATTACCGATGACTCGCTGTGGATGATGCACATTAGCCAACCTGTGATGCTGCAGTAAGCAAGGCTCAAGAGAGGGCCAAGGGCAGGAGGGGCGGAGAAAATGTTGCAGAGCAAGATCTTAATGCCACTTTGATTAAAGAACTGGGTTCTGAGCAGAGTTATTGCTCATCCAGCCACTCCCTCCGACGCTCTGTAATTGTAGGCGTGCAAGCGCCTTCAGTGTGATGGACACGTAGCAACTACAGAGCACTCCAACACTGCATCTCAGCAGTTTGTTGTGGAGCTGAGGCAGAGCAAAAATCAGCAGGGTGATGTTTCCTGTCCTGCCAAGGATTTCCAGGGAGGTCACAGGACATGGGCAGCTTCTCGGAGGAGAGTAATTCAGCAGGGAGTGAGGCCGATACCAGTGGAAGCGGGGAAAGGCACAGCCCTGCTCCTCCTTCAGTAGGCAAACAAGACACAAACAAGAGAGGCACCAGTTCAGTGCTTGGCTCCAAGCATGGTTCAAAGGGTATTTAAAAAAAAAAAAGGTCTACAATTTAAACTGCCATAAAAATCAAACTGCAGCCAAAGCTGGAGCTCCAGGGCCAAAGCCTCCCTGACTGTATTTTGCTAGCGCTGTCCTCACAAATACTGGCTGAACGTTTAATTCGGCCTCTTCCCCTTGCTCCTGCAGCCTCGCATAGGAAGAGGAGAGTGGGCAGGTTGGAGACAATTCCAGGAACATGTTGTTCTCCCCTCCTCATCCTGCCAGCAGCCATTCTGCGCTGGAAAAAGCTCATGAAACACAACAGGAGAGGAGAGGTTAGGTACAGGGCTTACTGAAACGCCCCCTTAGATGTTCTCGGGAGTTATCTCAGTGCTAAATCACAGAATCATTTTTAAAAGCCTACAAAAGGCTGGGTTGAGATCCCTGGAAGTGGAAGCAATGCCACAGGAGAGGGGTTGGGGCAGGCTGCAGACAAAGAGTGAATCATTTTCCCCCTCCACCAGTTCTGGTCCATTTCTCTTAAAACACAAAGTAGGACGGGGGGGGGAACCTTGAACCATACAGAATAGGATGCTGGTTTTGGTGCTTTGCTTACAGGAGGCTGGAAGGCAGCTGGGGTGAAAGCAGCAGATAGACGGGTCCTAAACTGGGTTTAGAGGTCTTTGCAGAAGTAGTCACAGTCTCCTGGAGCCTCTTAGGATCATCTCAGCACAGCTAAAAGAAACTCTCCTTCTCCAACAGGCCCACAGAACGAATCTTGCTGAGAGAAGTCTACAGAAATACTTTCAGAGGGATTTTGGTCCCACTTCAGGCCAATATTTTGGTACAACCCTAGGTTTTTTACCCCCAATAAGTCTCATGGGACACCTCTGTCCCATCCATCTTAGAACTTCCTGCATCCACCTAAGACGACCATCCTCTGAGTCGCTCCAGATGCCCTCCCCGAGCCTCAGAAAGAACAATTACATGAAGGAGATATGAGGGATGAGGCAAAAAGAGTCACCGAGTGGAAACTTTCTATTTAAAGAACCTGATGGCTTAAAATAAAAGTTGGGGCAGCAGAAAGCGCTGAAGAATAAACATGGGCAAGAGGTTAAAAATCCTTGGGAGGGTACCATTAAAGTGATGCATCGCAGGTTATGGGGAACGACAGGATGGAGCAAGGGCGAAGAGCTCCTGCACCTCCCATGGGACACTGCCTGCAAAAGTGGCCCACCCTTATTAAAGTGCTTATTTTTCACAAGGTGGCCTGGGCCTGGCCCCCAGGACTCGCAGGCAGGCACGAATGGCCGCCTCACACGGAGCTACCAGCCAGCACAATTAAAAGCTTCAAGCTAAACACGAAGGGGCAGCCTGCTCTTTGGAGCCGTTCCCAAAATAACCCCATAGGCATCAGAGAGAAGAACACTTACAGCCTTGCCTGGACACGTGTCTAAAAATCTCCAAAAATAGCTCCCGCTTCCCCTTTGAAAAACACTGCGGTTCCCAATGCCTCACAGGAACTCTGTGCTCAGAGAAGCCACAAAATAAGTGAGCAGCCCAGAATTGATCTATGAGCACATCTGGACTAGCAGAGATCGGCCTTACGGAAAAGAAGAAAATAAAGATTTTAAACAGCATGTGTCAAATCCAGGGACCTTTATTTCTCTGGCATGGAAAGAATTTGCCAGCCTGGACAAAAAATTGCAGGCGGCAATTGTACATTCTTTCAAATAAAAAAAAAGAACACACACACAAGAGTTTGGCTCCATAAATTTCTGTCATAAGAAACAACTTTGAATTGTACACCAAGCTTTTTACAAAGCATCAATGTTAAAGATGTTTTACTGTGCTCTATCACATTCTTGGCCATTTATACAGAATACGCCATACCAAATGCTACATCAGCTTAAGACATTTTTAAAAATTAGTATTAAAAAGATACAAAGGCATGTTGGCTTTCGTTTGGGTTTTTTATTAAGACATGGGAGTTTTCTTTGTTTTCCTAAGGAAGTCACTAAAAAAATATAATAACTTAATTCGTAAGGACAAGATTGGTTAAAAATCCAGCCTTGCTTGCTTGGCAGCCTTCTGAGCTCGTACCTCTGTTGCTTCCATTAGTCTAACAGCACCGCAGGCTGCAGACGTGTCCTGCGGGGCCTCAGCCTGCACTCCAGATCTGTCCATGCTCTCAGTTACCATTTTTGTTCAGAGTTTTTACCATGGCCAGGAAATATTCCCGGCCAAACGCTAAAAGCGATCTTCAGCCAAACGGGGGATTTCAATCGGGGCCAATTTCACATGGGTTTAGCCCTTTGTCTTTTGCCTCTTTGTACATCCTTTGGAAGTCTTTGAAACGAGGGGCACAGCCTAACCTGGCCTCCCCAAAGTGCATGCGTCCCGTGAAAAGGAAGTCTCCGTCTCCTGGTTTCACCCCACACTCCAGCAGGGTCTTTATTTGTCCTCGCCAGTTCCCACTCTCCCCCGTGAGCTGAAAGACTTTGCTCTTCTGCCTGTACAGTTTGTTGACACCGACGTGAATTATGGATTCTTGCTCTTCTGCCTTGTTCGTTACGTCTTGAATAGAGCCTCTGATCACTGGAAACAGAAAAAGGACGTAAGGAAGAGTTACCCAAATCCCCCTGGAAGAATCAGCTCCAAACTCAGCCCCGTGCAAGCAGGCAGCTCAAGGGGAACTGATTTCACTACAGCAGCCCCAGTTTTGATCCTTTGTTATTTTTAGAGTTAAATTTATATCAGTAACCTCCAGCATATATTTCTATTTGTTACAGTTTACATTTGTAACGTGTCCAGCAAAGGGCACCCACATATTAAATTTAAACACAAAAATAATTACATCAGAAAAATAGCATCAATCACGATAAAGAGTTCTACCAACAAGATACATGCTTAGAGCTCCCTGACAACATACTTTCTGTTCTTCAGCCATTACAGATACCAGCTAATATTAATTTCCCCTTCAAAAAGGGAAGCACGGAGAATTATTGAAACTTTTGGTCTTTCGTCAACAGTCCATTTTAGGGCAGCAAGTAAAGGCCTCTCCTACATACACCCAAGTCTTCGAACTTCCACTTCCACTGTGGTTGCTGGGTCACTCTCTGTCCATCCTGGGGAAGTGTCAGCGGGGCACGCGGTTTTGAGGTCCTTCACACCACGTCCTCCTCCCTCTCCCATGCTCACAGCCCCTTTAGCCAGCATTTACTGCTGGTGGAAGTTGCCAAGCATAGGCAGGTGCCCATCAGTGTTTATGGATGTCCCATTCAAGTGAGCCACCCGGGGAAGAAGGGAAGGGGGAAGCACCAACTCACCAAAATCACTAGTGCAGACAGCCAAGAGGACTTCTGTGTCACTGCATGGTCGGCAGGGAGCTGGAGAGAAAGGGTCAGAGTTAGCAAAGGACTAGAAGATAGTAAATAAATAAGCCAGTATTTAAATTAACCAAACCCAGGAAACACACACACACAAGACAAGCGGTCCAAAGACCTGTCAGGCATCAATAACATTACAAGAAATGGAGGCTAACCCTAGCCCCCTGAGATTTTTGTACTGAAGTAGGAATATGGATCTCTTTAACGCTCCTGCTGGGATATATTATCTAGCAAACACCCCACACACTCGCTGCACTTATGCAAAATATGTTTTGATACCGGGTGCATTTGGAGCGTGCTCTGCTGTAAATTCAAAGCTCTTGAAAACACTTTGAAGATCATGTGCCTTTTAAACTCTGATGGCAAAGCTTCTTTCTTACTATTTCTATCAAGTGTTGTTGGGCTACTTCACAAGCCATTTAGTCTATCACCACATCAAAGATCCAGGAGGTTAGAGAGTGGGGGAGGCAAAGAGCGAAGGAAAAAAAACCCAGCGCATGTGTTTGAGGGCGTCGAGGCAAAGCGGAAACTCAAGCCCATAGCTGTTAGAGCTCAAGCAGCACAAAGACCATTTCCTGTACTGCTGGAAACATTTGGATATCAGCACTAATCTAATCAATGCAAGAATGTGGCTCCTCTTTGTACTCAGCCAGCTATTTCTGAGGAGAAGGTACTGTAGTTGCAGTACAGATGTTTCTATAATACCCTGTTGAGTTCAGGAATTTGCTTACTATCAGGGTCTGCCCTGCCCAGCGATGCTAATTAAGTCTGTCCACTGGTGGCCCGAGGATCAGAGCCCACATCTTTCACTTGATGTCATCTTGAAGTGGCACTTACACATCAGTCAGAAAAACGAAAACCCATCAAGCGTGCTGCTCTGCCTGCATTAGTACAGGCAAAGACTACAGCAAAGCAGAGCTCACGCTGGAGACGAGGCAAAGCATTGGAGCTACAGCTTATTTCATCATGCAGCCCACGATTGAAGCCCAAGCTGAGGCTACCCCACTTCTCCTCACCTCCCAAAAATTTAGTTTTTGAACCTCAACATCTGAAAACACTTAGTTACCAGATTCCCAAATAGTCACACCCTTCCTCTCGCCCCCGCCCGCTTCCCGGAGAAGTTTATCCATTGCACTAAGAAGTAGATTTAAACTAGTCTAAACAACACGTAGCTGGTGCCTATGACACTCAGCTATTAGCCTTCCTCTGTTAGATGGCACAAGCCATTCTTTAACATCAGACATGGCAAACCTCTTATTTTTTCCAAGGTCCCAGAAAGGCAGTGATCCAGAAAGAAGGATTATTGAACCAAATCCACCAGATCTGCTCCAGTCAGATGATTAATACACAGTGTAACATGCCGTTTAATAGGATTAAAGAGAATGTAAAATGCACATTTCTGGGCAGGGATATTTGAAGGAATAATTCAAGAAGGTTAAAAAGCTCCAAAAGAAGAGACATGGAATAGGCAAAATAGTTTTGTTAAAGCATCTGGATCAATTGGGCATTTCTATTTAGTCGAGCCTGAATGCCCCCAGGGGCTTTAGAAACAAGTCAGCCTTTACTGCCTTTCTTTCCCCCACATACCATTTCAGCTCTGTTTTTTGGAAAAGTTTGGAAACTGTTTAATATCATGAGAAATACAGAGCCAGGCAAAGCCTGGACATAACTGGAGTACTACAATAAATTCAGTCTAAAGATATTTTAATTTTTAGACTCAAGGGATTTTTATTAGTGGCTAGACCAAACATCCAAGTTTCATCGACAGAGAAAATTATATTCGTCACATAACATCCTGCTATGGAGTTGTTTCATTCACGGCACCTACGAAATTCATCCAGGGCAAATGCCCCTCTTCCCCAGCCTCCCTCTGCCCAAATCAGGACCCGAGTTAGATCAACCAAATGGAGGGAACCTGCAAACCTGCGCGAATCCTTCAGCATTTTCAGATGGACAGAAGCTCTAAAACAAAGCACAGCGGATGGACATCCTCAAAATCCACAGTTGGATTTCAGACACTGGATTTCAGATATTTTGTTCTGCAAAGATCTAATAATAAAAAGACATCTCGGCCTTTTTAAGTCTGAGTGAAAACAGCCTTGGTTTAGACCAGACATCTCTGTAGTTCGTCCAACCCCATCAGAAAATTGAAAAAATCAGAATGACTAAGCCATTTTTGTTCTCAAAAGGAGCGCAACACAAGCAACAGCACTAAAGATGAAAAACAAAATACTTTAAAAGTGGTTCCTTCCGTTTAAATAGACTGACACTATAATAAATCAAAATAACAAATCTCCACGTATATACGGAACCAAATCATTTTAATTGTGGACTCTAGGCAAAATCCTGCATCCTTTTTAAATGCAAAAGAAAATTAAAAGTGCTCAGCATTGCTCACACTAGATCATTACTTAAAACCTACTTCAGATCCATGCTGACTCACAGCAGTTTGGTGGCATGCAAGCTTATTTAACAACCGTTTACCACCACCCATCACTGCAATACCAGACATATGAAAAACAGAAATCCTCTTTTGTGGAACAACTCCCACATCTGCATTCACAGAGTATCAAATATATCTTGCAAGTGGCAAAAACAAGGTATGCAAGCACAGATGGAAAGCGAGTCGTGAAGGATTACTGCCGAGGTAAATGGACCATTAAAAAGCAAATAACATTCACTCACTACAACCAAAGCTTCATTCCTATACAGTCTCATAAAAGAAACAAAATCCTTAGGAGGAGGCAATGCCTACACTTTCTTTTGAATCACAGCCGTTAAGGAATCTGTGTGTTTATGCCACAAGTTAGTGGTTTTAGCTGCAGTTCAGCACTCATTCACTCCGGGATCAGGTGGCAGGTGTCTTCCTCCATCAGTAGGTCAAAACGACACACACACCTCAGGCTAAAATGGGAAGCATCCTTATAACTGAAAAAAGAAAACCAAAAAAAGCACTTCAGTCATGCACAGCAGGTGAAGATGTTCGTTTTCTGGGGAAACAGGCCCAGTTACGAAACAAGACGGCTGTGTTTGCCGGATGCCCGACTCCCTGGGGATGTCTCGAAGACTGCCCAGGTTCTCGCGTCCAAAAGCAAGTCTATGAACTTGCAGCAACAACAATATCAACGTCAGCTGCTCTAATTCCTTTAAACTCGATAAGCCAAAGAGCCTTAATTCATACAGCAGCAGGGGAAGGGTGGGGAAAAAAAAAAAGGAGAGAAAAGCAACGTTTTATTGAAGCCCTCTAAAGCCCAGATGCCTATAACTCAACTCCACCGCCAGTGGCATAAAGCCTGCATTGTGCACGTCGGCTGCCGACTCTCCTGGGAATGCCTTTGATGGATTTTGACAGTATCCTGACCTGAAGTAACCTGAGGCAGCCCTCTCCCTCCACCCCCCCAGTCCAGTGCCTCCAAAGGCCTCTCTATTCACCTCCCCGCAGAGGGAGATGTAATTACATCATTCCTCACAAGCCAGCAGTCATGTCCCAGCTGCTTTGAGCGATTTGCCCTCTGAACCTGATGTTACCGAGGAGGATGTGGTGATACTAACAATAGACTGCACTTGTTGGCCAACAGCTTTGTCAAACACGTTGCTGGTCCTCTCCGCGGGGAGGCAGAAACGCTCAGGAAGAGAGAGGGATGTGCCCTGAGGAGATGCCATGAGCTCCAGAAGGTCCCCAGCTCAGCCAGCACCAGGGAGTCTAGAAAGGATCTCCTCCAATATTGGGGGTGGATTTAAGTGCACCATTAGTTCTGCAATCCAGCATGAGTCTCCCCTGCCTCGAGAGCTGTGGGTAGGTGTTGCCGTCCTCTCTCAGCACGCACACACAACTCCAGTCCTTCCTCCTTTGGTTTGAAACATTTGCACGCAACCATTCTATCCTCTGAAAATAGGAGATGGGGGTTATTTGAAGGGCCATTGTCATGGTTTAGGATGACAGCTCCCTGCAGGACACATTCAAAGTGAGACGTGCTGGCTCTGGCTGCAGGCGTCAGAAAAACCACATGAATGGGCCTGATCTTCTTTTGAAACATTTGTGTTTCAACAGCCACACATGGGTCTGACTGACCTTATCTTACCCCAAAACCAGCTTCCAACCCATAAGTAAGAAGTCTCCTCTCTCTGTCCTGAATTTTCTCAACACACTCCACAACCTCGTAGGTATCGAGAAGACTAGATGAACCAGGCTGCAGGTCTCTACACGCTCTCCCAAAGCTCCACTTACTGAGCCCAAAAGACCTTCTGCATTCACCTTATGTCTCTGGGTAGGCTCTGCTGAACATACATCACCGCTCCGGCAGCACGCACAGGAAGAGAGACACCCTTTAAGCAGAAGTGAAAATGTTTAACACAAAGTAATTGCAGAAAACCGCTTTACCGAGGAATACCCTTTGGTTTTATTAAGAAGCTTCTATACATGTGCGGTGTGGTAGAGGTGTGGATGGTGGGGGAGGGAAACAGAGCTGGTTTATCTATGCTTCCAGTTTCCGTGGCATACATCACCCACACGTTAGTATTTCTGAAAAATCCTTTGAAGAGCAATCAGACCTTTTGAGTGTCAAAAGCTACTGAGGAGGCCCAGGCAGGGTTGGAGCATTATTTTCTGCTAGTTCTAGGTTTAAATCTTTTGATTAAAACAAGTAGTCTTTTCTCTTACATGCTCAGCAGAAGACATTCAAATGGGTCTTGTCGCAGACCATGTTGATTTAAGCTAAGCCAGCCCGTACTGCAGCACCTCAAGCCGTACCAGTGTGGGGCCACAACAGACCTGTCTCCCCGATGAAAGCTCCCAGCCTGACATCAGCGTAAGTTCACATGGAACAAAAAAAACCCCACCCACGCCCTTCAAATTCTTGCTGGCAGCTCTATAATTGCAACCGTACTGGAAAGGGCATCATAGGATGAGTCTCCTTCCTGGAAACACGGAGTACAGACTTCCGAGAGCAGATTATAAAAAGAGAGATGCGGTTTCTCCAATGATGGTGCATTTCTCAGTCATTTTTCTGAGTCCTAAGCAGAAATGACTATGTCTCAACTGATTATTGGATCAGTGATTTAGCTGGGACACAAGAGTTTAAGGGCAAAGATCATATGAGCAAGAAAAAAAAAAATCTTGCCCTGATCCTGCTTTAACTACTTAAAAAGTAGAATAAATCCTTGTAATTAGTTCTTCCTAAGTTTGCCTAGGCTTCCTCTCTGAAGAGGCAACACTTGTGCCATGAAACAAACCTCTCACTGCTCATATCCCAAACAAAAAGACTTGCTACTTTGCAGTGGAGGTGGACAAGTATTTGACAACCATTCTGGTTTGCCAGGCTTTGACTAGTCATCTCCTTTCTAGCTCTACCTTCAACTTTCCTCACCCCCTCAGAAAGCTCTTCCTGAGCAAGCCAAAACAACATTCAACCTCAAAACACTCACAACCCCCACACCGAAACACCATCTAAACTACATCAACACATATGCACATCAGTGCGTCTCATATTTAAAATGAACACGCTAGCTGGGAGCTCAGGCCAGCAGAGCTGCATCCAGCACACCTGCATTTAACATAATACCTGCAGCCACGCCGAGAGGGAAAACGTGGCCAGATGACACAGAGCATCTCCACAGCTGGGCTGGAAGTTACTGACACCCAGTCACAACACACAGAGGAGCTCTCTCATCACTCTTTTGTTTTACAAGGTTTTCCTGTCTTTGGACGGGATAGGATTACACGGCTTTCTGCAAGCACTGCACTTTTTCCAGCGTGCCAGTAGGAAAACACCAAGTCAGGGAGTAAAGACGAGAGTTGGACTTGTGCTACGCCCAGCCTCCTGGCTCAATAAGCCTCGGACGCGGGATCTGAAGGGATTGTGCTTCTTCAATGAATAGAAGGTTAATGCTATGAATAACATACTGAGAGTTTAGTGCTCTTCCGAAGGCAGAAGAATTCATCCCCGTATTTGCTAGAAAGTTAATCTGAGCCCCTCTGCTGAGCAGAAAATGCAGCTCAGAACAAGGATCGTGAGCAAAGACACAAAACTCAAAGACTCCCTTCTTCTACAGCCAAGATTTGGTACAGGACAAGATGGTGGTTCAGCAGCTGGACCAAAATCATGATTCTGCAATGGACATTCTCCCCTGACTTCTTTACGTGAAGGAGGGATATTGGTGATTTTACCTCTTCAGAAAAGAAAGTGTCAACTCCAGTTCCTTGCCTTAGCTCATTTCTAACATTCAATTCAACTTGCACATATGTACAAGTTTCCAGAAGTAACTTGGAAAATATAGACACTGGCCAAGAACAATTTAAACCTGCAAATAAGTTTAATGAAATGCAGACTTTCATACGCTGTGGCATGGATTGTGCCAAGAGTATTGAGTTAATACCACTTCCTTCCTGCAAAGAAAGAATAAAAAAAGCATATTGTAAAACCTCACCATTTGAGATGTGATGACCTTTGTGTTCTGAGAAACGTTCAGACAAGAGACCATAAACCAGAAATTTATCTTTTTACAGAAATGTCTTCCAAGAGGGTATTAAAGTCCTTAAGTACCAAAGGCGACTATTTATGTAAACAGCGTGAAGAAGAGATTTGGTACTAGGCAAGCTCCATTTGCAACAGCTTTCAAAATGAAACTTGGCTCAGGAGCTACAGAGCACGTAAGGATCCTCTGGGATTGCAGAGTCAATGCCTTTTTGCTGTTCCACAATGCAGCACCCATTCTAACAAATGAGCTGAAAGGTCAGCTAGAATCACAAACAGCCATTTGTTTAAAAATTAAAAAAAAAAAAAAAAAAAAAAAAAAAAAAAAGGAAAAAAAAACCCAGAGCAGTTTTTATTCAAGCAGCATTAGACACTATTAAACTCTACCTCCAGGCCCATGCACGAGTTGCATCAACCCAGGAGAAATCCTGAGAAGTGTCATATCTTCAAGACGCTTCTTTCTGTCCCACCTCCTCTGGGCTGCTTACTGCTCCATCAGGGAAAAATAATGCCTGTCCCAAACACCGCCTCCCTCCCTTCCCTGCCTCCCCTCCTGCCGTATGTGGCCAACAGGCACAGCTCAGCCTCCATCGCTACCCCGACCCTCTCCACCCTCTTGATCCCAGGGCAGCCTTCAAAGAGCAGTGCTGGGCTTTGGGCTCCCACGCTGCCATGGCAAAACCTTGGTGCTGGGGTGGGCGGCGACGTAATGGTAACAGGATCAGTGCCAGCTCCCAGCTGAGCTCCTACACTTACCCGTTGCATCACCAGCGCTATAAAAATCCTCAGTTACAGTCAAGCCTGCAATGTATCGTGTCCAAAAAGGCCTACTCAGCAGATCAAATTTTCAGTTAAATTCCTTCTGTCTGAATTGCAGCAGAAAAGAGAGAGCGAGCAAAGAAGAAGTGTCTCTGCAACTGTACTACTCCCCGTTTCTGTGCAAGCAGCATCTGCAATCATCTGCCACTTCTGTGCTTTCTCTCTCCCCCTTCCCAACTGCAATTAAAAAGAAAAGCAGTCAGCAAGGTAACTGCTGGGAATTTCTCCTGCTGTATGTGCACAAGACACCAACATAAAGCCATAAAAAAAAAAAAATCTATTTGTTTATCTCACAGAAAATACCTCTCTCCTTCTTCAAACATAGTGCTGCTCCCCAAGGGGGATTAGGAATGGGAAGCATTGGGCAGGCGCGAGGATGGCCGAGCTGCTGGAAGTCAAAGGTGCCTCCGGACAGTTGAGGGACTCCTCTGGTCTCCTCCGACCTCGCAGCAGAGGAAGGGCTGGGGCAGGACCTTTCTCCTGGCTGTCCCACGAGAGCCTGCCAGCACAGGCAGCTGCAGCATCGCACCCCCACGCTGCCCATCTACTGCCCGGCAGCACAGGACCACAGCAAATATTTCTACTGACTCAAAGCCCACAAAGATTTAGAGCTTGGCTCATCCCCTCTAAAATTCACTCAGAAAATATTTCTTTTTTCTTCTAAAGAAAATGTCATTCCAAAGCCTTGTAAAAGCACACGCTAATCAGATCTAGGAAAACATAAAGAAAGTTTTGATGTCTTGTTTGGTTTTGTCTCTGATAGCTAACAAAACACTCAGCTGGGACGGCATGCAGTGCTTGCAGGGCGGAAAATGAAAAAGTAAGGTGGTTTTTACCCCCGTGCCCTGGAGAAGCTGTGCAGCCAGAGCATGGCCCCGGTGCTGGAGCTTCCCCCTGCCCCTGCCAGGGCTATCGGAGAGGCTGGAGCCAGCACCTACTACCAGGCTGGATACCTGCCAGGAACGCAAAGCCTTCCCTCCCTCCCCATCGCCCGCCTCTTTGGTCCGGTCCATTAATGCCTCCTATGGAGCAGGGGAATAGAAATAAG
This sequence comes from Fregata magnificens, assembly GCA_013389945.1. Classification (NCBI taxonomy): domain Eukaryota; kingdom Metazoa; phylum Chordata; class Aves; order Suliformes; family Fregatidae; genus Fregata; species Fregata magnificens. Next base: position 38,792 of record WAAD01026622.1, on the reverse strand, counting down.
TAACAAGCGGCTGGTTAAAGTTAAACCCCGAGAGTGGGGTAATGACAGATCAAAGATTGAGTCTTAAAAAAAAAAAAAAAGAATAAGGAAAAAAAAAAAGTAGCATATGTGCACTCACATCCACACAGGTCCTTCTCCTTCCTGTTTCTAGGAATCAAATTCTTTTTCGTATTGGGAGAGCTCTGAAGGAACAAGGCCAGTTTTCATTTTAAAACCACATTTATTTGATCAGCCTATTCTTCAGGGGGACTGTGGAAGGGCTACACTCACGCAGTGAGATGTTCAATGTTATAACATTGTTCAGTTAACTCCCCAAAAAAGTTACTTAAGGTTTTCCATTTGTAACAGGAAAAGCTTTAAGATATATACAGCTTTTCTTACTTAACAGCACACATTTCTTTGTCATATTAAGATCATTTGCCAGTTCTACATAAGCCTGGACTTTTTCCTTTTTTTTTACCTTAAATTTCTCACATCCACTTATGCATAGATGAAGTTGGTGTAAAGCTACTAACAGTTCTGTTGGGGCAGAGGTGCATCCCATACAAACAGGAACGATCCTGCGGGAGTTAAGGCAATGGAAGGCCAGGCCAGGCTCCATGTGCATATCCCAGCACTAATGATCACTACAAGTCTCCCAGCAGCAGGGCTTCAATCCAGAAAGGAAACGGGCAACCACCAGAGCTTACGCCTGCTGCAGGAGTCAATGCCCGAATCCCATACAGGAGTCAGAGTGGTGCAGAAAGATACCCGAGGAGGTACCCATACAACCCATACAAAAAAATCCTTCCACAAATTTGAATCAGCAGCAGAAGTTAATGCTGGATCAAAGCTGCATGTCATATGGCGGCAGCTTTTTTGACCCAGTACCAAGCCTCCCAAGGTCAGATTTAACATATCACAGCTTTGGGTCCAGGGTAGCTTCCAAGTATCCATGCAATATTACAGTGTATATTTTCTGGCTTCTACAGCAGGTTAAGGCGAAAGAGATTTTCTGTCGTGCAAATCAAGGCCCTAACACAGGAAAAAATTGGCCTACGTTTCAGTAAGTTTCTTATTCCTCCGGGAAGGTGGGGGGCAGGAAGAGAAATGCGGTTCCCCCGCCCTCCCATCCCTTCTTTAACTACAGCCTCAGGAATTAGCAAACTAAACAGTTTTGCAGAGCAAGCACAGAGCATTATTAAAGACTGCCAAGCAACTCCGTTGGATTGCAAATCTGTTTGTGGGACTATCTTCCGCAGTACATAAAGGTCAGAGCAAAGCAGAGCCCCAGCTGCCCGGACAATACACCTGACTGCTTATTGGTTTTGACTGCCCGCTGAGTTGAGAAATAAGCTAACGGCATTCGTGGCCAGTCTAGCAAACATAAGCTATTTTCTTACCCCCTCTCCCCTGCAGCTGTGTATTTATCATTGCAAGCTCCACTGTCACCTCTTCTGCCCACTGCAAAACCAACTACTGTCCTGGCAACATCAAAGGACAAGCAGAGCCAGAGGAGACTGCTGTCAAACTCATTTTCTTGGGGGAAGGAGAGATTAAATTAGGGCATTCCTCCAATTCTGGGTTTTTTTGGGTGAAGACGTCTCAGTTCAACATTTGTGACCTTACTGAGACTCAGATCCCAAAAACGTCACCCTTGCTCAATTTAGGAACATGTAAGAGCGTGTGCGTTCCCCAAGCATCAGACCTGCACTTTGACATCATTTACACAGGAAGAAACCCAAAAACCTGGCTCTCAAACTCTCCCCCCGAGTCAATCATTCGCTGCAAATCTGACCACTTTAGGCACATGAATAATTAGAGCAGGTTTCTAGCTCCTCAAAATTAATCCCACTCCAGGCTCTGTTATAAAGCAGCCAGCCTGACCAATTTAGATGGTGACCCATGACACCCAGTTCAGTGATACGCTCTCAGAAACTAGCTTAAAATGTGCTTTTTCAAATACATATAGGGTCAGGGAATGCTGTTTACTCCTTTGTAAAAAGTTAGTTTGTGTCTAGTTTGGTATCATCATTTACTATGGGAAAAGACATGAACGTTACCACGGAAGACCTTCCTGCAAGGAGGGTGAGCACACAAAAAACTATTCAGAAAATAACGTATCCTAAAGCAGGAGTGTCAAAATGGTCCCTTATAAGGCCAATAATTGAAGTGTATTTTGAGCAACTGCGTTAAAGGCTGTTTTCTGGTGGTTTTCTCTTAAAACTTGCTGCTGACCTTTTAGAGAGAGAAAAAACATATAAAACAATAGCAAACCTTTAGCTGCACCGGTGAGCCTACCTTACATGCCACCCCGACAACATGTACTCAGACTTATGGAACAGACCCCTCGACTTGACTTTGCTCCTCGTTATGCATTTCACCAGCAAATCCTGGTGGGAGGAGTGCGATATCAATTCTGTTCTTCTGTGCAAATCAAACCAGACCACACTCAGATTTGCTTTTTTCCCCTAACACTGCTTAACCTCAAGAGGTGTGAGAGTTTTATCCTGTGCAGAAAACTGGGGGAGGGGGGGCAAAAAAGACAAAGCAAGCCATTTTTCTCTTCCCATGGCGGGTATTGGAATATACGCGCCTGCCAACCCTGCAGCACACAGCGGTGCTCCCACCCCTGCCACGTAGCGTGGTGCCAACATCTCGAATGATCACAGTGACTCAAGCAGAACCTGTGCTAAGCATAAAGGTCGCGGGACTTTCAATTTAAGTGTTCCAAGTGCCTCTTTCCATCACCTCTTCTGCTAACGGCTGCGATGAGCACAGCGGGGACCAACCGCAATTTCCATATTGCGAATACCTTGGCAGAGAGCGGGCACTGCCAGCCACAGCTTCCTGCTCACCGGCCTCTGGGACAAAAAGCAAGAATGTTTCCACTCCGGCAAGAAGTCAAAAATACACCAGTGCATCTGCTGCTTCAGGCTACAAAGCTTAGCAGCGCATTCAGCCTCCAAGAAAGAAAAAAAAAAAAAATTGATATTTGGGAGTAACTGGAGGAAAGCATGAGGTTAGGAGCCTACGAGCTGCGATGACAACAGCGCTCTGGGGGAATACATGCAGAGATATGGCAGATTGGTGCCCCACCTCTGCCAAACCCAAAGTGCATTAAAGATCAAGAGTTAAGGGGGGTGCTTCAAAAAGCCATTTGTTAGTAGAAACACTGGCATAGCCCAAACACTTATGAGCTTTCTTAATTTCCAATCTGTTTTCTCAGGCTGGTGAATTAACAGCATACAGGAAATAGCTGAATACTGTTCTTAATTAGTTAACTGGATTTATCCAGTTTTGCCTTGTTTTTCAGATACCCACTTGAGTGCTGTACCTCCTATCTATTAATGTTCTCAGCCAGGTACCCAGCATTAATAAAGAAAATGTATAAAACAGTTACTAGAATCTGCACTAAGTCAGTAGATGCCATCAAGATAAAGGGACATTTTTGTTAAAGTTTGACTTCTTTACTACACAAAAGCGGGTGGGTAATGAAAGGGCTCTCAATTTACCTCCTGAGCTCTAACAACCAAATTACAGACATCCCCATGAGTGTGCAATGGGAAAAGCAAACTACACACCTGACATAAAGCTGGATCCAGAGCTTGGATGCGACACTCTTGAAACAGACTTTAGGTAACAAAATAAAGGTCTTGGGGGGGGGCGGGGAGAGGATCGACCTTCCTCTCCAAAACATTTGGTGAAACCTACAGATTCTTGTTTCAGACTAGCTTAGCAGTAGCTGAAGAACTTAAAAAGCAAATGACTATCAAGGGAGCTTCATACTTTTCATAGGAATTTAATCCAAGCAGCTTGCTGTGGTGCAAGGCAGACCTAGACCAGGCACTCGCTCCTCTATAGCTGAGAAGCTCATGTGGGTCATCACCTTCAGAAAACTTCTAGGAACTATATGGCCAAACAACACTTTTGCCAAAACCTCCGTCTACTTGCCCTGTATAGGCAGTACAGCAGAGACCCACAGTATTTTCTTCCAGCACAAGCAGAAAAGATTAGAATCAACAGAATTCAACAACCTAAACAAGTTCTGCTGCTTTTCATATGGCCCCGGGCCAAAATGTCACAGTGCCTCAGTTCTTCAGTTGGGCAAACAGCAAGACTTCAGAGCCTTACTGCAAGCATGAGCTGAAGTTAATGGACCATCAGTGTGGATGGGAATTATATAGGGCTCCAATCCAAAACCTAATCTGAAATCAAAAGCACTTTCAGTCACCCATCACTTTGGGTACCAAGAGGAGAAGCACCCATCAAGGTGTCTGAATTGTCAAGTTGACCCTTCTCAGGGACTACTTACATAAAATGGTGACAAGCGCTGTAGCATGCTTGCCTTCACTCCTCTTCCCATCTTAAGAAACTACAAACCCCCAGAAATGTGCTTTTTTGCTGGTTACTATCACAGTAAAAACCATCCCGCACCAAATGACAGCAATCTGAATTAAAACCTATCAGTGTATTACAAATACTTCCTACAGTTAGGGAAGCCTTAAGAGAATGCGATAATGCAGACTCAGAGCCAAGAAAAGGGTTAAACTCCCAAAATCTGGAAAATTTTAAGACTGCACTGTGTCATTCAACCTTCCCGAGAAAAGGGAAAGGCCAATTCAGAACCTGTGTATGTTTTCTACTGAATTATTTGCTAGTCTCTGATTAAGTGGGAAAGAATGACTGTAAACTAATAAAACTTGAGGTTTTATAATTAAACCACAGGCACCCTGCCAAGCATTGCTGATTTGTTGATGCACCCTGCAATGTCAGGACTCTGAGGACACAACAGGTTATTAAAGTATTAAACAGATGACTTACACTCTTTAATCAGAGCTGGGATGCCAAGTTAGGAAGAGAGAGTAAACTCAAGGGCAGAGTACAATAATTATCACCAGGAAACAAACACAGCGTTTAGCAAAGTCGGGAGAAGTTGTTAGCGAGTAGTTATTGCACAAGGAAAGGGCTGGATTACTGAGCCCCACACCTGGGTCTTTTATGATAGTCATCTCCCCCACTCTGCAGTTGTAAGAAAATAATGCGATATTTGTGATTTTCGGTCCTTCGCCATCAGACGAAGCGCTGCAGCGTTAAGCAAGACCAGGAAGTGCGCAAGCCTCCTCTGCCCAGCTCTGCCAGCACATCTCAGCCCCCATCTGCAACAGCATCTCACGTCTTTGTCATCTCTTCACACGTACTGCCAGCTCTGCCGAACGCCCTCAAACTGCAACTAAGAGGTGAGCAGCCTCGTTTTTCCAGTGTGCAACATCCAAAACGCTGTAAGCCACGTTTGTGACCGAGGGGCGAGAGCATGCTTGGAGAGAAATGCAGAACCTTAAATCCAGTTTTCAGCTCCTTAAGGTCAGCACTTGCCTCTGGCTTGAGGCTCCTCTCTGATGAAGAAGCCAGCAGTGATATCAGTCAACTGATTGTAAACTTCCTCTCCAAATGAACAGCTCAGTAAAGGGCATTTATTTATTTGGAGGTTTCACAGAAAAACTAGAAGCAGCTCCAGAAGAAAGGAGGTCCACGAACTGCAGAGAGCCCCAAATATATTGCTCTGTAGAAGCCTCACAAGGCAGCTATTTGGCAGTTTCCCCAGACATATAGATATTTATAGGAGAATAAATGTGCTCATCTGACTGAGTAGTGGAAAGAGTCATGTATGGCATTTTCATCGTGTTTTCACCCCCCGCCGCCCCTCCCCAGAGTCTGGGGATCCAAAAAAAGGCAAGAGAAATAATTTAAAATACAATAGAGATCCCTAGTTTGCCCTGAAGGCTCTGCTGATGAACTATTAAAAAGCTTCTTCTGTCCAAACAAGACACTTGGAGCGTGAAGCAGATAGCCTACCACATTGTTTTATAAGACAGCACTGAAATTCAACCAGTGTCTGTTACGGCTGAAAATACAGCAGTCACAGAAAAAGTGATTTAATATGCCTATCAAAGAGGAAGGCTGTAATTGGATTCAGTCCTCAGTTTGACTTCTGAAAGTCTCTGAAGAAAACTCCCATCAGCTTTAAAAATCTCCAAGATTTTATGTGGAACGAAGAGCACTTCGTTCTAAGAAACACAGCAGTTTGTGCCGACTTGTGATGTTAAGTAAGCCAGCAGCGAGTCCTCTTGATTTTAGCAAAGCTCGGCAGAAACTATGTGCAAACTAAAACCAGCAGTGATGAGCAGTATTTCTCACATATTATTTTACGTATATGCAAAAGCAATTTCAACTTTTTTTTGGGGGAAAAAAAAAGTATAGGACTTCTCTCAGTATTTTTAAGTGACTTATCGCTGGCTTGCCTGTGTCTCCATCCTCACAGTCTGTCAAAGAAAGAAGCACTGAATCTGGGAACATTCTCCAAATAACTGATTAAACAATGTATTTAATGTCTTCTGCAATGGAATTTTACCACATAGCTAACATTCTGCACAGCATATTCATCTTTGCAGAAAACAGGTCTGCAGCAGATACCCTACTTCCTTTGCAGCACTTGTAAAACGTAGAAGCAGAGAAGTCCTCTTAAAATGCAGAACTCTCGATATTAAGCTACAAGTTGCATACACGCCAGGAGTAAAGAAGGCAACTTAAATATTTGAATATTTGTGTTTATGGTTTCTTTGTTTTAATGGCAAATACGCCACCTATCAGTTATTGGGGTTACTGCGTCAGCTCTCAGCCAGCTACCGTCTTGCGGAGTTAAGAACTGTTCACCTCAGTCCGACTAAGATCTGTACAAAAAAAAAGCCACATCTGAGTTGGTGTGCCAACATCTAAACGCTAGCAGGGCGGCGAGTATGCACAAATATACAAACATATAAATCCAGAGTCCCGTTGCGGAAGGAAGCTAGGGGAGAGGATGGGACTCAAGTCCTGCAATCGCTTATCGCAAAAAAGGACAAGGGATGCAACGCCTAGAAGATAGAGCTGCAGTTTAATTTGCCACACCACCGCTTATCAAGTAGCATCTCAGGCAAAGCATATGGTACCACTACCACAGAATCTAGAGAGCCTACGTATGGCGTCCTGGGCTCACTTTACATCGGGTTTTACTCCGGGCCGAGTCATGTCAAGTGTGCTGTGAGGACTCTTCTCCCCTGCTGCGGGGCTGCCTTCACTCCCTACCATTTCAAAAGAGAAATCTGGCTGCCACTGTGTCCTCCCCACTTAAAATACCTAAACCTTGAAACCTTCCTAGTCATTTGGGACAAACTACCCTAGCTCTGCTGTTCCTCAGGCTGTTCTGGAAATCTCCCCTCCTTGGTTTTGAGGATAAAAGCTAGAGGCAATTCTGAATGGAGGAGATGCATGAACGAGGTACCGCCTACCTAAAGAGAATTTCCCCTTCCCCCTTCTCATCCTCCACATATGCTAGTTACTCTTCTTCTCAAACTAATTGATTAGCATAATTAGGTTACACCTAGAGCTATTGTTCCCAAATGGTATTTAGCTTGCTATTTAGTATCAGACTTTACAGGCTTGTAAGCTCTTTCAGTTTGTCCACTCCCCCTTCCTACAAGCTTTTCGTTGGCATAAAACTCCTCCCTACAAAACTTGCTTTGCATAATGGTTGAGAGAGAAGACAACACCGGCACTGTAAAAGTATTGTCACGGTGTTGAAGAGCTCTGCCATGGCACAGTAATGCTCAAGCGAGTGTAATAGGCAGAGCTGAGGAAGGAACACACCATTTTCCTTGTTTAAAAAAAGAAAAAAAAAATTAGGTCAGCAAGTAGCAGTAGTTGCAGAGGAAAAAAAACCACCACGGAAAAGGAGTTCCTCCTTGTTTAAATGTTTATTATTCAAAACATGCAGCGGGGTCTTAAAAACTGAGTAAAAAAGTAGTTAGAAAACTGTTACAGCAAGACTCGGAAGCCCAGTTCACCCTGGAGTTCACTGTAGGGTAAAGCCAGCTCCTGTGCTTCACCCCACGCCTGCAAGGGGAGAAGTGTTCACAATGTAGCCCTTAACAAATCATTTGGAATTCAGCCTATGCTACCAGCTTCCAAAAAACAACAGCAGCAAAAAAAAAAAAAACCCAGAAAAAAATCAATTCTTCCGCAATAGCCTGTTTATAAAACATGTCCTTAAAAGCACATGAAATTCAGACCCAACCACTTTCCCACTCACTCGCTCTGCCATCTGTTACGCATCCAATACAGTATGTGAAAATATGACCAATGTCCCAGAACTCACCAGAAACTGTGTGCAAATCAGATGCTATCCCCTTGCTCATCAATTCGTACTGGAAGCCTGTAATCTTCCTGCTAATGTCCTGCTGAGGAGTGGCCTCAATAAACAGGCCCCCCTGATCATAGCCAAAGCAATATACTTTACTGGGGCTGCGATCTCCATCTCGGACCAAGAGTTTCAGTTCTCCAGTTTTTTCCAAATAAATATTTGCTCCTGCAGAGTCCTTGAAGGGCTTTATGCAAACAGTCAAATGTTTGTAAGAGGCAGGTGAAGTATTGGGTCGCAGGTTGACTATGAGTGCTCCCGTGGGATACATCCACTCTATTGCCCCTTCAGAACAGCGGAGGTAGACCTGTTCAACATCCTTCTTGTGAGACTCATGAGTTAAGCCACTGGGGGAAGAAAGAAAGAGAAAGTTAGAGAAATGACAGAGCTAGTAATGTGACTGTCATAACCTCAAACCTTCAAAGACCCACATCAGCAAACACAGGAAATCTGTGACAGTATTGAGTATTAGCCCATCCGGCTCAGCAGCACTCAGAAGTGCTTGTCTCTTGCAAGACTGCAACCTTACTATTATGGGACAATTTAAAATCATCTCCCAAAAGAAAAAGTAAAACCACTAGTAATTGACTTCAAAATTAAATAGGATATAAGCACATGATCAAAAGCAATTAAATTACTACAGCCTCAGTTACTGCCCATCAGCTGAGCTGCGGCAAATGACTTGGCGCATACTAAGTAAAACACGTACGCTTGAACTCCCTTCCTGGTGGCTTAAACCAGCACGTTCTCCAGCCTCGCAGATTGGACTCCACCTTTTGCCGAGTACTTTGTTCCCCTTCCAAGTCTATATTCCCAATGGATGTGAAACTGGGAGGGATGCCAAGCTCACCCTGTGAACTGGAGCAAAGGGATGCTCTGGGTGCTAGCGATACCCTCTGCCCCAGCTGGGCAGCCCCGATCTCCAAACTGGGAGGTAGGGAGAGGAGAGAAGACACTACACTCTCCAGTCACAGCTGGGAAAGCATTGGAACTATGCTGCTTTCTTCAGTACGTGTACCATGTTCCCCAACTTCTCCCCAATATGAGGTTTAAGCTTAGCTTATCACTTCACTGCCCAGCTCCGATGGGCTACGAGCAGACACACAGCTATGGGTGTCCAGCAAAAAAGAGAACACGTGGCCAGTTACTATCACTGGGGCACAGGGCCACCACTGGTCCTGTGTCCTTACCTGACATGTGGCAAAAAATTAACACCCCAACAGCCATTTCGACAGTTGGTGATCGCAGAGATGGGACAGGAGAGCACCACGGGGATCCCAGGGCCAATTCCTAGTGAAAGGAGAGCAAACTACCATGCTTAAGCAGGATGACTAGTAAGCCCCCAGGACTTGCTTGCCCACAGCCTAAACTGAGGACAGTTCTAAACAACCCTTGCTGCCAGTCACTGATGCTGGACCAACCTCACAGGTTCTTTACCCGGAGCGATTCAAAGCACTAAGATGACGCTGCATGCTGTAGGCACTCCAGTTAAAAGAAAAAGTTGTGGGAAGCCTGGTTTATTGGTTACAGTATTTGGGCCATTAGGCAAAAATCCTTTGGTCCCAGTCCCTGTCCTGTCACAAACCTATTATGCGAGTATGAGCAAATCACTTCACCACCAAGCTTGTTTCTCCTCCTACGCTTTGCGTACCTAGTTCCCAAACATAAGCATCTTTTATTCTGTGCCCGTAGAGCACCACCCAAAACGAGACCCTTCAACGCAGCTCACGGGTCTGCTTTGCAGTACTTCAGAGAAGCTTCACAACATTCCCACTTGCAGGCAGATGAACCAAGACAGGGAAAAAAAAATTTTAAAGGCTTAAATGACTTGTTTGAGGTTACACAGGAAATCTGCGGCAAAGAACATACTTTAGTATAGTGCAAGTAATGACATCAAGCTCTGGTTTCTCAACAGAAACCTCCAAATACACAGTTCCCTGTCCCAAAGATATATTCAGGTGCTGAACAGGGTTTAAATTCAAGTCAGCATTTAGAAAGCAACAAGAAGCCGTGTGGAAAAGAAGGGGATAAACTCCACATGGTTTGCATTTACTGTTGACGTGTCTCATTATTGTGAGTGTCAGTGTGACCCACTTGATAGAGGTTACATGAGGAAGCTGAGAAAAAAAAGTCATATTTAGTAACAATGGTGCCTGCAAACATGTGCTTTTGAATAATCTTGAAAGCCACATCAAGAACGCAGATGAGGAGAAAAGAGGGACAAGTTTTTGACCTTTAGTCTCTTGCCCTCAAATTCAGTAGTACTTAACACATTCAGGAAACTTAACTTGCAATGGGATATTTCAAGCTGACTGTAAATCCACATCTGGTCCACAAAATCAGTTTTCACCACAGCATGCACATGATGCCACCCAACAGAAAACACAGAGATCTGTTTATATGCAAGCAGTGAATAAGTAAAATTAAAGAGTGTAAAGCTTATCCCTCAGCAAAGGGGCAAAAAACTACCCTCACACATCACTTGTTCCTACTCAAGACACCAAACCAAGCTGCAGAGGTTTTGCAGGACTTACACTGGCAAATTCCACCTTGAAGCCTGAGTGCTTAAACAGAAGGAAGATACCAGGGGCAAAATTCTGAACTCACGCAGTGAAACTGCTGTTGCAAGTGATCCCAACAACACTGAGGCAGGGAATTTCTGCCAGAGAAAAAAGCCTTAACATTCATTTTGTTCAAACGTTCGTGCTGTTCAAACAAAAAACAGGGTGGACTCTGAAATTATCTTCTGAAAGCCAATTATATCCCACAGGCAAGAGTGATGCCATTAGACAGATACATCAAGCACAAGTACCTGTATGCATTAAGCCTTATAATAAAGGATGACTCAAAAGTTAATACATGCTCACATTACTTAAGAGCAACCACCATCATCCAGTAAAACCTGCCACTTTGCTTTCTGTCAAAATGACATGTCACCACACTGAGAGATTGTTTAACGTCATGTTTAGTTCTCACTAGCCAGTCATCAGACATACCATGTCCACAAAACAGTGGAGGTCCAGGAGCCTTTTTTTTTGCTCCAAGCTCATCTTAGGGGTTTTTTTTATTTTATTTTATTTTATTTTTTAGTATATGGCAAGGAGACAGGGCAGCTGTTTCATGGTTACAGTGATGGATGAGCCATCCATCCTCCCTTTCAAATCTGTGCTGTTTATTGGCACTTACTTCTACAACAAGTACTACTTCCTCATACCAATCCATTAGGACATCCTGAATCACTGCATTCGTCTCCTCACTCTTCTCCCTTTCTGGTTTCAGCCATCCCCCTCTGTCTGCCCTGAAAGATCTATTACGGTATCGGTGCAGCAAGCTGTTACGCTGCAACATGCAACAGGTGTTACTTAAAGAAAAAGAGAGCAGGAGGAATACTCACACTATCTACTTTAGCTATTTATTTATCCTACTACAGATGCTCTGAAGAGCCCTAGAAGTACCCATGTCCTCCCAGCATGCCTCAGCAAACACAGGGAACCTTCGCTCCTAATTTGGGGTATCTAATTAAGGATGACAAGCTAGAGAGCATTGAGACTTCCCCGGAGCATCCACCGGAGCAGAGGGCAAGATCGATGGATGTAAGCAGCCACATCAGAGCTGAATTCTCGCTCCTACAGCCAAAACCACCAGACTAGCATATTCTCAGCATGTCACTGAAGCACTTTTGCCCAAAGCATCAACAGATCATTGCAGTATGAAAACCTGAAGTTACAGCAAGCGTAATAACCAGACACACACACCATAGTGAAGTCTCTGCTTTCTTCCGGACAAAGCTTTCCTGGAAGCTCTCTGCCAAGCTACTTATTAAGATGCTGCTATGGCCTATTGAGTGTACTTAAATTGCAGGTGTCAAGCTGTGCATTGCATCAGATTTCCCTGGAAGCATGAGGGATACCTATAGGAATCCTCGTGAAGCTCTTCATACTACTCAGGGATATAAGCTCATCGCTTCTCCACAAGCTGATGGGAAAAAAATTCATATCCAGAATATTCTACTTCTAAGATCGCTACTTTTGATATAGACATGTATAGAAAGGCAAGAAAACACCTTCAGGTTTACTGTAGGAGATGACTAGACTCTCAAATCTGCCAGCACAAGACAACCTAGAGCTTCACTGTGGGAAGAAAGACTACATTTTGGCATTCAAGTTCATAGGTTTTTCAAACAGTTAGTTAGGGTAAAAAACATCACATGACTTCAAAACATTATATTCCACACAAAAAATCCTTTCTGACCCATATAGCCATTAGTATCCACATGGAAATATTTAATTAGATGGTATTTACTGGTACATCAAATTACCTTTCTTTCCTTCTTAACTGCTGGTCTTTTAGGACAAAGCAGATTATATTTAACAGCCTTAGGACTGCCAGCGTCTCTGACGACACCTGTTTGCTACCAGCAAGGCCAAAGTCAGCCTGGTTTTCTTTATCCCCTCCCGAGACTCCTGTCCACCTGGACTCCGGGATTCTCTCACACAAGTGAAACCACCCAAACTGAACTGTGCGTGCAAGAAGGCAGCTCTTCCTTCCCTGCACCTCCAACGGCATCGTCACAGAGTTGTCACCACTTTGGCTCACCAGAGCAACAACAGGCGAGTAAGTCCAGGCTTGCATCACCCAAAACTCAGTCACAAGAACTGATATTTCACTCCCCCCCACCCCCGCCCAAGCATTACCCCCTTAGTTAATACTCAAGGCATTGCTTATTCCAGCCCTGCTCAAGTGACACGGGCAGTCACTGCTTGCTCTGAGAAAACAGGACAAAAATAAGAACCAAACAGGACAAGATTACAGGGATTTGTCATTGTTCTTTTAAAAAACACGCTGCGGTACCATGTGGTAAGGTCCAGGTAAGTACGGGCAGCTAGGGTGCATAGGGATGAAAGNGGTGTTGGTAAAGCAAAATGATACAATTAGGAGTTTGCCACAGAACTAATAGGTTTGGACCCTATCAAACGGACTCGCCTTCAAGTGGATTCACTGGGATTAACTACGCATTAATTGTCAAGAGTCAAAAAAAGTTCAGCAAAAAGTAAATACTGAGCATCTGCATGTTTCAGACGGTAACAGATAAGAAATTAATTATGTTGAAAGTCAACCCAGCTGTTTCCCCACTTTGAATTCTCCCTACTCCGAAATACCCTACTACCACAAGCTGGCCAAACTTTCATTTTAAAGAAACTCAGATTTGAGCAGAATATGAGAGTCAAAACGTTTTACTCCCCAAATACAGAGAGCCTGACCCAGCAACCCTTGCTTGTTAGCAGAGACACTTTTTAAAACTACAAACAGCGGAGGAGGTCACAGACCCAACCACACACGTTAAACTTATTACAAGCAATTAAAGGAAAGATAATTTGGGAGATAAACACTTGAGAACTGAAGAGCTTTCACAACCAGCGCAATTAGAATAAATCAGGAGCGAGGCCGCTGCGCCAGCCCCTGCTCTCAGGGCTCATCACCACCTCCGCGGGACGAGGTGCGGGATAACTTCCCGGGAGCAGGGAGTGACACCGGGGGCTGCGCGACCGCGGAGCGGGGGAGCCGGGGAAGGGCCGGGCAGGGCAGGGCCGC
>WAAD01026622.1:8595-24036 GCA_013389945.1 Fregata magnificens | reverse complement strand
CCCGCCTGGCCCCCGGGCGCGATGCCCGGAGAGCCCGCTGGGAGCAAAGGGTTTCGTTTGGCCGGGGAAGTCGCTGGGCCGCTCCTTCTGCGCGGGGGGGAACCCCTGGGTGCCAGCGGTGACCCGCTGCTGCCTGTCCCCGGGCAAAGCGGGGTGTCAGCAGCGCGCCCCGCTGCAGCGGGTTACTGTGCCCGCAGCGGGATCATCTCCACCTGGGCACGGTTCCTGAATGGATGGAGGCTGATAATTTTGCCAGAACCTTCTTGTGTCTCCACTTACTGGGAAGCACTTGGGACTCGATCTTATTTGTAAAACTCTCCAGCACTTAATGACCACTCTGGATAACTCCTTGTCTTGTTTAATGTCCCTGTTTATCCCATAGCTGACTTTGGATACTTAACCCTTAGCGGCAGAGACCCTTCTGTGAGAAACCAGAGGCAAAGAAATGCCTTCCAGGATGTGAGAGAAGCGCAGGGGGTGAATCAGCTCCAAACCCAAACTACCCGGGCCAAGATAAATGGGGGGAAAAAAAAGACAAGACAGATGCGGGGGGAATCCAGCTGCACACAGACGGTGCTCCCATATGCCAGGTGCCACATATTTCTTTCAAAAAAGCAACAAGGGGGTCGAGATTGATATTGTACGTCCACAGATAGGAGAGGGGTTAAAATATTTCCAGATCACTGACTTTCTTAGTCTCCTGTTGTTCTTCCAAGTGTCTGTCACGCAGCTTTGTGAAGGGCACTGCACAGATTTTTCTAGGTGAGAGTTCGTGAATGACTATTAAACATTTACACCCTGTTCACAGTTTGATGTGTTACCCTCGTTAGTACCTTTTAAAACACCTTGCGAAGTGCCCTGGTGCTGTCTGGGAGGATCCAATGGCTTAACCAGGATATTCCAGTTCTGAGTGCGTCCTGTCTGCTTCTGCAACCGAGGATTAAATCCCTCGCAGTGTATCCCCTTCCATTTGTGGGTTTAGCTTTTCATGTCGTTTTTGTTTGGTAAATTACAGGTACTGTTCTGTTGATTATGAAGTATTAACATAATTACAGTAATTATGTCAAATGATGCAATGCATGTAAACTTGTAATTAGCATGCAGGGACAACACTGAGCAAAGTGATGACAACGTGCAATAATGCAAAATGCCTTATTCTCCTGGTCATGTGCAGTGACACGGGCTTTAGAGCTCAGTGCCTTGATTATTTCTTTAGAAGGAGGTTTTGTTAGAATGTTTTGCTTCCTTCCCTCATAGTGGAAAGAAAAGCATACAGAGAAAGCACCGTATTGCTTTATTCCTCGATGTGTTTATATGTGCAACCCTCTGCATGCCCCCCAACTTACTGGATCTGATTTCCTTTGCAATATTCTAACTCTGCATTTCATAAAACAAACAAGTGCCCAGGCAGCTGCTCACGTTACGCTTTGGAACTTTTGAAACTGCCTGAAAACTGGGAACTTTTAAGATACGAAACAGTGTGTGCTGTTTTGCAGTGGCTACTACCTCTGGCCTTCATTCTCCCCCTTTTAACTCAGAAAAGGCAGTGGCATTTAGTTCTGGGGACCCAGAAAAGTAATGGCAACATGGGGGCTTTGAAAGCCCCTCCTGTCCTCCATGCCTTCGTGATGCCCCTACAGTTCTTCATCTGACCCAAGCTGATGAGTCTTACAAATGAGCAAAGCCCGGGGTTGTGGCTGCAGAGCCAAGGATCGCGGGTGCAGAGCCAAGGATGGTGGGTGCAGAGCCCGGGGTTGTGGCTGCAGAGCCATGCCCAGGTTAAGCCTCCCCCAGTTCAAAAGTGAGGGGCCGGAGGAGATAGGGAACCTCTGCAGCGAAGGGGGCTGTTTGGTTTGCTCATTTGCATCTCAATCCCCACAATGCTCTTCCGGCTACTCACAGCTATTCCATAGTAGTGCTCTTGGCTGAGATCTGGGAACACGCTCAAAGGGTGAGGCAGCTTTTGGATGCACTGAGCTGTTTTCTGTTTGAGCTGTGAAAAGCAAACATCTTTTCAAGAGAGAACATTCTGAACAGTAATTTTTTTGCATTTACAATTCAGAAAGAGCAGAACTTCACTGAAATCTGGGAGGAAAATATTGTATGATGTCAAAAGGAAGCATAAATCCTCTGCAGCAAAGGCTTCACGCTACTCTGAAAACAGAAGCCACTAAGTTACTACACTGGCCTAATGTGGCAGGACTGGAGATACAGGTTCTGGAAACAGCTTCATACACTCAAACACTTGAACCCCAATAAAGCTCCATTGCCTTCCTCAAGGAGCAACTCAAAGATGAGGATCTACACAGTCACTTCAGACACTTGCTTCTAAGTTCACTTTCAATATTTGCTCGTCACGGCTACAAACCCAGGCACAAACAGCGGTGATTTTAAAAGACTCAGAGAACAGGCGGCTGCAGGAGGAGAACCTGTTGAAGGAGAGATGACTAATTTGCTTCAGTACTCAAATGTGCAGATTTGGAGAAAACAAAACCAAGCGGTGATTAGAGATGGGCTCAAGCTCAGGTCTGGATTTACATTTTCTTCAAAGCATGGCTGCATTTAGATCCTAGGTATTAGGGACAAAACTCTCCTGCCAAGCTGGGACCCAGCCGGAAGGCATAGTAAGGGCACTTTCAGATGCAGGATTTTGGGTTAAGCACATCTCAACTGAACATGCAAAGCTGGTTTAAACAGTGTGGCAGAGCTAATCTGTTGAAAGGTCTCACTCAGCATCGCTGTCCCCAAGGGAATATATATGGGAGAACTGCAAACTCCTTGAGAGCCTTGCTGGTCATTACCCAGCCCATGTGTTGGTTTCACCATGTGTCCCCGTGTTTTGCGACTCCCAACCAGCTCCCTCTCAGCTGATTTATTTTCACGCTACTCAGCTTGCAGGAGGTGAATCAGGTCCTGTGGTTACAGAGCGGGCCCATCCGCTGGTGCATGGTGTGCAGCCCCTCGCTGGCTGCCAGGAAGGGAAATCTGAAACTTTGAAGGAGGAGGGGGAAGGAGGAGAAGCAGGGTATTTTCTGGAAAGGCAAAGCCATAGCTAAACAGCATGCATGGCAAAGCAGGAGGGAGAAGAGAGTGGTGTAAGAGTTCAAACAAGCCACAGAGAGGACAATAGAAAATTAATGCAGGAGCAATATGAAATAAATAGAATTTGTAAGGTAAATCCAGCGGACAGACGGGAGTAAGCAGAATAACAGAACAGGGAGAGGTTCAGCATCTGAACGGACAGTGGGAAATCTTTGTGTGTGGTGAGGGGGGACGGTGTTACTTGCTCTCATGAAATTAAAATTAGTAATGAAAATACACTCATCCATAATGGCACCCTTCTGCTTATTCCTGCTGACTTCTGTTAGTGCTAACATCATCGTAGAACGGTTGGGGTTGGAAGGGACCTTTAAGCATAGTTCCTATTACTCCTAAATAACTACGACTCAGGGCTTGCTTTTCTTGTTTTTGTTTTAAATGCAAAAGTTTTGGCCTTTGGAATGTAACAGAAAATGACAGGCATTTAAAGAAAAACAAGCAAATCTTTCCTAGAAGAAGCTGGTGTTAACTGCATGCCTGAAATCAAGTCGTAGGACAACAGGATTTCTGATGGAACAGTGTCAATTTAGAGATTGCATTTTGAAGAGTGAGGCAGCATTAGAGGAGGGTTGAAAGAGGGGGCGGGGGAGCGCTGGGAGCAAAGCTGCCCCTCTCCCCCTGGACACACAGGCAGCTCTCTGAAACAAACAGCTACCCACTGAACTGGCAGCTCCCGCTGCAGGCACAATCGGGCTTCCGCCTCTGGATGTTTGCGTTAGGATCCCAAGCAGCTCCCACCCAAATCAATGGATTTTGCTGTAGGCAGAAAAGTGAGACTTAGGTATTTTCAGTCTTAATTGTCAGATAAACAGAAAAACTCTGGGAAAAAACAATCATTATTTGGACAAGTTAATTACAAGACATAACACCTAAATAAATAAATAAATAAGTGGAGATGCCCAGACTTGTGCTGTGGCCAAACCAGTAGGTGTACCTAAAGTTACACCTATCGGCTCGCAGTGCACGAGGGAATGTGAAAACAGGGATGCTACCTCTGCAGGCAATGAAGTTCATTTACCATGAATACTTAGACATTTAAGGCAAATCAGGAGTTTGGCCAATGTGTATATTTTATTTTGTAAATTTCTACACTTCCAGTTGCCGGCAAATAAATGTCCCCTTCTCCTTTATTTCCATCTCGCAGATATGGAGCAGGGTGAGATGCAGGACTAACACAGGCCTTTAAGCAGAGAAGTCAGGCGTGCTCTCCTCCCTTGTGTCCCCCAGAGGCAATGGGGAGCAAAGCCCCTCTACAAGACCAGGTCACTCGGCCCAGGTAAGAGCTGAATCACCTTCTGCAAGTGCCTGCCTCTCCATGCTGACTGCAGAGGGAGACTACACTCCTGGCTACATGATTCTTTACTTAAGCACCTCAGCTAGCTAAAATACACGCAGATTAGGGAGGCTGAGTGAGGCGTAATCTTGGCCAAGGAGTCTAAGGTGGAGTAAGGATTAAATCTATGCTCTGTGATAGTGCTAAAACCATAGCTTTAGGATACCGAGGACCATCTTCCCAAACCACACAGCTTGGTTTTCATTAAGCCAAGGGCCACAGCATCGCGGTAGCAATGGTTCCTGGGCTTTTCTCTCACCATTTCCCCCCCTCCAAACACCTTAAACTGTTAAGCAACCCTGCCCATGCAGACAGGAATTTGCGTTTTGCTCTTTACACATCAGACTGAAAAGCAATGAAGGGAATGATGTCTGGACCCAAGCAGCCTATTGAGAGGATCAAAAAGGTAACACAAAGCACAAAAGATGGCTAAGAAACACAGATCATTTGCCATCCCACACAGCAAAGCTGTCTCAGGACCTGGGGACCCAGGCAGAGGATTTAGTGCCTAAGCCTAGAGACT
The DNA here is from genome assembly GCA_013389945.1 of Fregata magnificens. Classification (NCBI taxonomy): domain Eukaryota; kingdom Metazoa; phylum Chordata; class Aves; order Suliformes; family Fregatidae; genus Fregata; species Fregata magnificens. The sequence goes on along the minus strand of WAAD01026622.1, from coordinate 19,081 downwards.
CCTCTGGGTTGCAGGCATTAACTCATGCTTGCATGCCTGAGACCGGATAAAGCTGCAGTCAAAAACAAAAACCTCTAAAGAGGCCTCAGCATATTGTTGTTTTGGGGATAGTCCTGTGCATTTCATCCACAAGAATTAGTGTTTTCTTTTCATTTCACAATAACCTAGGTATTTAAAATGTCTGCCAAAAAGTACTCAGAAACCCAGCATTTAATCTGAGGACTTTTCAAGAGGACCAGTTGTTTATCTCTACCATCTAATGAACATTAATTTCCTGTTTTAGAAAACGTAATTTTCAGTAATGGTAGTGGTAATCAGCCACTGGTGAAGCTGATATTTATCTTGATGCATATCCTCTTGGCTGGCTTAGTTTTTCATTTTCCCCAGTTCCTCCAGCCTGCGTACACTCTGCAACCTGTAGACTCAGCCTGTGCAATCAGTAGTTCTTCAAACGTATTCAGAAGTTTCCAGTACATGGTGGGAGAATCTGATAGCAGAGGACACAGATCCGAATCCATTAGTAGTCACTTCTCGTAACAAAAACAACGCGAAAGAGAATATTTGTAACACTGATCCGAAAACAAGAATTTATTTTCCTTTCCGCTTCAGAACTTAGACAAAACTAATGCAAGTTACACTAAACAAATCCAGCCCTTGCCAGGATAAACAAACATTTGCAGTGTTGTTTGCTACATGCCTGTCATGAAATAAAGACACTGACATGCATTTTAATGCAACTCCCCTACAAATTGTGAAAAAATAATTGTGCACTGTGTATTCGTTGCTAGGTTACTAGAGGGGAAGAAAATATTTTTGCAGACACGATGAACTAACAAGGTAAATAATTCAACTTAATCATTTGCAAATTTCACACTTAATTTTCAACAGCAGGTCTTTTCAGAGCCCAGATGAACCTCAGATCTGATGACAGTGATTTTTTAGAGCAAGGCTGACAAGCTCCTGTGAGGCAGATTTGGCCCATGGGGTAGTTTTAATATGACAGACTTCCCCCCCTGAATAAAATGGCAGTTTTACTAGAAAAAGGGCAGCGAGGTTTGCCCAGTTGTTATTAACAGCATGTGAATTTTCATTTCTTCTTAAACTCTCTCACTAAATGAGTGATGTCTTAGCATATTGCAGCATTAACAGAGAAAAAACTAAAAGAGCTCTCTGTACATACCCAATCTGTCTGCACAGTACTCCCATCAGCGACATTCTGGGAGGAACAGCACTAATTCTGACTAAAGCAGATCAGGGATTGTCTAACTAATCCATAAATTCCGACATTATTACATATTTGCTTAAGGAAAAACAATGGATCAGATAATGAAATCAGATCTGTGCTGATCCACAAAGCAGGGTCCTTTGTGCTCCTTTGTGGCAGTATTTGCAGGGCAGATGTATCTGAAGGAAGGCGTAAAGGGCCCTGCATCCCCGTGTCCCTTTTAGCACCACCAGCTCAGCAGCAAGAAAACTCCTCCAAAGAGACCTGAAGCTGAGGTGAGAATCTTTCTATTTTGCAAAGTTTCCAGATGACAAACCATACATCTGCTGAAAGAGATTCTGGTTTTGTTTTGTTTTGTTTTGTTTTGTTTTTCAGTTCAAAGCATGTTTTGGCTATCATGGCTTTATTAGGTCAGATTACACTCTCATTTAGGTGCCTACAAATCTGACCACAGAAACGCTCCACTCATTAAGTAGTGGACTGAGGAAGAGGCAAGTTAGGTTCTCTGTCAAAGTCTCCACTCAGTTCCTTGCCTGACTTCTGAAAGTCATTTATCTATATTATGATGCTGAGTTTAGTTAATGAGGAACCCTGAAAATCAATTGACACAAATTCGTGGTGCTCTGCCAATTTACAGTGGCAAAGACAAAACAACATGAAAGCTTGAAGGGATGGTAACAGGCCTTGTTGAGGCTAAAAGATCTTAATTTGAAATATCTCAAGGACAGTGACAAGCCGTGAAATCTAACAGAAATCGACAAGTAATGACTAGCAAATTAGAAAGTATCTTTACTCATAAACACCATGAAGCCAGAAGAAATTTTAATATAGAAGATGCTGTGGTGACCCAAACTCTCTTTCTTTTAATGCTTTTGGGAGAGGTCCTTGGAGCAGTACTACAGTATAAAATCTGAACTTTGCTATCTTGGCAGTATATATGTCTACGTATCTTCTGCTTTCTCAGATAGGATTCTGGCTGAAAATCCAATCAAATCCATTCAAGGGTAAAAAGACTAGTGTAAGACTTTGAAGGAAACAGAATCCTCCCCACTGTTGATTTCACTAGATACTTGTGCTCCCATGAAGAACTGGAGGAAGCCTCTTGTTATGTATCCAACTTTCTCATTCTTCTTTTCCTAAGTCTCATGCTGACAAGACTGGGTTGGGCCTTATGTGGACCCAAATGCTTGACCAGAAACAAAGATCTGTCAGTCTGTACTTCTTTCCCCTAACAGTGACCTATCTCATGCTAGCTAACAAGTCTTCTAAGCAGAATTCTGGAGATCTCATTCATCACGTAGATCAGGTGTTCTTTTTAAATTATCCTTTTTTTAGACTGCAAGAATGAGATTACTTTCTTCCGTACTGGAAGATTTATCTCTTAACAGTTTACAGTCATCTTCTTTTTTCTGTTTTATCCAAAAAGGATGGGCCATTTCAAGGAAAAAAAAAAAAGTAGAACTAACCCAAATGGTTGATTATCTTTGTATCTCTAGTTCTATTTCATTTCATGCCTCCCTCACTTCACAGCACTATAACCTTTCTGAATTGCCCTCTGTGATACCCACTCCTTCACTGTTGACCATTGCTCACTTATTCATTGCTTGTTGGATCAGCTGGGCACTTGCACAATCAAGTCTTTGTTATGCTTTCAGACACGCTGCAAGTCACAATATTGAAGCAGCACAAGGACTGTTTCCTCTGCTGGTATTCTTCTTCCCTGGCATTTAGGAAGACAGCATCCTAAGCACATGAAAATGCCTATGAAGTAATTATGAAAATAATTCATAAAACAGCTCCGGCTACACAATGTCTTTTCCCCTTTAATTGTCATAGGAGAGTGGAATACCCAAAAGTCTGAAGAGTTTTTGCGAGTTGGTCAACTGAGAAACAAGAATTTGCTGCTCTGAAAAATGCAGCAGAGCTCAGGTTTATTTAATGAATCAGTAGATGATGGCTGCTGATACACAGTTAGCAGGGATCTTAGAAGAGCTGCTCTCTCCAAGCAGTTAATTGGCCCAAACAAAATGGAATGTAGTTTTCTAACTAATAAGCACTGACAATAATGAAGAGCAACTGCAGGGATGGTGGGAAGATAAAGGAATGCACATACCAAGGTTCTGCAACAATATGAAATGTCAAAGTTCAAGTTTACATGTATAATAACCACAACTGGCACATGGATTGTTGGGTGCATAAATAATCTGAGAACCCAAGATGATAACACTAACAAATCACAACTTTATACAGTTGGAGGGTTTAAAACAAAACGAAACTTCTCATATGCATATACCGATACCCCAGTATTTAAATACCTGCAGGTTCTGCTTCTAGGCCAATGATATCAATGGAGTTGGACACCTATATTTCCTTGAACTGTCTCAATAGGCGGAGTATTGGACATAGCACAAGAGGCAATGTTAGCAAAATGCTGGTTTTAGTTGATTTCACTTGAAGTCAAAATAAAGATCTTGGCTTCCCCAATGCTGAAATTAAATCTCTCTCTCTTGCAGTAGAAAATAAGAAGTACCTTATTTGGGAAGGGAAAGTTTAGATAGAAGTTAAGTAGCTGGGTTGATTATGGAAAGAAAGAGTATTCAGCAGAAGAAGACTTGTAAGGATTTTGTCACAGGGACGGAGAAGCAGAGTCTTTTGTGTATGGTGGTTTATTGCAGGCTCTAATGGCATCAGGATGATGTCACCAGGGAGCCTCTACACAATGAAATAATTTACTGTCATCTCTCATATCCTGCTAGCACAACAATGTAGTCTCCATAGACCTACTCCTAAAACAGTTTTGATAGCCAAATTCTATCTGTAGTGTTATGTCACAGAAGATGTCATAACCTTACCTAAAAAAAAAAAAAAACTTGACACAATTGTCAGTTTATTCACACAAAATTATTGTGAATTGATAATGTCCTTTGAAAGGATTATTATACAGACAAATTTGCTGAGGTCTAAAGGGCTCCAGACCTTCCTTTCCCTCTCACATGCCCCATTGCTGGCAGCCCCCACAGTCCCCAATGCTGCATGGGGCCACAGCTTCTTCCCAGCTCCCCTGAAGCCAGGGAAAAGCTGCGGTGCTCTGCAGTCCCGAGAGCCTGGTGGTGTCATTGCCTCCCACTCCCTGCAGCAGCCCACACTTCCTCCAGTTGGGCTCCGTGGCCTAACATGAGGACGTCCCTATCATGAGTCTGGACTTGACGGATGATCTCACACTGGGGCTGTGCCTCCATCCCTCCCACAGCCCAGGAGCCACACGCACCATTGGATAAGATAGGAACAAGCCATCACAGATACCATTTGCACAGCTTGTTGGCTTGTTTCCTCATAGAGCTGGGGGTCCCCAGGTTAGCAGCATATTTGTCAGGCTGTTCAAAGCCCTTCCTGGCCTTAAGACCAGTTACATTCAGAAAAGAAAGTACATAAAAATGGAGTAACAGCTTTTCATTGAGAGAGAACAGTTTCCTGTCTCTGTTCTGCTCACATCTGGTCAGTTTTCTGACAAGAATTACATCCTCACTACTCTTTTACAACACACAGCCAATACAGCTGTAAGGGAGTAAGCTGCTCACTATACTAGCCTTTGTATTATCAGCAGTATTATTAACTTAAGTGAAGCTGTAATATCTGTTTTACTGAAGATGCATGAACCTGAAAGAACTTTGAATTTCATAACCCAAGGTCAGTCTGAAGAATTGGCATTTAAAGGAAAATGGATAAACAGTCTTCGCTTGAAAATTAAACAAAACTGAGATGGCATTAGTCACAATAAACTGCACTTGAAGACCCACTTTTCAGAGTAGATTAGTATTTTAAGAATGATACAAAAACACACAATAAGATATGATACAATAAGATGTCTTTTGTAGGGTAGTATAAAGATTTAAAGAACCTATTGAATTCTATTTTCAATGAAGATGTGTTAACTAAATGTTGCTGTATTCTCTAGAGCTATACAATTCTTGTAATCTTTTCTTCAGAGGCCTTTGGCTAATTCATAATTCAAAATGTTGCTCATTTCCCTTCCTGTCCGTATGTCATATAAAGATGTGCATCCAATACATTGTCTTGTGGATCTCTGTATATTATACACATCCCAGTTCCTGTTATGTATACATTCCTTTGTAGGGATATGATTTATTTCTTTAAGCACTTTCCCATCTTAAAATGTCAGATGCTTCCTGTACTTATATACAAAGAAGTTTAAGCTCCCAAAGGTACTGAAGTTCAAGAAAATTCTGACTGTGAACAGTATGAATTTACCAGCAAATCTTTGGGAAATACACAATTGCACCTACTTTCCTCAGCTCTCTAGCATAACTATATTTCGTAAGTGCTTAACACTTCAGTCATCAAGAAGATCAAACAGAGGTATGGTTTTGAAAAACAAAGAACTTAAACTGAACTTCCCAAAGGTTTATTATTCTTCAAGTAGAAGCTTTGATTCTCAAGGGTTATCACTCGTGGTGCACAGGAACTTGTCAAGATTAGGAAAATGGGATTTCAAGGCTAACTTTTATCTATTTCCATTATCTGAATCTTGCCATCTTTTGTAAATAAGATTTTTTTTTCCCTGAATAACTTACTTATAAAGCTTTTGGGGTAAGTAAGGAAAATACCATTATTACTTTACTGGGTTTCAGACTGGTCACTTAATACCAAACCAAACTGTATTAACTGGGGTGGTTAGACCATAATCAGTTGCCTATCACTGGATTCTCCAGCAGAGTTCACCAGCTAAGAAGTAAAGATGTTTCTTTTATTGTATTTTTAAAATACAGCATTATATAGAAACATTCCTTTCAGAAAAGATTGCCAAATAAAAGTCTAACTTGGCATAAGATTGCTCGATTATTGAAGCCCTAGGCAAAGAAAAACCTGCACTGATCTTGTTCAATTCTGAGGAAGAACTGTGCCTCTCCCTTGCCACTGCCTTATCTCCTGCAGTCTCCATCCATAAAAACACACTAAACATAAAGGTACGCTCAACAGCCTGAACTACAGCAGCTAAGACCATGGCTCAAGCAGAACAGGGAAACCTGCACAAAATTGCAATGTGGCCCAGCAGACTGATGGGAGGACGTGAAATGAAAGTGCACAGGGAGTGGGATGACTGGTGGTGGTCAAGAAGAGTGTATGTTTGGAGGTGTGGACTGGTACTGAAATGAATAGGATCTTTCTAGTTTACCCTCAAAGGCACCTAAGTCCAGTACTCCTGTTAACAGAATATTTGTGACATTTGCCAACTCATAAAAACAACCACTGGCTTCTTCAGATTGACTCATTTAAAAAAAAGAAACAAGCAACAGCAACATCCTTTATAACGACAGCTAATGTTTCAAAGAGAGAAATGTATCACACGACAGTTCTTCTCTAAAGAGCAACAGCTTTTTTCAGTGAGGTCATTCAAACTCAATACATCTAAATTATAAGATGTTTTCTTCAGAACAATTAGCCCTGCAATTTCAGCCGTGCATTTGAAGTCTTGAGTACACAGGGAAATTGGCCCAAATAACTCTTAGGTACTAGTCCCCACTAGTAATAAAGGCTCTGAAGGCCAAAGGAAGGCATTAGGCAACACTTGTGCAACTAACTCCCTTAACAGGGTGTACACATGTAACTAATTGGAAACCAGTAAACAATTCTGGTATTGAAACACAAAGCAGATAATCTCACTCACACTACTTCAGTCATTTTATTCTCATGTGGCTGACTGGAATAAAACTGTTTCCCTCATGCAGAAAAAGATCTAGGGGATATAATAGATCACAAGCTGATCAGGAGTCAACAGTGTCAAGCCATTGTGAAAAAGGCAAACACTGCACTAAGCTGTGCAAACAGGAGCACGGCTTGCAAGACATGGAAAGTAATCCTGCTCTGCCCAGCACTGGTACAGCCCCAGCGGGAACACTACGTCTGGCGCTGGGTCTCAATCTCCAGTGGAGATGCAAAGCACCCAGAGAGAGACCAGAAGAGAGAGATGAGAATAAACAGAGGTCTAAAGCATGACCAGCGAGGAAGGACTGAATGAATCAGATGTGCATAACCTAAACAAGAGAGCAGGATGGGGGGAAACTTAACAGCAATTTGCAAATACATAAATTGTGGCTGTGGGGAGGGAGGGAACGACTTGTTTTCTGTGTGCGGTGTGGATAAGGAATAACGGATTTGGGATGGAGTTTGCAAGCCCCATCAGGCAAAGAAAGGGTTAACATAGGCATTAGCAAGAAAGCAGCTGAGAAGGCACACAGCTGCAGGGGATAAAAACACTTCGGGAGAGGGCTATCGGAGGACCCCCTAAGGAGGGGGCTGAGGGAGCCTCTCAGGGCAGAGATACAGGCTTAAGGGATGTTGGGCTGTGCTTACCTAAAGAGATCCTAGTCTTATCTTTGGCAGGTTACTGGCCTCCTCAGTTGTACTGACTCAGTGTGTTTGATTATGAAATGGGTATCTTTTCTAGGCCTGCAAAAAAGCAGGATAGGGTGCTAAGGTTTTATTTAAAAAAAAAAAAAAAGCCCAGCATAACTTTTCACATCTGGTCTAAAATGTGGTTAAAGTGCTGAATCAACTAAGGTAGGAGGAGAGGAGGGTAACTTTTGCCTAAGGGAAAATATGTAAACTCCTGCTGCTACCAGAGGACTTAAATTGAGGAACTGTACCCTGGGAGCTGAAGACTTTGGTCTGCGGAGGGAGAGACATAGCAAGAAGCTTCTGGATAAAAGGGAAAAGTTAGGCAATAGGCTCAGGCCCAACAGCTCTGAAACTGGGGAGATGACAGGCATCATGATCTCTTTGCTAGGGGGAAAAGATCTGCCAAATTTGAGGGGGCTTTGAAGCCACAGCAAGATCTAGGTTTGACATTAAGAAAATCTTTCTAAGGGTAAAGATAATGAGGACTGTAATAAATTGTCTGAGGATGTTATGAAGCCTCCATTGTTGGAGGAAAGCCTTTGAGAACAGGTTAGTATGCATCTGACAGGAATGACAAAGTTGATCCTGTCTCAGGATGGCAGGACTGCTAGATGAGCTTCTGAAGTCCCATTTTGCCCTATAGTACTATAATGAGAAATATTGCATCCCTGTTGCTGCTCAACTGTGATGTTTTATGAAAATAACTGCGCGTTTCTGGAAGCTCAAAGCATTATTTGAATAGAAGTGGTTTCAAAACTAGCTCTAAGCTGAATATTTTACCTACTTTGCTGAATGATCCTTTCAACATGGTGTGCTCTGGAAATACTTCAGTGCTGAAGCTTGTAAATTCAGTGACAAATGTGTTAGAAGAAAACTCTGTATTCACTCATCCTGTCTTTCCAATAAAGGTACAACTAAATTAAGTTGCCCACATGCTCCACAACACCAACAAACCGATTTGTTTGTAAGGATACTCTTTTACCCGCTCAGTTACATTTTGACCTTTTCAAAAAGAAACTAAACCCAAGACTACTGGGCCTAAATAACCCTAGCAATACCCTACACAAGCAGTCCTTTTTTATCTTTTTTTAACCTCCTAGTGAAATCAGTTGAGGTCTGTCCTCACAAGTCAGTAGGTCTAAGCTGTCCATACCATAACTAGTCTGTGTCATTTTTGAAATGACAGAGCTGGATGTAAAGAAAGCAAAATAGCTTTCTAGATGTCTTGCCACCAAGATGGGGAAAACTTCTATCTGATAGCTAAAGCCTCCAGAATTTGCGAGTTTTAGTTCACAGTAATGATCCTCAAGGATTGTTTTATCAGAAATAAAAGCTAAAAACTGCTATGATCAGAAATGTCTTTGACTCTGTAATGCTTTTAGCTGTAAGAACTGCTTGGTGTGCTGTTCCCCACCACTCTCAAAAATCTTTAGAGCAATTGAAAGTACAGCTAGGACCAAACCATTTTTGCTTCCTTCTAAATGAGTTTGTCAAGACAGCATTAGGAGACCTCTTTCCATTCTGACCCACATGAAAGAGGAATAGGCCTGAAACAATGGACTATGCTTTGAAAACTATTTAGTTGCCCAAGAACACAGAAATGCATGCTAGATTTTCAAAAGCCAGCAGGTCACAACTCCCACAGTGGAAGTTAGACAGTTTTTGCATGCTTGTGGGCCTTTAAAAGCCTGTCCAAAATCCCCCCAAATGAAAATCACATTTTAAGTAGATGTTTGTATTTAATTACCTTCTGTGGTCAGCTACAGAATATAACTTAGAACTAACAGTTCTGGTGGTTTTGATTGGTCCTTTCTTTTCCTTGGGGAAGGAAGCACGGGGTTTGGTCTGCATTTTGTAGACTGCTTCGCATAATGAGGCACTGGTCCCTGACTAGAACTTTTGTTTGGTTCAGTGTGAGTAAAGCAATACTTTGCTACATTTTCTCAGATAAAGCAAGGCATGCAGGCAATGTAAAAGTGCCAGCAGCCTTCATCACCAGAAAAAGAAATGATCATATTTAGCAGTGCTGTTCACAGAGAGATTAAACTCAGGCTGGATGGAGAGAAGCTGTGTAGATAATTTGAAATAGATTCCGAGGGTGAATTACTGCTTGGCTGTCTTCCTCACCTCCTCAGTTCTCAGATTTGTGTGCCAACAAACATTTTAAGATAACTCTGCTCTGTTTGCTCCTTGAATTGTCTAGCTGTTTAACAGGCTCTTCAGATAAACAAGGGATAATCTCTGGATTTTCCTCAACAAAGATTGCATTGTGGAAATTTTAAGAATTCTGAATAGGTTGTTGTACAGGGCCTGGTCTTGCGATCCCTTTTAGTTGTGAGTATTTTCAAGGGTATAAGTGGTTGCATGATCATCATTTCAGTAAGTAAATGATCAATAATGATATCACTACCACCACCACTTTCCCATTTTTAAAGGTTATTAAGAAATAAGCAAGGCGCTGGCAGCACTGAACAGACTAGTCTTGACCAACAAAAGTGCTGACTGGAGAGATACAAGTAAAAAATGTAATTAGCGAACAGGTGGGAAACTGCAGGCACCATTTATTTAAGAAATTAGTGCCTCCGCAGACGGGACCTTCAGCCCTGCCACGGCCTGACCGGCGCCCCCCGAGCCAGGCCGGGGGAGCGCCGGAGGTCATCCCGCTCCCGCAGCCAGGAGAAACGTTTTAAAACTTTAAAACGACACACAGCAGCCTCCGGCCGAGGCAGTCTTCGCGACCAAGCGGCACGGCCTGCGGTTCGCCCCCAGGGTCCCTCCAGCCCCAAGGCGAGGCCGCCGCTGGAGGAGCGGCCCGGCCCGGCCGCCGCCCTCCCTCGCCTCAGC
>WAAD01026621.1:402458-533503 GCA_013389945.1 Fregata magnificens | reverse complement strand
GCCGGGGCCGCGGTTCAGCCCCGACTAAGGCCCCGGGCAAGGCCCCGGGCGCTCCGGAGCTCGAGATTGTTTTCCCCAAATGTACATGTTTGCGCTTTCGGCTTGTTTTACGTGACTGCTCTCGGGAGGCAAAACGATCGCGGGTTCCTTTAATAAGGTCGCAGCCGTTTGGGATTTTTTCCCCCCCTTTTTCAGGGTTTTAGGGGCCCTCGGTTCTGTGGGACCAACTGCGACGCTGAACCAGGGGAGCTCTGCAAATACATCTGACTAGTAATGCTGGCCGTCGCCCCGCCGCCTTCCCAAGTGCACCTCACGTGCGCCTTTTCCCTCTCCGGCTCCTACAGTACTTTATCTAAAACCTGCTGGTATGTTAACTATTTTAGTTATTTATCAGCACCATCCATCAGCAATTTGCTGTTGTGATTGGCACCGATTTTACAGTGCTCTGCTTTTTCTGTTGCCGTGATAACATATATTGTGCCATGTTTTTAGATCCTGGCCGATTTCCCCATATGGTTTCCATATGGGAACATGCTGCTCTTGTTAGCCACCTTCGAAGCGGCCCGTCAGCCAGGTCCCTGCTCAGAAACAAATAAATTGTCTAGTGTCTACTGTATTTCCTTTCAGGCCGCACTCTCCACTTTAAACTTGGCAGCGTTTCAGAACAATCAAAATCCAATCAGCGGCCGTGCTAACTCCATATGTTTTATTTCCAGACTACGTGAGGCAGAGGAAGCTGAAACTATTTTCGGCGTGTAGCAGTGTTTAGGGTGACATGCCACAGATCGCGCTGCACGTTTTCCACTGACTATTACCCAAAGCCCCATTCAGTGAAGAGAGGCGCTCGGGTTTCATGCAGAAAACTGTGGCCAGCCAAGTGCTGCAGATCAAATTAGTTTTCCTGGAAAGTGGAGCACCTCTAATAGAGAGTGAAATGAATGTAAACTACAATTAGTTCGATGTGTTGGAAATACGCCGGAGTCCTCTGGGGCTGAGCCTTACAATATAAGCAAACTTGACAGGTTACCTTTCTTTAAATGGTGTTTTAAACGTGGTGATTACCCCTGTCACGGGTCTGTTGGCGTGTTCTTTTGGGCTGTGTGCTGGAGTCCATCAGTCAGTCTCCTTCTGCCTCTAAAAATGGTGCAGCCTGCGTCTGGATGTAAAATAGCATGTTGGGAGGAATGCGTGTGCACAGGCAACGGTAGTTGCCTGGCATCCCTCCGGGATCGGGCTTCTCCTCGTGAGTTTGAGCTGTGTCTGTTTATTTTGCCCTGATGTGTACTAAAATAGTTGGCAGGTGACGACTGCAGTGCCTGACCTGCGTTGGCAGGATCGCCCACATTTGCAGCAGCTCGCCTGCCCGTGCTTCATGGAGGTGGAAGCTGGGTGTAACAGGGTCAGGTTAGTGCCTGCGGTCTTGCAGCACCCTGCATCAGAGGTGGGTTTGGTCCTATGCAAGGCACCAGACACAGCGGCAGGCAGCGAAGAGGGACGTGGAGCTGAGGAGGGATCTTGCTTAAAAGCAGACAGGAGGTACAAGGCGGTGTTGGGACTTGTGCTTGCATCTCTGGAGCGCAAACACCTGGAACCAGCTCTCGGAATTCCTGCTCGGAGAAGCGCTCATGTTATGGTGCGTAGGGGGAAAAGGTCAAGCAAACATGAGGACGACTCACCTTGCACACAGGAAAGCCAGTCCTGATCCCAAATGGATCACAGTTCTCACTTAGGGGCATGCAAGGAGGAGAGTGAGAGGGTAGGTTTGGGTTGGTAGCAACTCAAGCACGTGTTTTTCCCTGGGCCAGCCATGTAAGTAAAGAGTTGCAGACTGATTTCACAGAGGCTGGAAAGCAGCAGCAAGTCTCATCTGCCAGCCTGCGGTCCTGTTGCGTTGCTCCATTTCCCTCTGGCTGCATGTTGCGAGTCTGGCATAGCGCAAGCGAAGCTCGCCATTTTGAGATTTTTCCTGGAAGAGAGTTGTAGCCTGTTCCACGAGCGTACGATAGAGTGGGGAGAGCTCGCTGCCAAAGTGCAGGAAGCATCAGCAGAGCTGTTGAATGTTAATCCAATATTTAATGTTCAGTGGGTTGCCAGTAGTTATAAAACTGTTCGTATGGTTTGATGGCTGTATACAGCTTTCCGTGGTTACTTTACATCTGGCTTCAAGAGTGATGGATTTGAGAATACCACTAGGATGTCTGTTAGGAAACACTGTGAGGCCTTAGGAAAGGCAATAAACCAAGATTTGTCATTGTCAGGGAGCTGGCTTGAAGGATGCTTTGAAAAAGCACTCTGTGTGACCTTCGAGTGCAGAACAAAGTCAAGCTCCCAGGCATCAAAGTAATGCCACATGTCAGGAAAACCCGACACATATGGAAAGCCTAGAAGGTGATAGCAGGCATGAGGCAAATGTGCAGATCAATGCTAATTAAGTGAGTAGTAATGTTTGAGTGAAAATAGCTGTCGGACCGTTCAGCTGTGGTGTTCAACGATGCAAAATGCCGGCGAGCGTGGGGGAACAAGCGAAACTCCCGGACCTCCTCCTCTTCCCCAGGCTCTCTGGAAAGAAAACACAGTGCTGCGCACACAGCTCTCCCATCAGGAGAGGGGAGACCAACACGGGGGTGAGAGGTGTTGGTGATGCCTGTATGGCACTCCTGGAGGGCGTGTGCTTGGTGGGGGCTGTGGGCTGCACCAGTGGACAGCGTGGCCGTGTTGATTCCTGACCGTGCTCACAACCAAAAAAAGCTTTGTTCAGGTCAATGACAAAGGAGGAGAAAAGTGCTCGAGAGAGTGCTCGAGCGGATAGTTTGGGTATCCACAAATTGGTAATGTTTTGGGTTCAAATCAGAAAACCATAAGGGCTTTGGGGCAACAAAGTAGGCAAGACTAGTGCCTACATCTGCTTTTTCTATTTTTTTTTCCTTTGGAAGCAGAAAGATCCTTCCAAAGGTGTACAGCACACAGACAATTTTTACTGGGTAAACTTTTTCCTTTTAAGTGTGAACATTTATGTGACAACTGAGGGGAGTACAAAGCCAGCTTTGCACTCTCGAAGGAGGACAGAAGTCCAGGGGAGTTTGGGACACATGAACACCAGGGGCGCAGATTTGTCAACAGCAGTACCCGGTTCTACAAGAACTCGGAAATAAAACAGAGGGGTTTTTTTTCTTTGTAAATCTCCTTTTTCTCATTTTGTTACTCAGTCTTGTTCACCTCCTGGGTTCAATAAGCCTTTTCAAGCTTTTTTTTCCTGCACCTTCTTGAGTCTTTCCAATCTTTTCTAAATCCTGACCCACGTCCTCTCTTTGTGAAGCATTTTCTGTTCCTTCCTCATTACCGCTGTTATTTGTTTTTCACAATTGCCTTGCAAGCTGTTCCTTCCTTCCCTCCAGTTTTCTTGGTTTATTCGCACATCCCGGCTTGAGCTTGTTTTTGTTTCTGGAAGGAAAAAATGCAGAGGCTCATGTGAAGTATTACACCAAATAAAAGGTATGATTTCCATCATTGTTTTCCTTTACAGTAGTTAGCTTCTTCATTGTACGCTTAAATTAACCCTCCGAGTCGTCCCGTTGATGTGCTCAGGCTTCACCCATTTCCTGGAGCCGCGTTAGCGGCTGCACCTGGCTGCAGGGCCTGTCCTCAGGCCACGCGGGTCCTCTCTTCTTTTTCTTGCTTTCCTCAGTAGGATGTTTGCTCTGTTGGCCTACAGAAGACGGCTGTTTCGATAGGAGCAGATAGGAACAGGTCATAGGGATTCATATTTTTAATTGCATTTTAATTTAATTAATTTTTAAAATTTTTATCTGGCCAGGGTTAGAGTATTGCGTCTTTCCCTGCCTGCCATCACCCAAACACTGAATGCAGAAAGAGCAGGATTAGTCTAATACAATCCAACAATCTATTTCCCCCTTTTTTTTTAACCGTTTCCATTGTGTTTAACCTGGTGAAAATAACAGATATAAACCATTTTCAATTCTAAGATGAATTAATTATAATTTGATTATTTGTTGTTAATTCAGTTGTAAAGCATTAAGCTGAGTTATAAAGCCTGAAGCTGCACCCAGAAATCAAACAGTGGATTCTGAGATGATTTTTATAGCTGCCTGTATTTTCCCTGAGAAAACTAAGAAATTAAAGGTTTGGGCTTTTATTGTCCTCTTTTCCCTGGCAAGATGTGTCTTTGTTGCCTGCACGAGGAGATTTGAATAGACTGAAGGAAAAGCAGAAGAAGTCCCTCAACACTGTTTTGGTGGGAGAAACTGCCCGGGACATCTCTTGGCCCAAGGTATGTTGAATATGAGAAAAGAGCAGGAATCACGAGGAAGCAGGAGGGCAGTGTTGCCACATCATACGAGCTTAAGTGCTCTGGTACTTGCTGCTTTACTTTAAAACCCTACATCTCTGTAAGTGGCGATATTTAATGCGATGGAGCCCCATGTCAGGGAAACCACGCTGCTGAGCGAAGCCCCGGCGTTTGCTCCCTGACCCTCTGCTGTAAGTTCAGCTTTGGGTCCCTGCCGGGACATTTTCTTTGTGAAATGAAATCATGGTTCATGACGCACATCCACGAGTTAAAGTTTTTCTTTCTGGCAGCATTTGAAAACGGCAACATATTTTGTTTTCATCTATCTACAGAATGATGTTTTTATCAACAATTTTGTTCAGACTGCATTTTTGTTTTTACAGATTATGCTTTTGAGCAGCACTGCTGTTAGCATAAGTTCACTACTTCTAGTTGTGCCCAAAATGAATTTGGTGAGTTCCTGCAGAAAATACATTTAAAATAGAAAAAAAAAAGAAATAGGACCTACTTCATTTATATGCTTTTGCCAGAGGTTTCATTTGGAGGGAAAAAATAAATAACCTGCTGTTCAGTGACAGTGTTTTAACTCACGCTAAAAATAATATATGAATTCAAATAGCCGGCCTCCAGCCTGTGCGCCAGCATATAACTGAGCACGCTTGTGCATACCTATTATGATAAAGCATATTAGGCTGATTTATAGAATTAATTTTTTATTTTTTGCTTGCTGCAAAGTGTCAATTTTACAATGACTCACATCCTAGAGAAACAGAAAGCCAATATTTGAAATTATTGTTGCTGTCTTCCTGCTTGAATTCCCTTCAGTATCAGTGAAATCAGTAAGAACTTTGTCTTTGACCAAATGATCTAGGGTTGGGCACTGAAGGTCGCATTGACTCTAGCTATATTTTCCTTTTTCAAATGGGTCCGTGATATATCAGATATTTAAGCTGAACATCCCGCAAATTTAGATGCAGAGCAAAGTACATATGCAAATGCGGTAACAGGAAAACCTGGGGAACGCTTGCAGCTTATTTAGTGCCTCCAAGTGTGTAAGGTGCACACTGAGTAGAAATAGAAAACTAACAAGCAAACCTGCTTGGGGCCCAGCCCTGTGATAGGATGCGTCTTGATGCTTGAGGATGTAACCACTGCCCTCACACCACACAGGCGAACCAGTCCTGCACCTGGTGAGCGAATTTTGTGGTGAGCACGAAGAATGAACTCTGAGTTGAAGTGGCAAAAGGTAATTTTCAGCACCAGGTTTTCGCCCCGCAGGTGCTGTCCTTCTGGACTTGGTGGGGGTGTTGGCACCTCCAGAGGTTGCCTGAGTTCAGGACTTCTGGTTGTTGCTTTTCCAAGTGCGGTGAGAACTTTGGAGTGACTAGCCTGTCAGCCAGGGGCTGTTAGCAGAGACCACTGAAGGCTGTGGCAGAATGTAGCTGTCTGGGGAATTGGGAAATTTATACACAGGATATAGAGAGAGAGACCAGAAGTCCGTTAAAATGACAGGATGCAGACGGAGCAGAGGAGAGATGGGGAGAGCCAGCCATAGCAGTTGGGTTTTCTGGCCAGGACATTTCAAGCCAGAAGAAGGTCTGATGGGAAGGGCAGGATCAGCAGCTGAGCTTCAGCCTTTGTTGACTGGGCACTTGTGCTGTACGCGCCGCCTTTCCCTACAGACCCTCAGACAAGATGGTTTATCTTGATTTTCTCCTGATTGTGTCCCTCTGTTTTTGAGAGCCCAGTCTTCGTGGTAACCCTATGGTTCCTTGCTCCGTTAGGGTCCCTCCATCTCCCCCCATCTCCCCTGGCTGCTATTTGATATAAGCACAGTCCGAATGCTTTGCTGAGGTGGGACCTTGCTGTGGTGGAGATGAGGGGTGGCTCCACAGAGCTGAAGGAGCGACTCTTGCAAGAAAGGGTCTGGTCTGAGGTATGGCAGGTGGCACTCGGTGTTTGTGTAGCCCTTCCTTATTCTGCACACTGGAGTAAAGCACAAGTCACGTGTCTCCTTCCATGAGGGCCTAGCCAACAACAAATAATGTGAGCATGAACAAGGGCAAGGGAAGGAAAGTGACTCAGGCATTGTCTGCCCTTGGATATAAGGATGTAGCAGTTGCACTTACTGTTAGTGAACCCAAACTGTAAGAAACGGGTGAGTCAGTTGCACAGTTGTTGAATTTGTCCTTCTAACGTTTGCAAGTGAGTAAAAAGTTTTGGAAAACCAGGGAGGGCTCCCTCTTGTCTTCTGGGCATCTGCAGAAAGCGTCTAAGGGGATTGGCGCCCCTGGGAGAAGGTAAATCCGATCCTGCAAGTGTACTCTTTGTGCCTTCTCGGTGGAAGCATTTGAAGGGCATCCTTAAGAACACAAACTGTTTTCAGAAACCAGGAGGAAGCCGGCTATGGATGTCTCAGCAGAGACGATGTCTTTGGTAGCCTGTCTTGATGGGGAAGAGGAGCTGAACTCACTCGGAGGGGCTTGGTGTTCAGCACCTTCCTTGTCCTTTTCTCTGTGAGACAAGGGCAGGAGAAATCATAAGGAGAAAACAGTTCTGAACCTATTTTTTCAAACTTTTGTTTTGTTCTTGGTTGTGTTTCTGTGGCTTCTGGGCACAGCACCTCCTAACACAAGTTAAAGTGATGTATGAGCCAGAGCTGCTTTAATAAAAGCGCTGTTAATGATCTTTTTGTTTTTTCTGAAGGATTTTCAGCTGTTAGGACAGACAGACAAACAGCACCAAGGGATCCTAGTAGACTTGTATCACACCAAATATCGTTATGTACTGCCTCCCGTGCAGGCATTTACGCCACTGCCAAGCGAGCAGCAGAGGCTGGGTGTCCCTGGCGCCACTGAAAACAAGTAGGGGATGACTGGCTACTTTCCCGAGCCCCTGCAGGGCTGTGGTAGGGCAGATGCTGGGAGCAGTGGGTGTCTGTGGGGCCCTGAAGGAGGCAGCTGGGGGCTTATGGATGCAGCTCTGGTGACCAGCAGAGCTGGCCGCCTCTGGTGGTCCGTGGCTGGGCTTGCTGGGGAGTCTGCCAGTGGTGCACTGGCGGTTGCCATCTGACGTCGAGGGGTCCCTGGGGAGCTGTGGGATAATTTTAAGAAGTAACTTGTGAGAAGTGACTAAGAAAAGGAGGCCCCCTGTTCACTGAACGAACGAATGAATGAACAGATAAATGAGTGAATGAAAGAAGAGGGTGCGTAGGGGCTGCAGCCACAGGGGTCTGAGCCTGATCTGTGAAAATTGATCCAGTCCCTGCTGCCTGGACTGAATACTGAATGCTAAGCCTGGGGAATGGGGGTGATTGCCCTGTCTCATCTCCAGAGCCCAGGCTCCCCTACAGGACTGCTAGGGGCTTACGGCCTCTCGAATGGTTTTGCTATATTTTTGTGTGTCCGCTATTCAGTGTGAGCAGCACTGGGCCCATGGGCTGTAAAAAAATTTTAATGGAAAGAATGTGTTCCACACTGTTGATTATTATTATTTTTTAGTGCCTAACATATGCTATTTTGAATAGCAGCAATATTTTTGAAAGTGTGTGTAAAGTGGGGTGGAAAAACATCTCATTTTAGTGCTGTAAATTTGCCTTTCTGTATAGAGAGAAGAACAAACAGCAAAACCCCTCACCGGTTTAAGTCAGTGTAACTTTTTGATGTCTGTGTCAACTCTTCTTCCGCCAGAATTTGTACTACAACCCTAGGAGTAAATACAGCAGCAGAGGACAGTCATAGCATGAAGTATGTGTATTTGACACAGCAAGTACTGAGGCTTAGCTGAATAGCACTCGATGTATTGTTTGGGTGTCTTTCAACATCCCAACCAAAAATAAACATCAGTCATGCTTCTCTCTTCGCTATGTGGAAAAGCAGCCTGTTAAAAAAAAAACCATGGTGCTTGCCATCCTGTACGGCTGTGGCACATGACCTGCGAGTCAGAGACGCTACCTCATGGTACAGGGGTCAGTGACAGTAAATCTGCCAGAGGCGTGATGAGTGATGGCTCTGAAGGGAGAGCAATCTGGCTGCCCCAATCCTGGCAGCCAGCGGGCTTGGCTAGCAGGGCCACAGCCGTGCCAGCCCATGGCAGCCAAGTACGGCCAGCCTGGAGCCAAGTCCCTCAGGCTGGCACAGGAGGATGGCGGGGAGAGCTCTACCTTGCAGCTACAGAGGACAGCAGAGGTGGCAGCCCCAGAGCAGGAGGAGGACAGGCTTGGGGAAGAGTGGCTGGAAAGCTGCCCGGTGGAAAAGGACCTGGGGGTGCTGATTGACAGCTGGCTGAACGTGAGCCAGCAGTGTGCCCAAGTGGCCAGGAAGGCCAACGGCATCCTGGCTTGCACCAGGAATAGTGTGGCCAGCAGGAGTAGGGAAGTGATCGTGCCCCTGTACTCGGCACTGGTGAGGCTGCACCTTGAATACTGTGTTCAGTTTTGGGCCTCTCACTACAAGAAGGACGTTGAGGTGCTGGAGCATGTCCAGAGAAGGGCAACGAAGCTGGTGAAGGGTCTAGAGCACAAGTCTTATGAGGAGCGGCTGAGGGAACTGGGTTTGTTTAGCCTGGAGAAGAGGAGGCTGAGGGGAGACCTTATTGCTCCCTACAGCTACCTGAAAGGAGGTTGTAGTGAGGTGGGTGTTGGACTCTTCTCCCAAGTAACCAGTGATAGGATAAGAGGAAATGGCCTCAAGTTGCGTCAGGGGAGGTTTAGATTGGATATCAGTAAAAATTTCTTTACCGAAAGAGTGGTTAAGCATTGGAACAGGCTGCCCAGAGAGGTGGTGGAGTCACCATCCCTGGACGTGTTCAAAAAACGTGTAGACGTGGCACTTCAGGACGTGGTTTAGGAGGCATGTTGGGTTGACGGTTGGACTTGATGATCTTAGAGGCCTTTTCCAACCTTAATGATTCTATGATTCTATGATTCTGTGCTTTGCAGTGAGGTGTGGATTGATGCCATGCGGCCGGATGGGGGGACACAAGGAGGGAGGGTTGAGGAGCCCTACAGCTGGGAGGGTTTGCGAATGCTGCTGCGTGGCGCTTGGGGTTTTAGCCCCGGCTCAAGGACTATGCATGGCATTTTGCTGCCTTGGTATTCCCAGCAAGCGTGGTGGGACCGGTCATGTGGACCACTACTCATCTGTGATCAGCCCTTTCTGTGCTTTTGGGTACTTTCCTAGGAAATGGACAACATGTCCAAAGGGCTTCATCACTCAGATGAAATTCAGAAACAGAAACAGAAAAAGCACGCGATAAGAAACTGAAAGAAGGAACCGGGAGCGTTATGTTGTTATGTTGTTTTACGACTATGAAGCATCAGCTATAAAATCACTGAGGCTGATGGATGGTTTTTAACTGCACAGAATCACCATCCCAAAATTCAGTATGTGCTTTTGACAGCAAAGGAGTGTTTTATATTTTACAGATAGATCTTGTCACTCAAGGATTTCGAAGGCCCTACGCTGAACCCAGGCGAGGGACCGAGCTATTTCTTTTCGTAATTGCCACTCTTCTCAGTTACGTAGTCATTTATTGGGCGTTGTTAAAACTCCAATCCTTATTCTCAATTCTTCTAAGGCCTGACCTTATCTTATGCCTCTGCCAAGTCACAGAAGCAGCATAAAATTGTTCCCAACTCTGTCAAAATCAGGCTCCAAAAGGGACGCCACATCTGTGTGACAAGAACAAGGTTGTGCCCCCAACCATCCTGCCTTTTAATCGTTAATGAATTACTTTTTCAGAGGTTATTTTAGGAGACTCGGTATTTGGGTATATGATGGAAGAACAAAAATCGCAATAAAAGCATAAATACTCAGGGAGAGAAAATAATGTGTTGTAGACTGGTTGATTATTTGTCACATAAGCAATCTGTATTTAGAGAGTTACATAAAAAATACAGTTTCCATAGCGAAAAGTGAGAACACCCACCAGTGTTAGGCAGTTGGGAACAACCAGTTTATATGCAAGCTAGAAGGAGGAGAAACATAAAGAATACCCTTCAGCTTTCCTAACTGCTGTTTTACTTGGATGGCAAGGTACACTAAACGTTGCTGAGGAAACTTAAAACTTTCTCCAATGTGCTCAAGAATTCAGATCCATGTCTTTCATTGTCACTGGCTGAGCGCACGTATTTACTTGTAGGGCATTTTCAATACAGTGTGATGGAAACATTAAGCTTGAGCCTGGACTAGTATTCTGAAAATAACTCACCATTTGGGAGGAGAATAAAGGGTGTTAATCTCAGCTCCTTGGCTGAAATTCCCAGTAAAGCTTTTACTTCTTCATTCCCAAGAATAGGCGCAGTGTTCCTCAAGAAATAATTCATATTCAGAGTGTTACTCTGTATATAAAATTTCAGTGCACCAGTGCACAACTAATCCTTAGAAGGAAAAGTTGCCCTCAAAAATCTAGCCAACTCTGCAATACTTAATGTATATGGACTTGAATGATAGGCAAAATGTTGAAAGAATTAAGTTAAATGTATTTCAGGGGGAAAAAAACATTAGGAAAACTCTTGGGCAAATCTTTTACAGATGGTAGACAGCTTAATTGCTGTGGTAAACTTGTCTGACGTTTTTGGAAAAATTTGGGTGCTACAGTAATCCGTAGAACCCAATGGGCCCAGGTTTAAATGGCTTGAAAGAAAGACGTGCATGTCTTCGTCTTAGCTGGGTTGCTAAAGTTTCACCCAGGGTTTTGGGGGTGAGGTTTTTTCCTTCCTTTATTTTTTTCCGTTTAACTCCTTTTAACCAATTTAAAAGTTGTACACGTATTATTTGGACGGGAAAGCAACAGAGGCCTTAAATTAAGTGAATGAGGCTACAGTATTCCTCTGTACCAAATGTCTTCCTGGAAAGTTTTATGCTGTACACAGCTGGACAAACTTTAGGAAAGAAACATTTTTTTTTTTTTTTTGCATGGAGCATTGTGTAGGATATAACTGGAGGAGCACAGCCTCTAGCTGTTGGTGGAAGTGTAAGGGCTCAGGTGTGATTTTTTGCTCTGCACTCCCCAGTCCGGTGACCAAATCGGCATGCGATGCCAGCATGTAATGCGGCTGCTTCTCCCGTGTCTTGCTGAACGGCTCCTTCTGCAGTTCACAAGCACATATGTCACTCGCTCTTTTTTTCATATTCATAGATTACCACTGTATGTCTAAACTGAAGTGACTGTGTTGAGCTAAATTGTAATATTTTCCTTATTTGCCAGTGGGCAGGTACAAAGAGAGAGACACAAATCAGTGTCTCAGCTCTTCTTCTTTCCACTACATCTACTTTCTTTATCATCAGACTACAGCTGGAAAGATAAACTCGTATCTTCTTCTGCAAAATCAGTCCATGCTTCCCTTTCTTGAGAAGCTAGTTCTTCTAGCACTCTCTTTTTATTTACACAAATAGCAAAATTTCATGTTATTCCCATAATTTGAATGGGAATTAGAATAGAATAGAATTATTATTCAATTATATCCCCTTTTATTTAAAGCCTACATTATCTTGTATGCATGTTTGATTTTTCATTGCCTCTTTTTTTTCTTCTTCTTCTTTCAACTTCTTACTAGGCAAATCCCATGCTCTCCTTGGGTCTGGGCTCACCGTATCGCCTGGGACTGAGATGCCCTGCATATGCCGTACCATACACATGCCAAAGGGAGTGCAAATGTGTCCCGCACTGGCTGCAGACCTCCCTGTGTGTGGCTCATCTGATGGCCCAGAGATTTGAGCATCTGTCCTGGGCACTATCAATTACTGGTGCGATGGGAGTGGGGTTTGCATGGACCTCCTGAGGCCATTGGTGCTTTTGGCATCTGTTGCTCATTGTGTTGTTGAGGATTTCTTCCTTTCTTCCGTTATTCTGCTTCATTTGGTTTGCCATGTCCTGTCTTTGCCTTAGCAACTTTCTTTAATAAACTTTCCCCTACAGAGAAGGTATTTGTCATAATAATGTGCAGCAGAAAACAATTCCCGTGTCTCTCAGAGAATACAGCCATCGTGAGAGCTCGTCTGTCAGTGGGTACAGTGCTGGGATGCTCTCTGATGTAGTGTTTTGTGTTACAAGTGCTGTGTTTCAGTGTGTGATATCTAATAGTATAATTGTTTTACACTGGATAATTTACGCACATAATATTTTGCATTTGCTGGAAACTTTGAGTGAGACTCGTACCAAATCAAGTTACTGGTGTGCAAGCGTTTGCAGGTTTAGAGGTAGAGGAGTCTGTGTTCTGGTTTTATATCTTTTCAGATGCTTTCTGCATAAGCATTAGCCAGGCTGACTTAATTGTTGCTCAATTCTTCTAGCTCTTAACCCCCCCCCCAAAAGTATCTTATTTTTTGTTTCTCTCAAACATGTATTGCTTTTAAAGGCTGATAAACTGCTGCGTATGCTGTTCCTCCAAGGGTGGGTCTGGGTCTGGCCTCTCTCACTGCACATTTCTCTCCTTTAAGGACAATCTTCCTGGGAGTGAGCGATCCCCCAAAGGATAATATGATTTCAAGATGAAAATATACCTGGCAGGCAAGTGGGATCAGGATTATACAGTAGTGTCATTCCTCAAAAATCATAGTATTTAAAAAAAAATTCCCCTGAGTATTTCATTCACTGCCTAGGTTGACCCCCTAAGAGGTGGCATTTTCAGGGTTTTCCTCTGCAAGGTGAGCGACTGGCACTGCGTGTTTGCAGGTCAGTGCCTCCACGGGCCATTGAACCACAGGAGTTTTCAGCATCCAAGGCAGGTGGTGTGTCCCAGCAAGGGGGGACTGATGCTGGGGCACCCCAGGAAAGGGTCTGTGCTACTTTGTGATTTCCTTAACGAGGCTTTGCAGAAGCCCCAGGGGTTACAGCCACAGCGAGGGGGCTGGACAGGCTGTGCGAGGTCACCGGGAAGGAGACCTGGGTGGTGGAAAGAGGGCAGCAGAACCAGCTGGAGGTGTGCCAGGGGAAACCCCGTTAGCCTGGGGGCAAGGCAGTGGGAAACCCTGCCATGACATGGGTTGAGGAACTTTGGGAGTTTAGGCCGAGGAGGGATAAGGGCTACCTACGGGGACCCTGCACTGGGGGTGTGTGCCGTGGGCTGGGGAGAGGTCAGCGTGAGCATGATTTCCAGAGGAGGCAGAGGTGGGTCACTTTCCCCACCAGCCTGGCAGAATTCCCATGTATATTGCAGTGCGTGAGGGACTAAACTGCCAGAGGCAAGCTGGGGAAATGGGTTCCCCAACACCAGTGCTGAGGAGGGGCTCTTCCCCACCAGGTTTGACAATTCCGTGGTGAAATCCCTCCAAGGTGCCGCTGCTTTGGTTGTGGTGCAGTCCAAGCTCTGCTGACACGCCCGTGACACCTTTCATTAAAAAGCAAGGCAAACAAACAAGAAAAAAAAGAGAAGGTTCAGGACAGGTGGTGCTATCAGTTGCTTTCTGGTTGAACTGGGAGGTGTTTTTTCTATCTCTTCCCTTTACCTGTCTCTGCACATACACTCTGCCGCTGAAGGCACTGGTTTGGGCTTCCCCGTGCGCTGCATGTTTTGATTTCCCCACAGAGTGTGGTGTGGTGCACCTGGAGGAGGCAGAGGATGGTGTTTGGCATCTTCAGTGCAGCTCACGGGCTTCAGGAGTGGAGTTATTTTTTTTCTCTATGAACAATCTCGAATAACCAGCACCCTTCTGGATGTGTTTTTTAAATATCTTAACAGCCTGCTGTTACATCTGCTAATGTGTTTTCAAATGCTCTTTGCAAGGCTGGCTGTCCCTGCTAATGAGCTACAGCTTCTGTGAGGAGAATGGCCCTGGGGATTTTGTGGTCCTGTGGGAAACAGGTGTTTCTGTTTGAATATGCCATAATTTTTTTGCATTTTTTCCCTGAATACAAAGCATAGGCTTCTGCAGAGTGGCTGACAGAGCCATCTGAGCTCAGGCACCTGGAATATCCCACCTGTGACCCTACTCCTGCTGGAATTTTCCCACTGCCTTACTCGAGGGAGGTGTCTGCTCTCCAGAAGAAATAGGGATTTCTGCATGGATCTTCTGATCTAACTGCAACCCTATCCTTGTACACCTGAAAAGGGCAGCAAGTGCAGCCTGTGTGAATGGAGTAAGCGTTTCTTGTAGTCCTCTTGCTTTTCTTCCATCAGCATCTCTATCCAACCGTGGAGGAACTCTTCTGGTTGGCATTTCTCTGTCTTCCCTGCATGCTGAAAGACACACTGAGCGCGTGGGTGGTGCGAGCACCACACAGCCTGCCTAGAAAGGAAGGCCCGAGGAGAGTGGGATGGGAGGTGCAGATTATACCCATAAAAGGATGAGGAAAGTGCCTCTTTGGCCACTGGGTTGCGAGGGAACCGCTTGATGAGCAACTCTTTGACTCAGCTGGAGCCCTGCAGGAGTTCCTGCAGAAGTGCGGCCATCCAGCCCTCCTTCAGGACCGGCTGTGACAAAAACCCACAGTTTCCCTGGCAACACTGGGTGAAACCCTCTGGTTGCTGCAGTAAACGGGGTGTTTTGGTAGTGTCTTGAATGGGACTGTGCTGTCGCAACAGAAGGCTGTTGTTTACTATGATGCCTCACATGAAACCCCCTCTCTAGTCAATGGAGAGAGCCAGAACCTTCCAGAAAGTGATTAATCCCAGCTATGTTAGACACTGACTTCAGGATGGGATGGTTCATCTGCTATGATTTGTTTATCTTCCTGCATTGAAGGCTCTGCCATCAAGATCTCCAGCTTGCATGAGATGAGACGAGATAGATTGGTTGCTTTATCCCACAAACGTGGGACCAGAAAGATCTCATTCCATCTATGAGACGGTTTTATGTCTTCCTGTTTTATGTCAAGGTTGTAATTTGCTCAGTGGGACATACAATGGAAGGATTATCGTCTCCTCAAGGGAATCTGGTGCCATGTTTGTGGAATAAGTAACAGAATCTTAATAACTGGCTTTGTTCATCATTCTTCCTGAAAATAGAGACACCAGGAGTACCTCCAGAAGGGTGCATTTGGGTTTAAAATGGGTAACGAGTCCATTACAGGACCCTGGGAAGGGTGGGTTCCTTTTTTGTGCAGATTAGCAGAATTCACATAGATCTTTTTTTTTAAGGAAGTAAAGAATGCTGAAAAATTAAGAGAAATATGAAAGTAATTCTACCTGTTTTTAAAAAGTTACTTTGTGATTTGAGAGAAAAAAAGGCAACATCTCCACTTTTCCTCCCTCTTATAACATGGAAGAAAATTGATCCAAGTGCTTGATAAGTGTTGTTTGAGAGTTTCAATACTGAGATGTCACAGTTCTCCGGGATCACAGCATTTCTTTCAGAGAAAGAGGGAGCAGCTGGACTGTGTAAGCCAGGTCGTCTTCTTGCAGTGCCCTCTGATCTTCCTCTTTTCTACTTATGGGCTGGCTGATTTAAATAGCCTGCTTTATTTCAGTGTTGCAGTTTGCACAGAGCACATGTAAGTGCAACATGCAGCGCCCAGACAGTATTTGTCTGTAAAAGATGGCAGAAACCTGATGTCTTTGCAGCTGCTTTCAGAAACGCAGTGCGGATCCTGGCAGAGGGTTGGCTGCTTAATGGTGGGGTGAGCGAAAGTTGAGACGTGAAGGGTATTTAAGAGGTGATGGAGCAGCAGGCTTGGCCTGGGAATCAGGGAGCCTCGGCCATCCTGTTTTGGTCTGGCCACGGTGGCAGCCCTGGGAACATAAGCCCTCCCATTGCTCACAGGGCGATGGTAGCAGTGGACGGCAGTTGCACCAGGTTGGCTGTCCCGCAGCAGCATGGCACTGTGTCCTGCTCTGCTGCTTCTCTGCTGAGCCCGCTCCTGGTGTGGGTGATCGGATGGAGGCAAACGCGGGATGTCACCTGACTCGGTTCCTAGCCTTGAGCTGGCAGAGTTCACTGACTGCATTTGAACCCATGGCGAGCTGTGGGATTCCTCTTTGCTGTACTGCCATTCAGTAAAAAGGGATTTTTCTTTTTGTTTTAATGCTAGATGGCAGTAACACAGTGACAAGAGAGTCTCCTAAGTAGAGGCAGATTTTCTTCCCCCCCATCTTTTACAAATTGTAAGGGATGTAAACTGCAGTTTTGTAAATTAATTAATTTTCTCATATGGTGTTGTAGATGAATAACTGCATTGAGTAATACCTACATTTATCTGGTCTGTTGGTTTAATCTGCTGAGGAAGGTCTTTGCAGCAGGTGACACAGTGTAGTCATTCCTGCTCCCTGAGCATGTTATAAAACCAGGTTTGCTTGAATCTTGAAAATACCATATTTCAAACCTGACTGCTAAGCAGCTGCTGCTCAGGGCGACTGAAAGCATTCTCCGTCTGGAGACCTGCAAGCGTTTTGCAGAGGAAACCCATGCTCTGCTCCCTCTTTCCAGCGAGGAGGTGGGGGCATGGGGGTATGGGCAGGCATCCTCAGAGCACAGCCTCGGAGAAGACGCAGTGCTGAGCCCTGCTCTGTGAGTCGCTAAGCGCCAACACCCCCTGCTTTAATAGCAACATGACAAATAATCTTGTCATCCTAACAGTGCCATAGGCATGGCGCAGGGACAGTGGTAAGAAGTTATGCCTTTCATTAGGAAGAGGGATAATAGGAGAAAAGCCCAGCGGTTTTCCTTGCACGAGATCCTTTCCCCTTGTTTATATTCTGCCATGTGCCTAACCTGTCCCATGGCATTTATGCCTGAAGCATTTTGCAACCTGTTGCTACAATACCTGTAGTTATGAAACAAACCCCAGAAACAGGATTCCTGTTCTGCCACCCACCCAGGCCAGGGCAAAGTGGGAGGCAGCGTCTGCTGGAAAGAGGTGCTTTTAGCAGCACTTCAGAGGGAATCTGAATGCTAACAGTGAGGAAGCTGTGAGATTAGTTGTGCTAAAACCAAAACCGACTTACCCACATTTAACACCTTGTGGGAGAGATTTAATTCTTTACTTTTGTATGTATGAGATTAATTTGATTTAATATTGAGCAGGTTATGGACAAGTGGAAACCAGCCCATAGCCTACTGTAATGTCCAAGTGGAAATATGAGTATAGGGTGCTTAACTTACCAAGGGTGGTCAAAATAACATATCTCTGAATGTATTTCTGTTGCAGGGGCTCTTAAAAACAAAACATAACAAAACAAAACACCAAAGCAGAAGATGGTGGCAGAAGATTCAAGTTCTTTGTTGCTTTTTCATTTGATTCTATGTTCATTATGGTCTCTAGTCCACCTCACTCTGCTCTGCTGGCAAGTTGCAAAACAACAGCATTTTATCCTGCTGTTTGCCTGTCTAGCAAAAGTTCCTTTCTTTTTAAATATGCACTTCCTGAGCATACTTGACTACTGAAGTGAATAGGAGCTTTGTAAATGGAAGCACAATATGATTCAGCTCTCAAAGGTGTGGAAATTTCATCTTTAGATACTCGGAGGAATATGTTCCGACTTGTTTTTTCCTGTATGTACCCAAGTGGCATTTAGTTGACAGCTAACGTTTCTAGCCAGATAATGACTGTATTTCTCAGAAATTGTACACAGAGGATTTCTTATGGGTTTTCTTCAGTCCCTTCCCATTTTTAGAGTTGCATGTAATTCACAGTACTTCTCTCTCCATTATAATAAGGCAGCAGGTGTTCAGTTAAACTAAATCATTGCAAATGTTGTATTCCTCTTTTTTACAGGTAGGGCCAAGAGACAATTTCTGGGGTTGATTTGGAAAAAAAATTTGAGCGTAATGGAAGCTCACTTTGAACAGGGGTCAAATGTTAATTGATTCAATAGAAAAAATGCAATGTTTTCATGGAATCATGGAAAGATTTGCTTTGGGAGGGGCCCTCTGGAGGCCTCTAGCCCTGTGCCCACATCCCAGCATGGGTAACTGCAAAGCCAGATTGCTCGAGCGCTTGTCCAGTTGAGTTTTGATACTGCAGTTTGGAGACTGCTGGAGGTTGCAGAGGAGTTTGTTAGAGCCGTCCAAAATTAATCCAAGATGAAATGTCAGGTGAGTGAATGCTGTCCCTGGATGGGCGCTTCGTATGATGCAGAGCCTGAGGAGTGGCCTGGCACAGGCAGCTGGACCTTTCATAGCCTTGTTAATCTCTTTTAATGCGGAGGTTTCAGGAGCTCTTTCTTTAACAACCCCATGCTTTTGCATGGCTTCAAATAGGCAGAGTCATCGTACTTTGCTGTGCGTTCAGACCTAAGCTTCAGTACTCTATCAAATCATTAAAATGCTAAGAAACGTGGGCTTTTTCTTTTTATACTCCATGGACAATAGAAAATGCTTTCAAGCAGGATTTCAGCGGCCTTCTTGCTTTGACATTGAAAACATTCTTGCACAGAGCAACAATCATGCAGAAATTGCTGTAATAAACTGTTCCATTTATAGAAATGTAAACAATATTTATGTGCTATTGGTAGTACTTTGGACAAAATCAATGTGTGGGCTTGTGTTTAAAAAAAATAACAGTGGAGGAAGAACATGACACACAGAAAGAACAAGCTGTTGACTAAAACTTTGCCTGTTGCAATGGCCTCAAACCCGTGTACTAATACTAATTTTAAATGATCTTGTGTTTGAGACTCTAGAAGAGCTCCTGATTTTTGGCAACTTCTAATCACCTTTTTACTTTCTGAGAGTGATTTTGTTAAAGCATCTTATGCGGATCACCTCAAAAACAGTGACTTTAAAAAACAGTCCTTATCCACCGCTTTTCTCCATGAAGTGATTAAGTTACAGTCTGTTTTTATCCTGGGTCAGTCTCCAACAGCTGCCAATGCATAATGATTGATCAGAGTAAAACTATTAATTTTTTGCAAAGGTTACTGTGTCTTATGACAGATTTATCAGTTAACGAGCTCTTTATTTTTCTCCCCTCTTTTTCTACCTGTCACATTTTTATTAGATTCTTCTCTTTCCTTCCTGATTTCATTCTCCTGGTTTGTGGGGACAGTGAGCTGTAGAAAGAAATGCTCCCTTCAATGGAAAAATGGAGGTTTACTTTTGAACAGACATTTTTATTGTCTTCGTAATGGAGTGGTTGATCTTTTAACAAATCTATGCTAGACAAAAGCCCAAATGACGTGAGTATAGTTACTGGAGGACATACTTAAGCTTGAGGTTTAATTTCCAGTCATACCCCCTTTTCCCCATCTGTTCCTAGCTCTGCCCATCTATTTTTTTGAGCAAAATGCTCAGTGCTGGTCTCTCTTGGCAAAAGGGAAATTCTGCTCTGTGAAGTTTCAGCAGAGCAGACACAGCTTATCCTTTCTGTAGTGTTGAAGAGGGCTTGATGAGAAATTTTATGTGCGGGTGTCACTTAGAAACCTTAGGCAGAAATATCACTCTTGGCTCATCTTGTGAAGATCATCAGACGTGTGGCCCAGCTGGAAGAAGACCTGTTCAGAAACTTTTTAAAGTTTTGAGTGTGTAAATGTGGCAGGTTCTTTGGTCTTTCTCAGGGCTGCATGTGTGCTGTTGACTCACACTATACACAAGAAATTACAGCACGAGGTAAAATGCTGAGTAGGTCCTTGTGTTCGGTGGGATATAATAGAGGATGATGCAATGATCTGCCCAAAGGAGCTGGAGTCAGAGCCAGGGAGGAGACAGCTCCTGTGGTGTTGGGGTTGCCAGAGCGGATATTTAAGAAAAAGCCTGTGGTTTGGTCAAAGTGGGGTGCGAAAAAGCAACCTGTTCCTTAGTATTTCCTGAAGAGCCTAAAGAAGTAGCTGAACTGGAAGAAGGGGTTGCTTGTCCTATGGATGAAAGCAGAAAGTCACAGCATGAAACTTGGACCCAAAGTTACCAGGAGGAAGAAGGAGAGCTGTGACTGGAGGTGTGGCGAGTTATGAAGAAATGGGAGAAACCTTAGTAGAAGGATATTTGTGCATTAAGTTAACTGCAATTTGAGCAAGTGCTTGAAGAGGCAAGTCACTGAAATAAAATATCTTGTATATTTAGAGGGGGAGTAATGGCTCTGCCACAGTCCCACCTAGCCTACGAGCGGCAGCGGTAACCATCCATGTTAAATTGCCTGAAGACCAAGCCTGCATTATGGAGAGGAGAAGAGTGGAAACCATGGGTGTCTGTGTTCCTTAGGAAATACGCTTTTCTGTCTGGGTAATTACACGATCCAGCTTTTCAGTGGTCCCTTTCAAGTTAAGATCTTGTCTTCAGAAAAAGCTTGACTTCATCTGTAACATTTCTATATATCTAAAGTCATGAAGGGCTTGTAGTGAGAAATCTTTCTAAGGCCACCTCTGTACCAGCTAATTTTGCAGTGATTTTGGGGAGGGAAACGTCAGGTCTTTCAGTTCTCCACAGTGATCCCAATCTGTTTTGTCCAGGCCGTCTTTTTAGATCAAACTGACGTCGCCTCTCAAGAGGAGAGTTGGAGAGGCCGGGAGAGGTTAGCATTGAAAATCCAAAGGTGGTTGATCAAGCAAGGCTGATATTAGTCCCAGCTGGTTTTGAGACCAGGGAGTCTACACAAAGATCCTTGTCCCTACAACACCTAATGGAGGACCTGACCTGAGCCTGCTTATAAACCATACCCTTTAGGATCACACATCTGAAATGAGGGAGAGGGAGGAAGGAGACACCTCTTACCAGGTGTGGAGGGAAGAGCTCTGTGCGTGCATTAGGAAAGACAGCAAAGCCCTGTGGGCAGGTGAGTACCAAACTGCAGGGCCAGTGACACTTGTGACATGGTCTCCTGATCTCAGTGGGTCAAGTGTGAGATGTTGAGCCAGTTTCTTCTGACTGGAAGGCTTATGGCATATGGTCATGGTTACTTTCAGCACAGCTGGCTACCCAGAGGATGGTACAATCATCTCATTGTTCATGGGCCTGAAGAGAACAGTTGGTCTTGTAACATGACAGGACAAGGTGAAGAGTCACGACCAACTTCATGTTTGAAATTATTGGATAACAACTGTAAAAGGTTAGCTGTCACTCCAGATCATAAGTCTGTAAAGAGAGCTTGTTATGGAGTGGCTAAGTACTTTGGAATACAGCCTATAGAAACTGTTGTTGAATTTGCACACTTACCACCTCACCGAGTTGAATCTTTCAGGTTTCTGAGGGCTGGCAAAGGTAGAAACAGGATTTTCTCGTTTGTCTTGCAGTGGGTTCTTCTCGTGTTCTGGAAGTAAAACAATTATTTGTAATCCCACCTGGCATGCTTGATGCGTGAACGTCTTCAGAATGATGGAGACAAATGTGGACAGTCAATTATAACTGCTGTCAAACTAGGGAGACAATAAGGTTCTGTGCTGATTTTTGAGAACCTAATGGAAATCTGGTTTGTCAATCTGAATTTATTACATTTTAGGACTATGAGATAAGCTGAAAACTGACTGTGTTTCTGGATGTTAACAATGGTATTAGCAAAAATTACCCAGCTTTGTGCCTGAAATGCTCATTTGGCATGGTGGCCCCCTTTTCCAGCAAGGGGCTTGGTCCCCCAGGTTGGATGAGGCCTCAAAGATCAATGAGTTTTGCAGTTTCATCTCCAGGTCTCTCACCTGCAGGTTAGGGTAGGAGCCTCCAGACAGAGCTGAGGGGTTGGTGCAGACAGGAAGATGCTTGCTGACTTCAGGGGCTTCAGGTGCTAATGCCCAAAGAGAGAACATGACCTGAGGCTGGACCAAGACCTGATGGATCTGTGTTTCATGGACTGACACTCCCCATCTCATGGTTGGCCCTGGGTGGTGGGTTCACAAGCGTCATGGAGAGTGGCTAACCAGCCTTCGCACAAAGCCTTTGCAAGAGACATCCGCGGTAGGAAACAGCCAGGCTTGGACACCTCTGAGATGCTTTTGGGTGCTGGCGGTAAAACAGAGGGTGAGTACTGCTTTCACAGCCTGTAAAGGGAGAGGAGCCTGTTACAGCCTTTGCTCTGACCTGCCACGTAACACATGCCATTAAACTTCACCCTGACTAAGGTCTGGAGACTGTAAATGTTTTCCTCAAATATGATCTTTTTTCCCTACTTCTTCCTTTCTGACTGCTTGAGCAACCTGCCACTGTTTGTCAGCAGGCTCTAATGTATGCCACTGTGGAAAAGAAGGTGACATGCCACCGAGGTAAAGGAGATCTTTATTAAACCTTTTAGCACGCAGCCCCCTCTCCCTTGGGTGCTGACATGAGAGGAGGGCATGGACAACGAGCTGAAAGCAAGCCAGAGCCATGACAGCAGGTATCGGGTGACTGCCCCATCGGTGCTTGCTGCGTCGGAGGCATCGGCTGCTGTGGAAGTGCTGACTCTTTGTGAGTGAACTCCATGAAAATGTAATAGTGGGCACTGTACGCTAACTTAAAACCTAATGTGTTATTCCTGGCTTTTATATACGTGGTTACCCGTGGATAAAGCTATATGATATTTATTATAACAGGGCAGGACTGCTTTGTAATCTGAATATGCTGCATTCACACCAGTGACTTGAACAAAGTGTTTCTTCATTTCTCTAGCCATTAATGGTTTTCTCATAAGAAACCATGAAGTCAGTTTTGTTGTGTTTGTCAGCTGAGTTTTGACTGCGTGTATTTTGTTCCACAAAGGGGTTATTCAAAACCTCCCCTTCAGTCTTAATTAATTGCAGACTGGGTGGAAGGCGAGCCCGGTGGGGCTGGAGAGGTTCCCGTCTGGTTTCCATTTCACCCGCGGGCCACGTGTGGAAGCACGGCTGGCTCCCAGCGCTAGGACCTCGGCTGCTCGGCACACTCTTGCCAGCCTGCTGCGATGAGGGGTGAGCGACGGTATTGACAGGCATTACTTATTTATTGATCAGCCTCCAGCCTGCAGCCTGGGGTGCTCATCGGGGGTGCCTGTAGGCAGAAAGTAGCTTTGTGCTGGCAAAAGAGGGTGAAAACCCCAAAGAACCCACCACCTCCAACCCTATCTCCTTCGGGTAAAGGCCCGTGTGACTCTTTTGGAGACAAACTCCCTATTCACAGCACTTAAATCTTGTGACGTTTAGCTGTGCTTTCTTTCAGCTCTCAGTCTGTTCCAGAATTTCCTCTCTGCCATCTCCCAGTGCCAAGGTCTCCTACCAGGGAACTACTCAAAGCGAGGGGTTTCACAGCGGTCCCACTGCCTTCAAACGCCACTGTGTATTTTACCACAACTGTGAAAGTCAGACGTGAAACAGTAATGCTCCCTGTGAAAAAAAGCCTATCCTTAATAAATGTATGTAGTGTGTGAGTAACCTGGCTGGCTTAAACTCTTCAGAGCCTCTACCTATCCTTTTAATTTATGCGCTTCATCTGCCTGCTGTAAATATACACAAAGCCCAGAGAATACTTGTTTCCCCAGGAGAATATTTTTTATTGAGTTTGGCTGTGCAGAGCTCTCTTTTGCAGATGAGTTATGAAAAGCAGGAGGCTCCTCCAAACATTGCACAATGGCATGTCGGGATGAAAGGTGGACCTGCGGTCACGTTGCCCTCCAGGAAACTGCATCTTGTTGCAAAGCATCATAATTAAAAAAGTACTACAGAAACAAGCCCCTTCCAAAGAAGAGTTTTATGGAAATACCATCTCTCTCGGGCAGAAAAGGGATCTCTTTGAATGAAGTTTGAGGCTTGCATCTGCCTGCTGGGTAGTACCCGTGGGGAGAGTGGGGCCACTCACTGCAAAACAAGGAGGTGAGGAATCCTGCTTCCACCATGCATGGCCCCTCATGGTTACACAAGGGCTCATGCTGCATTGGGTGCCAGGGTGAGAAATGAGGGCAAACGTGCTTTCTGCTTTAAGCAGCTTTCAGTTTGGTAAATTAAAAGTCAGACATAAAAATGCCTCAGGAAATGCCAAGGATGGTCCTAGCATAGCACATAACAACCACAATTTGTTATGTGGCATTTTAGTGCCTTCTGCACAGACAGGAGGATTTCTGAGCTTTGCAGGAAAAGTGGATGGTGTAAGAAGGATGAAACTACAAAAAGGACTAGACATTATCACAGCAGGCAAGCGGACAGCAGAGGCAGAGCACAGAACCGAGGCAGGATTTACTGACTGCTAAGTTCAATAATGATGTTTCAATAGGACGTGCCAGGTCAGAGCACTTATTCCAGCACCTTTCTCTGATAAGTGATTTCAGATGCTTTCAAGGACAGAGCGAGAAATCCCATACTAAAATGGAGTGAAATGGGGAGAGAAGTGAAGGTGTTAAGGAAGAGCTGGAACAGAGTAAGCAGCTTCAGGTTGCTACACAGGACATGGGAAAACTGCACATGCTGGGTAGGATGCAACTGTCTCCCATCTCACCCTGTTCAGCTGGGTGGGTAGGTGACACCGGGGGCTGAGGGCTCTTGCACCAAGGGTTGCACAATTAACCCAAGCTGGTGAAAGCTGGGCCGTATCAGCAATGTGCCTACTGCAAAGGGCCTAAGGAGATCGGCTCTTCACATGTGAAGACAAGCAGGAGATTATTCCTGCCACGTGGCATGGTTATTGAGGGAAGCTGACACCCACGTCTGTTCGGAGAGCTGTGCCTACACTCTCCTGCTATGCGTCAAGGGTACTGAGCAAGAAGAGCTGGGAAAAGGATGTTCACAGCTATACATCGCTGTGGCAGGTGGAGTTCATCAAGCTGAGCATAAAAGTGATGCTGCCAAGAAAACTCTACTGATGCCATGTGAAAAAAGGCATTTCCAGGACCTGTGTGACGGGTCAGGCTGCTTGGCCTTGGTCTAAGAGTGTTTCGGGGGCCAAAGCCTTTTGGGTCTTTATGCGCATCTCTCATTGGCATCCTGACTGCTCTGAATGCAGTCTGTGCTACTGAAGGAAAGTGGGTCCCATCATGTTGATGCTCCACGACAAACTGCTCACCGATCCGTTGGCTTTTGAAGTTAAAGGGATTTCTAAGATAAATGGACTTTCCATATATTGTCTACTTAAATTACTACGCAGCTCTAATTAATTATTAAGCAACCTATTACACAAACACCTATTATCACAAACTGGTGAAAAATGAAAGAAAATCTTTCAACTAAAATTCTTCTAAAAAGAAATAAGGAATACAGTCCTTCAGTACAAAAGGAGAGTGAACTAGAAATCATGGCACAAGCAAGATGTAGCAAAAAAGCGCACACGAGCCTCTCTGTTGAAAGGACTATAGTGAGTGTCTGACACAGGGTATAACAAATCCTGAAGGTTAGACACTTCAGAAAAGATGAACCTGCTACCTTCCACCTCCACCTTTGCAAAAAAAAGGGAAAAACCAAGCAGGAAAAATTACAGTCTTTAGCAGAGGAGTGCTGTTTGTCTTTTACACATGCTGCAGAAAAATATTAAGCATCCACTTGAAATTACTAAATTCAGTGGGGAAAAGAAGCCTCCAATCTGCTCCTGTTCTCCGAAGCACCCACCCACAGAGTTCAGGCACATGAGCTCTCTTGATGCTACCAAGTGATTATGGGAGCTGAGGGGTTTGGGCATCATTTAGACATAAAAGTTCTGCCAGAGTAACTACCCTGGCCAACCCTCTGGTTGCAGGCAGCACACACAGGCAAAAATGCTTTGCCAATATATATTGCAGGCATGGTGAGCAATACAAGATACACAAAAGCAAATCTTTTGTATGCTTGAAGGGTTGCTTCTATATTAAGGCTTTTGCTGTCATAAAAATGTTATAACAACAACAGCAGCAAAATCACAGCAGCTATAACTGACCACAATTATTAGGCAAAAGTTTTATGTCACCACTTAGCTTAAAAAAACTGTCTCAGCCTCAGCATCAGTTTTTGGGATGTGTTTATGAAAGAGTTATGGCAGGTGAGTTGCAAGTCGGCAGAGCTCAAGGGTTTAAGATGAGAAATATGAAAAAGAAGAAAGGCTGGAACGATGCTGGTAGCACCAACTTTTTAGTAAAATGAAATAAATTTTCACCATTGCGAGGCTTTAGGAGTGATTAATAGTAACCTTACCTCCTAGCTTTTTTTAGGAGCTCATTCCATTCGCAATTTGGTATATCTTGTACTGAATCAGGAGGACACAGAGGCATGAGGGGTCTCTCTCCGCATCTGACTCAGCTGGGCTGGAATTGTTGGGGCATAATAACAACTTCTGAAACTGCTCTTCCATCAGCTTTCTTCTTCATTGGTAACAGCCTTGAACAGTTGTTGACATACTGCTACAGAAGAAGAAATGTTTTCTACCTGAGAGGCAGTTTAATCAGACGTGGGGCACTGCTCTAAGCAGTGCTGTTTGATCAGTGTTTGCAGAGAAAGGGAGAAGCACTGTAGCTTGTAAATTCTTTTAAAAATCAGGTGAAGCGTCTCCCAAGCAGGGCGAAGAAGTGGCTCCAGCCTCAGAGAGGTCACCTGAGGAGAAGAAAAATAATTCCAGGGCTACTACGGAATACACCTGAAAATTTTTTAACGTAGATGTCAAAGTGACAATATTTCAAAATGGATCGGAAGTCCACTGCAGCCCTGTTAACTTCCACTAGGTATGGGCCAAGCTTTTACTCCAGAGCACGGCACCCAGCAGGCAGTTTTGAGGAACTCTTACAAGCATGGTCATGAACCTCACAGGTTTCAGAGAAGAAAAAAGTCCAGCTAGAAAACTGATAAAGTGAAATAGTCGCATGTAAATAGGACACCCCAGGGTATCAAAAGCAATTAAAACAAACTTCTGTAATCATGACTGTAAGCCATTTGCCAAAGCTAGTAAAAAAGAGAACCGAGTTATCCTTTCAGGTCTGTGTTTTAGACCACAGTGTCACTCATAATGCCTGGCTGGAGGAAGAACAAAATGATGGAGCTGAGATGCCAAAGAGAAACCACAGCCCCATCCATCTGACCCAGTAATCCTTGCAGGATTTGGCCTTCTCTAATGCCTGAGAAGTGTCAGCACAAGCCGAACCTGAAGCCTGAGTGATGTTTTTCTTGCCAACCTGTGTTAGCGTCTCCTTCTTTAAGACAAGTTTAATCATGTTCCCTGGAACAGGCATGTAGAGACAGTGCTGAAAGCCTGGGGGAGATTTCTTTAGCAAGCTACCCTTGAACTGGGACCATCCTTGTGGTATGGCACCAGGACTTTCTGAGAAGCTGATGGGACATGGAAGACCCTCACCTGCTCACCCAGAGACCTTCAGAAAGTCAGAGCTGAGCCCCACAGCATTCCTCTTATGACTTTCCTGGTCATTGCTGATTTGTTACTGGAGTATTTGTGTGTAAATTCTCAGTTTGTCATGCTATGGCCAGCCCTCTCCTTCTAATAGCAGCTTTTGTGATGGTGAATCTTGATGTCACCTGCGGAGCAGATTGTGCAGCATCTCTGATACAACTGGGCAGAGGGATGAATCTGGTTAAGAAAAGAGAGAAAATTTGTTTCCACACAAATCCTTTGGGAAGCAGAGATGATTAATGGAAAAAACCCTCAGTGGGACTTTACAAAAATATATATTTCAAAGTTTGCCAGTGTGTGGCAGTGGTCCTTTAGTAATGGCAGTCACACAAAATGAAACACAGTTAAGTTGCACGCTTCGCTGTGGAGGCCAGCTTGGAAGAGTACCCAGACAGCCGCTCACAGGGCATGCACAGGATTCAAAACAATCTTAGAGACACCAATTAAATAAAAACAAGTTTAAAAAAAAATAATTGCTGCAAGATCTACAGTAGCTTGACCTGAGGTGTGACAGAAATGAATTGCTAATAAAACCTGCCAAGGAGGAGCAGTTTAAAGGATGCCTTTAACACTTTTCACAATAAAATAGTTTTCATAAACAGCTCATATATCTCCCAGGCTCCCTTGGATGTGTTGCTGCTGAGTGATTCTGCAGTCATTAATGGATTGCAAACTCCCCCTGCGTCCTGCAACCAGCATCAAATAATTAACAACTTAGTACCTTTCCCAGATGATAGCCTCCGTTGAAATGTGCTTTGAAATGCACCACGTTTGAGTAATGGGCAGAGCTGAAAGCCACCAAGGATTGGATATCTCACAGCTTTTTGGACCTCTGGTAAACTCACTTGGAAAATCCGCCGTGTTTACAACTTGAGCTCTCAACTGCAGGGGTATTGCTTTGGCAGCAGCCTGTAAAGCTTGAGAGGTAAGTATGAGCACAAGCCCAGATCCATTTAAGGACTAGTTTGAAGGTGTGGTCTTGAAAACGTCCGTTCAGCTTCTGCCTTAGCCTGGAGGCACCTGGTGTGCACCATTTGTGGGGCCCGAGGAGTGGGGCAGTGCCCTGCATGGGAGCCGCTGTGGCTTCTGCTCACACGTGGTCCAGGGATCTCTGTGCTGACCCCAATGTTTCCTCTGGATTTTATCCAGAGGCTGTTGCATGTAAAACAGAGACACTGCTGAGATCTGGGAGTAGGTCTCCCTTTGTCTACGTGACTGTCCTAACCATTGGGAAATGGAGAAAGAAGCAGAAGTAGTGGGATCAAGCTGGTTGCAAAAGTGGCTGGGAATCAAGACAAGGTTTTGCCAGGAGAGTGAGACAGGAGAGTGGAGAGCTCTTCTTGGAGCCAGGGAGTGAAGGGTGACTGGTTCAGCTGGCCCTTATCTGCTCCTCTAAGAGGTGCCTATGTTGGACGCCAGCTGTTGAATAGGCTGCATTGTAACAGTAAACATGCTGAAGCTGATTTGGTTTACATTTCGTTCTCCTTTTTGTAACTACTCTTGAAAGTGCTCTGGTGTCACTGTGGGGTGATAGGGAGGGGGACATGACTTCCATGGTCATAAGCAAGAGTTCCGTGTGCACTCCCAAGAGGTGCTATCGCTGCGCGGGGTGGGGGGTGTGCAAGGCAAAGGGTTGAGTGCTGAAGGCACAGCATCAGAGGCAAAGCAAAAGAATCGCTGAATTCAGAGCCAGGTTCACACTCAGCCTGCTAATTTGAAGGCAAAACGGTAGGTAGTTGAGTGCACAGTGTTTACAAGCACTTCTGGGTGTTTGCAGAACCCTTTGCTTGCCTGAGACAATGAGCTACTCTGTCCGAGTGCAAATGCAGCAACTGTATTTGCAAATGGTTACCTTGGCATTTGGGTGGTATATGCCTGTAAGAAACTGTGCATATTTAAAATGAGACATTGACCGGTAGCATGACTTGAGTCACCTCACTTTTAGGGTGAAAACCCAGCAGAAAGTTTTCCTAAGAAGGAAATACCCAAAATGCTTCTACTGAAACCCTTTCCCCCTCCCCAGTCATCTGGTTGAAAAGACAGCATGTACCTCTGCTGATAGCAGTGCTGTGGCAGCGATTCCTTTATCTTCGACACAGCTTTATTGCAGTGATATTAGTTCAGCTGTGAGGAGGACAGTGCAGAGGGGGTGGTAAGGAAAAGAACTTCCAAAATAGAGACACCTGACCGTGCAACGCCTGGCACTTCAGAAAAGGGAATGGGAAACCACACTACTTTAAAAAGCAAGTGGTGAGAAGGGTAGTGGTTTGAGAAAAAAATGCATTTGGGTGTCTCTTGTTTTTGAGGAATGACAAGCTGATTCTCCTGCCAGCTACAGCCAGAGCTCCCTCAGTCTTTTAATGCGAGCTTTCCCTTCATTGAACAAGCTGTCTTGCAGATGGCCAGACACGGAGCCTCATGGACCTTCCTTGATGTTGGTCCTGGCAACTGAATGGAAATCACAGTGTGGATGAGACTTGCAGGTTTGCCGATCCAAACGTGAACACAACCGAAGTGCAAGGAAGGTGCCACACAGGGGCATCACTCTCCTTGCTGCACAGATGTGGTCAGTGCAGGCACGCCTGTGGTCAAGAAGTTGAACTTTGGTGGGAGGTATCTTGCTGTGCCGTTTCAGGGATGATTGTGCACATTATTAACATAGGACATGTCTAAACATAGATGGCACAACAGTTTAACTAATCATTAAACTGTTAATTTTAAAGCTGTGGCTCTAAAGTTCTACAGGCTGCTCTCCCTAAACTCAGTGTCTGCATAGCCACAACCACCCCGGTTTGAAAATGCTGGCAAACAGCTGGGGAGTAAGGTCACCTCTAAATCCACAGCAGCTCCAACCAAAACAGCGTGTCTGACTGTGCCCTGAAACAGGACGCTCTGCCTGACCACAAGCCTGTTGGTCTAACCTGCGCCTGCAGATGCAGTAGCAAAATCAGTGTTTAAAATCCAGCAAGAGGTTGCCAGAGCCCTCAAAACTTCTCATTCCTTACAGCAATTAAGGGATTTTACCTTCATAATCACCCTCTGATAGGGAAAGCACGCGTTCTCCTTCTACCAACTGTAAACAGATCTACAGGATTAATTTAGTGACTAGAGTAAGGTCATGCAGGAAGCTGTGGTTGAACTGGAAATTTCGGTGCAGGCCTGTGAGCCCTGGCCTGGTTCCCTAGTCATCAGCCGACTGCCTGCCTGAAGGAGTAAAAGGCAAATTTGCATCTTCTAAGTGCCTATCGTATTACTGAGATCGGGGATTGCACTGCTGTCTCAAGTTCCTGATTTCTATTATTAGGTCTATTACATATTTCTCTGTGTTGAGTTTACCATAATAAGAGATAATAAAAGATATAAAGAGATAATGTTGTATTCCCAGACACTATTTCAATGTGACTCTGACTGTGCTTAAACCAGACTATTATTTTAATACATCTACCTTGCCAAGCTGTAAAATCCAGAAAGGAGCTATAACTAGAGCTGGTTACATTATATATATGCGTTGAGTTTCACTGTAAATGAATTGGTAGAAAATTGGGTAGGAGCATGGCTGAATGAACAGGGAGATAAATACTGTTGCGTAATTTAATTTTTATTTCCTTCCATTTGGTGGATGTGTGTTGCTTTAGCTGCATGTCAACAGCGAGTATTTTATAATGCAATTTTTTACTGGTGTGTGTGCAGATCTTTCTCCTTTGATAGCACCGCACCAGAGGTTTGCTTGCCTCATAAAGTTTGTTTTGAGAGTGTCTCATTTGAATGAAGAAGGGTATGCCACAAGCTCTCACTTGTTGTATGAGCAGAAAATGTAATTCTGCTGGGGTGGGACATGCCAGGAAAAAATGGCAGTGCGTGTTGATAGCTCATCACAGTGGCGTTTATCTGAAGGGCATTCATTCTGCAAGTCACACCTCTTCCCTTAAGAAAAAGAGACATTTCCTCTATAGTAATGTTTAACTCCTAATATTCCCCTCCACATTTTTTCTTCAAAATATCCAGGAAAATTGGCCTGTCTTATCTTTACAGTTCTCCCCTGTGAAAAGGTCAAAATGATCGTAAGTGTGGACAACATCAGACGAGCAGCTACTAGGCATCAAAAGAGCAGCATGACTGCTGCTGCTACACTGAGGGCAGATGTTGAGTCCACTGTAAAGAGCCAGCCAGACTGAGCAGAGGTTAACCAGGTGGCAGCATAGATCATTTGGTTACACACCAGACGTCCCTTCTGCCCTGCTTCCGAACCATGCAAAAGCAGAATGGACAGTGTCACAGGTTTGCTGTGTTACTTTTAATAACAGTTTTCTCCCTTAGCAATCTCTGGTTTTGTTAATGTGGATGCTGTCCTGTTTTAGAGTTTTAGGCAGAGGTCTTTCACAACTAGTTAAAATGTTTTGCTAAAAAGTGGGCAAAATGAATCCCAAGGGAAAAGCAAGACACATCCCAAAAGAACTTTGCTGAAGAGGAGATTAGATTTCAAGTAGTAACAGAGTATATAATAGAGAAGATTTGCTTAAAGGGTTGCCAAGGATAAGTCATTTCAGAAAGGAGAAAGGCTCACTAGGTAGCAGAAAGAATAGAGAAGGAGATCTTGTGAATATGGGAAGAAAAGGAAATGGCCATGAAATTAAGCTGAAGAAAGAAAGAGAACTCAAATATAGGAAAACAGGCCAACAGTTGTAATGGAGAAAAAGGGTAAACAGTATTAAACCAAAAATCCACTCATATTTGTGCATATAATTAAGGAAATTTGCTTAACTGTTCTTGTCATCCATTTGCATGCGCCTGTTATGACCATTAGGTCAACTGAACCATACCATGTCATGGCGGTTCAAAGAATGATTATTTCAAAGCTGCAGGTACAAGTATTTGCAAAAGCGAACGGAAAATCGCACCGTGTTAATATTAGCACTGAAATGACTTGTCTTGTCCTCCCGTCAGGAAATGGAAACAATGGCACACAACTTTATGTGACCAACAAAACTTAATTGCCAATAAGAAATAGTCCCAGGGAACTGTTTATGAACAATTGATGGATGCTAACTGGGAGATTGCATCACTTTGAATCACAAAAGTGTGTATGGAAATAGACATGTTGTTGGTTATTCCAAAGATAGAAAATCATGGTGTCACTGGATAAGCTGTTTGATATGCAAGCATCTTCAGTTAGGGGGAAGTGGGCTTAATGGTGATGTGGAGGGAAGAAGAACCAGCATCTGAAGCATGGTGTGAAGGCAAAATGATTGATGAGGGAGGAAACAAGGGAATTCGGAAATCTGATAAGAAAACTGGCAGCAGAGTTTTGGCTGTGGTCTTTATAACCTTAGAAGTGCTCAGAAATTCAATAGCTTGTTATTTCACCAATATTAGTGTTAGGCTAGCTGGCCTGCCCCTTCCTCCCTGATGGATGAACTTTTTATGATGTTTACTCTGTTCCAGCTCTGGTGCATCACTGCATCATTTTTTCTGCCTCCTCAGACGATGGGTAACTAAAGATAGCAACTGTTTCTTACGCAGTTCCTTGACAGCTGGCAGTAAATGACCCATGTCCCTGCAGATATATTTTTGGTTCAGTTATTCTGTCATTTGTGTTTCACTAATCCTAACTCTTATTATCTCCCAGGTGCATTTGTCTCCCAGGCTCCTGCTCCCTTCACCTGTGCAGTGACTGTAACTGCCTAGGGTTTCCCTCATACCCATAATTTGCCTTGACCTGAACTCTTACAGGGGTCTTGTGCTTTTTTCTCTGTCCTCACTCCATTTCTTTCACTTCTGTGTATTTGCATTGGATTTCTAAGGCCTTTTAAAAACTCCTCTTTGTGAGCTGCCTTGCAGCAGTCTTTGCCAGCTGTACTTTGGAGGCGGCGGAGAGAAATGCCGCTCCTGGGGTGTTTTTTGGATTGGTTCTGCATGAAACCTTCAAGAACACCTGGTAAGTGTAGCCAAAATGGTGCTGTTTATTGGCGGTGAGTGCATACCAGCAAAACATGTGTGATACCTCCTGCTGGTGGCAGAAAAAAGGAAACCACTTTGATGAAGTATTAAAAGATTGTTTTACTTTTACAGATTCCACAGAAAATTCCGTACAGCCAGAAATTAAAATACCGCTCTGTATACAATGGCAGTATTGACGCTGTTTTACTTCAGGCATGTAACGTAGGCACT
The DNA here is from genome assembly GCA_013389945.1 of Fregata magnificens. Lineage (NCBI taxonomy): Eukaryota > Metazoa > Chordata > Aves > Suliformes > Fregatidae > Fregata > Fregata magnificens. The sequence goes on along the minus strand of WAAD01026621.1, from coordinate 499,924 downwards.
TTGGATCACACCCCTGTCTTTCTTGGTCTCTTTCTTGACTATATAGGGAATTTGGTCAGCTAACTTTGGTCTTGAATCACACCCACAGCAGATGACTAATGCTGCCCTAAACAGAGATTTGTAGTATAAACCCTCATCATTTCCACTGAATGGATCTGGCGCTTTTCTCGTGGCAGACGTGGTGCCAGCAGTACCCGGAGGCATAATGCAGGTGACCTTGGCCAGGCAGGTAGCTCCAACCCATCCGTACCACTGCAGGAGAAACGGCCAGATGAGGAAATCTTTCCTGTCCTGGGACGGCATGGCTGGCCAGGCAGCCAGGTGAACAGCTGCAACAGCGACTACTCTTCTCCATGGATTATTTACTGGTACCCTCCCTGCTCAGTGGCTCCCCGGGTGGCCAGCCCTTGTGTGAGCTGGCTACCGCCTGGCTTCCTCCCTCTGCCCCCATGCATTTTTTGGGTACCAAATGGTGCGGAGCAATAGTGGCTCCCTGCCGGAGAGGCTGGCGAGAAGGAGGGGAAGGGGCGGCGTAGCCTGCGGGCAGCAGCCACTGCACAGCTCATGCTGCCAGGGGAGGCTGATGCCTTCCCCTGTGCTACCTTAGCTAGTATTTATCCCAGGTTTTTTCAACATCAACCTTGTAGTTTCTATTTTTCTTGCATACAGGTCTTTGTCTTTTGCTTATTTGTCCAGTTTTCCATAGCAAGCTTAATGCTTGTGGATTCACATCCTTGGTGGGGGATGCCCCTCTCTTCAGCCTCCCCAGGACGGGCAGAGCCCTGGCCAAGCACTCACCACCCCTTTTCAAGCCCCGAGCACACTTCCTAGAGAGGAACCAGGTGCAGAAAGGATTTCTGCATGGACGGCACCCTCGGTGCACCTGTTCAGGGCTAAGGCTGCCCGGCTGCTGGTTGTAGCAGTGGGGAGGTATTTGGGGGCTGCTGGGAGTGCAGGCAAAGAAGCGAGGTGCCTGTTCAGCAAAGATCGCCGAGCAGCTCTCCACCAAGGGTGTCTCCCAGCCTCTTCCGGCCCACTTCCTCGGCTGATTGCTTTTCCAGCAGCATTGTCACACCTTCCCATTCGCCTTTCGCCCAGCCGACTAGGTTTTCAAGCTCTTTGTGGCAAGGATGTAATTATTTAAATTGCTCTCTGTAGTTACAAGTAGGCTATAAAACTAATAACTTGAAACAGTGTCCTAGCCTAGATAATATGCCCTGGAATCTGAAACGCTAAACTCCAGTGCAAGTAAATTTGTATCTGGCGTAGATATGCTACCAAATTTCTGCTGAACCGCCAAAATGCCCGAAATGCTCCTGAAAAACTGTCTAATGCACTTGGGTCCATCCCTCTCTTTCTCCTGTTTTGTTTTAATGGACATGGCTGTGAATGCTGCAGCGATGCGTCCAAAACTTGTGTCTGACCCAGGGGTGGGTGCTGCAGGGGTGTGATGTGAGGAAGGTCATGATTGTTGCTCATTAAGCACTTACTTAAAAAAAAAAAAAAGTCCCTTGAACATAGATCCAGAGTGAGCTTTTGAATTGAAAATGAACTCAGTGTAAGTTCGTTTGTTGAGTCAAAACTCAGGTGAAGCGAAAAAAACCCTAGAAAGTCATTGAAGTGTGGCCTATTCAGACTTTCCATCTGTAAACCGCTTGGAGTTCAGAGCCTGACAGGACTCGAAAACACTGGCGGTGCTGCCGTCGGAGCTGTGGTGCCGCTGGATGGCACCCCTTGCGCCAGCCGGGCTCTGCTCACCTGCACCAGACCAACGGGAAGGGGGTTTGCCAGAAATAGAAGCCTTAGTCTTTTGCCAGCTTGTATAAATGCTGACCCCGACAGAACAAGAATGAAGTTGTGCTCTTTCCCCCACCTGCGAGCCATTCGGGAAAGTCAGAGGCACTCCTTTTACAGCTGTTCAAGCTGTGCTTCCCTTTGATGGCTACCTTCCTTATCAGCACAGCTCTGCGAAGTGGCTGGCAATACTTGGTGTTTTGTGTTTGACGCTCCAGCACTGAGTTCACAGAGCTCAGAAATAAATGCGAGTGCTTAAGAAGAGGTGGGACAGCAACTGTGATTTTCTTCTCGTTTCATTTGAGTCACCTGGTACCTGATCCTTAACAGCAATGAGAATTAAAGATTCAAATGGGCAGACAACTCAATGTGCAAAACTCCATCTATTCTGTGTAGTAGCAACCAAAGACCTGGCTTTTTGGACTAGATCCACCTAATGCTTTGAAGCAGGGCTGGAGGAGCACAGGACTGGATATGGGGAGGTTGTAAATCCCCCCTCCTGCCCCCGTTGCTCAGCCTCACTGTCCACGCCTGCGTGGCAGCGAAACCACCCACGAGCTCTGGAAAGTGCTCTCGCATTTTTCACACTTGCCTTTTTAAAAAGCTGAGCTCCAGCACTTGCAGCCTGGCCAGCAGAGAAGGTCAGGGCTGCTCTCAAGAGCTGGGTGTTTCCACATCATGCGTTGGGGATGTGAAAAAGCAGCCCTAACCCAAGTCCCCAGCAGGAAACATTTCTTACTCGTGCTCTGTTCACGTGATACTCTGCCCTGGCAGCCAAGCTCATGGAGAGCGAACGCCTCTGCCAGCCATAGGGATGGGCTCCAGGTGTGAGAAAGTCCGTGGGCTGCATGCAAACACAGTGCTCTCGCAAAGGGAAAGGAGGCTCAGGAGCTACCTGGTATGCCTGGGGAGGCTTAGCCACGTGGCCCGAGACAAGCTGCTTTCACTTTGTTTCAGTCTTCCCACCCGAGAAAAGAGACTAATATTTGCTCACCGACCTCGCCGGGGTGTTGGGAGACGGCAATGAATGTCTGCACAGTGCTGCAAACATAGAAAGTGTTATAAAAATGTGAAGCCTCTGGGTGCCAAACAGTATATTTGAACATTGCAGGAAGGGGAAATACGGCACTCAGACAGTTGTGAGGCGAGCAAGACAGGTTTATTGCAGACAGGAATATTTAAACGCGCAAATACAGGGGGGTGCCAAAATGCATTTACTAGGAGGTGATGGACTGCAGGCACTCCATAAAGTACACCCCTGCTGACCAGTGGCAGCAGGCGGCAGATCCAGAGAGGTGAATTGTTAACCTGCACAGGCTGCCACATCCGTAACCTGGCCAGCATGGTGATCTGAGGCACTGAACGTTTGGGAGGGTGCAGGGCAGAAGTTAAGGAGCGCGGAAGGGAGGCTGGTGTTTTCTACAGGTTGCCTATGAATAGAGCCAGAGTGGTAAAAGCAGGTGCTGCAAGCCCTTGCCTGCGGATGGTTGTCAATGCTGTTATCATCAGACATCCACAAGAAGCGTTTGTGTTCCCGCAAGGGTGATGAATGCTGGAAGTGCCACCACTTCGCTGCCGAACGCCGAGCCCTACAGAGTGGGCATGTCACTGCTCCCGTGGGGCGCGTGGGCCAACGCGCTGCACCTCCAGCCTGCTCCGAGGGGTGCGGAGGGGGACAGGCGCCGTTCCCCTGTCCTGCTTTGCCCTGGCAGAGCTGGCTCTGCGGGGTCAGGGTAACAGCGCAATCACAGCCCAAACCAGCAGAATTTGACCCAGGGTATTTTCCAGGGTACCTGGGTCGGGCATGGCCGTGGGCATATTCTCCTCCCATGAGGGGTAACGTGGTGTCGACAGCGACTTCACAGGGTGGATGGCGCTCATTGCAGGGAGTACCCCAACAGCAGTTGATATGTACGTGCCTTCTCCCCAGCCACCGCAGCTCTTTTAAAAGGGCAGAAAATAAATACTTCGTGAGGAGGGGAGATGCGGTGATGCTCTATTGCATCAAGATGTGCTAAGTCAGATATTCAAAGGGAGAGGGAGAAAGTCTGAGTTAATGTTGTCACGGAGCTGTTAGCTCTGGGTCGGTTCGTTAGCAGTTCGTTAGTGGAACGGCTTTTCCCCAGCAGGGCTTGGCAGCACAGCCTCCCCATAGCAACTGACACAAACAAACTCCAGGGCTGCAGAGAAGTGATGACTGAAAGGAAAGGGTAAAGGAACAGCCAAACTATTTTTATATTTCCGAACTACGCAGCAGCTATTTTTTACTTTTGCATGCTAAATTCTCATTGTGGTGCTATTGCTTGCTGAGCGATATCCCTTCGTGTTCCTCTGCTTTTCTCTGAGCTGGAATCCCACCTGTTTGACTGAAGAGCTTCGGTTTTTGAGGGAATGCACGTCTCTGTGCACGCGTGTAACATTCGTTTCCCTACTGTGCATATGAATTAATAGTGTAGGTGTGTACTATTTGTCCCTCACCCCAGCATCCACCAGGTGCCTCCTGGCAGAGCTGGGACATGCCTTAGGTGAGTGTGGACACCCTCCCTGGGTTACTACGTCCCTCCGAGGGCTGGCGTTTGTTACTGGGCACAGCCTGCCGGCCCCCAGGCTGCAGGGCATCCCGCGTGGCTCCATGCCACCAGGTGCCATCTCAGACACCTCTGGTCCTCCTGCCCTTGGAGGCCGCCTCCCCATGACCAAGCTTGAGTTCAGGCAGTGGGGGTGTCAGAGGGGAGGAAGGAAGGCCATCGCCCTGCCCTCCTCCGAGCCGCATGGGCCAGAGGACGCTCAGTGTCTGCGGCAGCTTATCTGAGGTACAAGGGTTGCTGGTAAGCATGCTAGCAGTTGCAATAGCAATTAGGTGTAATAGCCCTGATCAATGAGACATTGATGCTGAAAGCTGAGAAGACCAAGCCCATGGACTCAAGTGAGGGCACCAAATGGGCCGTGGCTAGTTTGGAGAGGTGAAGGTGCGCGCTGGCAGCCACGAGCATGTGGGCACCTAAAATTCCGGTGGCAAGACCGGTGCTCCAGGGCCCCAGGACCTCATGCCAGCAGGCAGGCACTGGAGAGCACCTCAGCAAACCCTGCGGTGAAAGAGGTCTTCTTCAGTGACAAAGGGCGATGATGGCCTGGGTGATGAGTAGCAAGAGCTGGGTAGGAAATGGCTCTCCTCTCCACAGGACTCCTGGAGGTGAGGGAAACGGTCTCTTTGAGAAACGAAGACCCTCTGGCTGCTTTTTATGAAATGTGAGAAGGGAAGAGATCAGTCTGCTTTTCACACCCAGCTCGGGGGCAGGAGTTGGACCAGGCACCCAAGGCTGAGGGCTCCCACACGGGGGTGGGATTTGACTCACCTACACTATGGCTGTCTCCATCGGCACATCACCCAAGGCCGTCTTTACTGTCAATGGGAGAAATGGGTGTGTTTTGGGCATGAGTCAACTGGCCTATTTTTGCTTTCTGTCCTAGGGTAAGGTGAATTACTCTGGATTTTCCTTTTTCTTTCCATTGGCTGTAAAGGGACAATTAGCTCAGATGAACTTGATGCCTCCAGTGGGCCAGATGAATTGCCATCCCAAGTTAGTTACTGACCATTAGCTGCCGATGTGTCCTTCCCTAGGCTGGGCAAAAGTAAGGTAATTTCAGTTAGCTTTACTCATACTGCAAGAAAGCATGTAGGGATGCCTGAGTTATGGTAACTTCTTTTTTATTTCAGTGTGAAGAGAGGAGAAATTCAGTGGCTCAGAAACCAAAGGCCAGCTGTGAGGAAAACAACGCTGCCATGCTTCCTCCTGTTAATCTGATTTTTCTGTTAAAAGATTCTTCAAGTATTTTGGTGCAAAGGGTTTCACAGTAAATCGCAAAAGCACAAAGGAAAGTGAAGGAATTTATTTAAGAGGTAGCTGTCTTTTTTCTGCTTTCAATTGCTTTTACTTTTCCGCTGGCTTTAAACATCAGGCTGAAAGTCATAGCTATAGTACAAAGAAATGAGGGTGGTATCCATGCTTACTTGTGCTGCAGCTGTAGTTTCCCATCCGGTAAGCTTGGGTTAGGACATCACTGTGTCAGGCAGCATGCAGACAGTTCCTATCCTAATTCATCACGAAAGTAGTAGCAGTTGCTGGTGGTCATCATACATTTGATATTTTTTTCCTAGAAACTCCTAGAGGATCAACAGGTGTCTTTAGTAAGTAGCCATGTGAAGCCTTGACCTGGAAAGGAGCCTTCTCTGGGTGGTAATTTATAGCCAAGTTTGTACAGCCATTGCTGTATGGACGTCATACCAGCTCCTGCTACAATCATCTTGCAGAAAGCTTTCTTCTTACTGGAAATTTTTTGTTTATGCAGATGCTAATCAAACCAGTACTTCTCTCTAGGCTTATAACACACTTGGAGGTCAAGTTTCAGCATGCGGTATGTTACATGCTAACTAGGTAACTGAACAAATGAATCAACAGAAAAATTAATGAGACTTCAAACGCGGAGACAAGTTAGAGCCACTTCTTTACACCTATATGCAAATTTGGCTTAACCCTCCCCCCGCTACATACTTGCCAGGGGTTATAGCTGCTTGCTCAGTGCTTGTTAAGCAATCCGGTAAAGTACTTTGCGTTCCTGCCTGTCGTGGCAGAGACATATCAGCTGAGACATCCACCGAGTGTCTGCAGCCTGGTGTTGTTTGGAGTAAGGGCTCATTTCTATTTGGGTGAGTACGCGTAGGAAATGAAAGAACAATAACACCATTCTTCACACGTCTGATAAATCGGACCTTTGTTCTCTCCTCCTTGATGTGCTGGAGGAAAGCCACTGCAAGTGCCATTGTTTTCCCAGAGTGTTTTTGAAGGGCTTTAGTGTGTTTCTTTCCTCTGCTTAATTCAATGGATTTGCTTGTTTTCAGAATATTTCAGATGGAAATATTCAAGGAGAAAGCTAAGATACTAATTCTGTTTTGCTGCTTGCATTAGGCACCACCTCTGGAAGGTTTCTAGGCTCATTTGTTTGCAGAGTAAGACAGGTCTGAAAATGATTTGTTAATGACTTCAACCTAGCAAGTCTATAAAGAGCTTGAGGCAGTCGGATGGGGAAAACCATCCCTTTATGCCTATTAGCCTTTGCTCTGTAGGCCGGGCTGGGGCAGACCGCCTGCCCGCTCTCCCCTTGGCACAGTTCAGATGACCAGCACCATTCAAGCAGGCTATAATTAAGCAGTTCCTAATTTCAACAGAAGAGTGCCACAGAAGTGAAAAGGGTGGTCCTGCTGGAAAGCTCACATTCATGCTAATATTGTTGAAGCGAATTTTTTTTTTCCCTTATGTGTGCTGTACATCCGTTACACATCCTAAAGCAGTCATAGGAGAAAGAAGCCATAAAAAGAGCTGTGTGCCCAAAACCTCACCTGTGTTTTCCAGCTATGTTAGGGAACCTAAGAAAAGCCATTTCCTCTTTCCACAAACCATCTTTCTTTGAAGGAAGCTATGTGCGGAATAAAAGGTGTTTTTTCAGTGCCACTGCATAGTATTTAAGGAAAGCATTAATAAGACGGCTCTCCTTCACAGGCCAGCTGAAGAACCCTTCATGAAGAGTCTGCCCTCCACCCCTCCCACACCATGGTATTTCGGGGAAAGGCGCGGTGTTGTTTCCCTGGCACAAAAGCCATCTGTGCAGAGGATCACAAGGGATGAGACAGCTTTACACCTCTGGCAATGTTCCTGTTGGCACTGTCACTGCAGTGCACTCTTGCTTTCCTAGCTAGTCTCACCTGGGGCAAATTTCTCTTCGCTTCAGCGGCAGAAAGACAGAGGGGTGTTTCAGGGGGAGAGAAGCAGCAAGGACATACTTACTGCTCTGTGGAGCACTGGAACGAGTAAGAAACACTGGTTTAATAACTGGAAAGTGATGGATCCTTCTGTCTGTCTATCCACATAAGCCCTGGCTCTCAGCATAACACAGAAATGCTTTTTGTGTAAAATCAACCGGATCGGCGAAGTGGTGGTTGCATGTGATGTTGATGGTGCACAGCAACAAAAATGGATCTGAACTAAATCTTCTGGGAAAGTGTGGGTTTGAGCTTGGAACTTGGAGTCTTGAACATGTGCAGCCTTGCTGGGATGTGATGTAAGGTGCAATGTCAAAATACACCTAAGGTATTCCCCAGGAGTTTGTTAATTGTTTATTGTTCTCGGCTATGATCTCGAGCAATCAAGATCTGTGGAGATAAGGAAGGGCTTGCTTCCAAGAGAGCTGAGTGAAGAGCATGAATAAGAACATGTTTCAAGAAGTCATTGATGTATCCATTCAAAAGCTGCAGCTCTTGGAGTGCCAAAAGGTTGGCAAGCTGCTAGCCTAACCAGAGTGGGCCTGGAGGCTATTGTATGAGTGTAGGAAAGTCTTCTGAGATGATGTGTCAGAACTAGACTCAGACAGCCTGGGGTGAAAGAGAGGATGTCTTGGGGGAGGGAAAGAAAAGTGAGACCTATGCTTGGGAGTAGTATATAGGTAACAGGAGGCATATTTCCAGGGTAGGTCTGTGAATGGGACTTAAGTGGATACGAGAGTCGTGTGGCTGAGCTGGCCGTGCAGAAACAGCCCTTGGCTAGGGTCAGTGCAAAACCTACCAGCTGGCCTTGCACTGTTTAATTTTTGCAAGGCTCCAGAGGTGCAAGGGCAGCGTGTGCCGTGATGCGGGGAAGCAGAACCGTATGCAGAAAATATGATAGAAAAGAGGAGCCCATGGGTGGACAGTGGTCAGGTGGAGATGGTCTGGCTACTTCTCATTCCTGCTTTACTAGGAAAGTGGGGAAATATGAGCAGGGAGGCATTAGTCATAACCCTTCCAGGTAGTCCCCAAATACATTGGGTTACTGGAAAATTCACTAATAGAGAGATGGGTGATGACTTATAAACAAAGAGCTTTTAGGGCAGGAAGTCCCAGTTGTTAAATGATAATAATTCATGGGGTTTGTGATTATATGTTTTAAATAGAACCCTGTGAAAGAAAGATATGTGCCCTGAAAAGCTGTGCAATTCCCTCATGTTGGACGGTGCTACTGGCATCAAAAAATGAATGCTGCGCAAGGAAAAATGTCTTCCCTGCCAAGTCTGCCATCCCAAGAACCTCAGCTTTTGTGAGTCCAGGTGGGGAAAAATTTCTAAAAATCAAATGGTTTATATATTTATTATCACCACTGCACACCTGCAGTGCTCTGTGGAACGACAGTGACCAGACAGATGGGAAATGCCTGTCTTTTCCAAGCCTCTTGCAGGTGTCTCAATGGAGAACGGGAAAGAGGAAAAATCTGTTGTGCTCAAAATTTTCTGTGGAAAAAGACAAAGGATAGCACACAAAATAGAAGTATTCAAAGTCTTTACTACTTAAAGTTCTTTCAATGGGGTTTTTAAAAAACCTTGATGTAGTCAGATTTTTTTTTTTCTTCAGAATAAGTGGTTTGGACATGTCTTTGAAATCTCACTTTCGTATCTTGTGTGCTACTTTATACTTAGAAACCTGAGTCCACACTCTCTGACTGGAATCCTTTGCAGGCAGAGCATAGAGTTTAGGCTTGCAAATGCCTTCAGTTGCCTTTCTAAACCTGAGAAAAGGTTGGAGCTTCAAAGCTACCCATACATCTCTATGTTTTACCACTTATGTTATTGGTGGATAGCACTGAGGAAGCATGCTGGGATAAGACAAGTGATGAAGAAGGACTGTTGCTTCACCCGGTCCAGGTATATGCTCCCTTTTCTAACTCTTCAAACTCCACATTAAGAGTAGGTGGATTATTTGACTCCATGATCCCGTAGGAAGCCTTTTCCAGAATCTGGTTATCCCAATGACTTAAACATTTCATCTAATTTACAGTCTAAATATACTGATGGCTAATGTGTATCCATATGTTCTTATGATGAAATTGTCCTGGTGCTTAATCAGGTCTTCACCCCAAGAGCTTGTGCCCAGCACACTTACAGACAGCAGCTGACTTTCTTCTGACCTTTTGTTCTGCTAGTTTCCCAAGCCAAAGCTTTTAGCAAAAGTAGTCCGGTAATACAGCCTTTTTTCCTCTGATTTTCCTGATAACTCTCCTCCGTCCCTATTTTGTGTCCCTTGGGAATTCATGTTGCAAAACGGAAGCAAGAATTGTACCTGCTATTGCAAACGAGAGCTAGCCAAAAGCTTGTACAGTGGCATTAGTATGACCCTTCTTGGGGTATTGCTAACAGAGATACTTCTTTGGAAGCATTTAAGGCTAAAGTGCCCTCTTCACAGCTGCATCATGTTATCATTCATAACTGCCCTTTGCTCAGGGGGAAAAGCTCTGTTGCTGCTAGGTGATGAGTTCCTTGCTTACAGCAAACAATAAGTAGTTCCCAAATGGGTGACCTTGGTTTTTGTGCTACTGAATTTCCTCTCTTTTCTGTTACTTTGGTTCACAAGGTCCTCCTGTAACATGTTCTAACCCTCTGAATTGATGTTGCTTCCCAGTTTTGTGTCATCAGCAAATTTTATTAGCACATGCTGATGTTCTGAGCGAAGGTTATGAGGAAAAATATTGAGTAAAATTCAGTCTTGGAAACAGTCCTGGGGAAGGACCCTCTGTTGCTCCAACTCTTCTCCCCACTACCTGGGGCCCTACCCCTTAGCCAGGGTTTTGCCCATCTCAACTTCCTCCTTTTCCAGGTAAACTCGTACCTTGCCCTGCAGCCTTTTTGGAACCCAGAGAGGAAAGGTTTATCCCAAATCTAATATCTCGAAAATCAGATATCAGATTTGACAAGAATAATCTACCCCATGGTGAACCTGTCTTGAATCTTACCGCATCCACCTCCCTGCCTTCAGCTGCGTGTTTGTTTTCCTCCTTTAAAACACACGCAGAGGGCTTGCTTGCAAGAAGATGAGTCCAGCAAGCTCACAGCTGGACATGTGTGTGTTTTTACCTAGGAGGCAGGATGGGGAACAGCTCGGGCGTCAGCTTCCCACCGCCTGCGTGGCTCTGCTCTGGGTTGTGGCTGTGGTCACGCAGCTGCGCGGCAGCTGCCTTCCCCATGGAGGTCCACCCTGCAGCTGTACACATCTCCTTTTCCCTGTCCTTCACAAAGGACTTCAGTCACTCCTGTTTAATCATACGTCTCCACCTCTGGCTAGATGGGCATACTTGAAATACGTACTGAAACACTCAGAACCACAGTTTAAGCAATCCTTGTATGAAACTGTGCTTCGCTGGTGCCTGTAATGCCACAAGCCGCATGGTTTTCCCTTCATTGCTGAGAGTCTTCTAGGAAAACTTCAGGTAAGAACTGACTTTTTAGTTTTTAAAAACAAGCAGAAGTGAGGCAATTAAGATGGGTAACTGCCAATTATTTCCTAGAAGACACAGAAAACAGAGAACCACAGCTTTTTCAGGTAGCATCCAGCACAGTGATTTATTTCTGTATAAATTTTCATCACAAGCAATCCAACAAGCGAAGAATCTGAGGAAATTTACTTTCAGAATTATTTTGATTAAAAGAAAAAAAAAAAAGCCAAACCCAACCCCCAGCCCCAGTCTTCACTGTAACATGGAATAGAGACAAGCACGTTGCAAGCCTCCTTGTGACAAGTGATTTTACATTGCAGCATCTTTTACCACAAGAGGGGCACCAATCTCCTTCCAGTGGCAGTGCACCTATCTTGATGTTCACTCCCATTTGTTTTGTGCTGCTGCAAAGACAGATTTAACCTTTCCCGGATGTATTTTCCAGCGTGCAGACACACACAAATGGTTTGCCATTTCCTAAATTACTGGCATCACCCTGTTGCTCACTGACAGTTTCAGGTTGCTTGTCTGTCAGAGCAGATGCAGAACAGGGTTGGCACAGACCCCAGAGCACACACGTACACGAGTGCCCACACAGCCAGCCTGGCTGCCCCAGCAAACTCCCTGGCACGCAGTAGGCTGGCTGAGATCGAAGTGGGGTTTGGAGGCAGTGGGTCCTGCACTTTCCCTCCCATCCCCATAGCACTACCCCCAATTGCAGGAGGTCCTGCTCAGACCATGTGATTGCGGCCCTGCTTCTGGGTCAGGATGTCACCTGGATGGTGGCTGCGCAGGCTTTGTGTTGGACTATGCCCGGGGAAAACAGCCCACTGGCATCCCTGGGGGGCTAGCATGGGTATGCCAGTGCTGTAGGTCATTCCGCTGCATAGGCAGCATCCCCGTTATTTGGGTGCATGTCCATCCCATCCTGCCCAGCTGGTGAAGTTGTGAATGGCTTTACCCTTTACAAAGAATGAATACTGTTAAGTTGTGGTTAGTGAGTAAAAGTTTCATTAACATAGCTATCAGGAGCATGGAGAAAAGTCACTCTCTTGCTTGACGAAGTGGTAGCCATGAAAGGCCAGCTGAGATGCAAGTTTAACCGTAGTAGCTATATAGGGTATAACTAGCTATCTAAGGCATAACCTGCCTTGTTTGAGGTCCCATACTTGGCTATGCCGACAAACGCTTTCTGGTGCAGATCAGTGCTAGCTGTGTCAAGAAGTCCTGCGGCGGTCCAGGGCAAACACCAACAACTGCTGGGTCCCCTGAGCACACAAACCTTCTCTTCTCCCACCGCCATCACCCTGAGGTGGCACCAGCCAAACCCTGGTGACTGGGGGCTCGTACCCCCTGCACAGCTGTGGAAGCCGTTGCCTTTCCAACCCCAATGCCACTAGCAGTAAAACAGCGAGGAGTTTGCCATTTTCCGAGCGGTCGGCATCTTCTTGATGCTTGGTGGCAGCGGCATGTCGCTGGTCTGCCAATCCATACAGAGCATGCCATGCACACTGCTTTCCCTGCGCTTATGTGCTCTGCACCACTGCCACCCTTCACCTCCCTGCTCACAAACCCAGCACCATCCTGTGCTGCCATGGCTCAGGCTGATCCCCACAGAGCACTTCCCGCAATGCAGCTGGCTTGGTTGGTGCCAAGTTGTCCTCTGCATATGTGTGCATGTGTGTGCCAATGCATGTGTGCTCCCTGCTGCTCTCTGCGAGGGGAGAGGGAGCTCCCGTGCAGCCCAGGCAGCCTCACGGTGCCAGGCTGGGGTGGCTGGGGCTTTGAGGGCTGGCTGGCTGAGAAACAGCAGGGTAACCCGCAGAGCAAGTGGTTGCTCACCCATCCTTTGCTTGTAGACCTACGCCTGAGCAGCACGGGGAACCCAAATGAATGCTCGCTGAATCACACTCACCATGTCATTTTCCTATAATCAGTGTTTACTGAGAGATAAATACATCCCCAATCAAAGGAACTGAAGCAAACCCATCTGTTTCAGCACCGCTTACTCCTGATTGCCCAGTATTAGTGGCAGGTAAGAGGGTCATAACTTGTTTAAACCTTCACATCAGGGCAAACAGGGGGACTTCACCCAGAGGGAGTGCTGTTTGATGTCTGGTTAGGAAAAAGGGCAGGGAAGTACATATGATAAAATCATCAGGACTAGCTGGCACTATAATACAAGTCCAAATAATTTCCAAAGACTCAAGTCAGTCAGGAATGAAGAGAAGTAGGAAAAGCTGCTTACGTCAATGAAACAGGAGTTTACGGTTTTGGAGAGGCAGAAAATAAAAACTCGGTTCCTGTTACTTCTAATTTGCTGATTTTTTATAAACCTGTCATAAACAAAAACACGTAGTACATATACAGTCCTTTTATTACCACTTTTGGGCTACATAAAGTAGCATTTACCTCATGCGTAAGGATGTAGTACCCTTTCCAGAGGAATACATCTATGTCTCCACTTGGCATCTCCCTCTCCTTGTGTCTCCATTACCAGGTTATTGATGAGTATGTGGTGTATTATCTAAATAGTTAGCTGGTAGCTGAAAGGAGTGAAAACAGCTTTATTTAGTAGTTGGTAATTAAAAGTGAGTCTCTTTTTGAGGAGAAAGAGGCTTCCCTTGAGGACCATTGCTTATTTTTAAAGATGCAACTAAGAAAGGTACAGTGAGACAAGGCAGCAGTTCTCGCTGACACCAGCTGTAAGGTTTTTAGGGCACACTGAAATTTATATGTGCAAGTCACCTAATGGAAACCACAGTGAGTCCAAAAGCCAGGGTAAGCTACCTGTTGTGGTGAAGCCCACCAGCCCCAGCAGTGCTGGGCAAAGGTCCCCGGGAGGAGCACTGGACACCTTTGTTCACAGGCATGGGGGATATAACCCCCCTGGGACCCCAGCCTGCACCGCGCACAGGCTCAGCTCTGCCAAGGCAGCGTATTGCTGTGGTTTGAATGATGCTATGTTGATGATGATGATATTTGCTAAAGAAAGATGACAGTCTGAGAGAGGCGGCTTGAAAGACGTAGCCCCCCAAATACAAAGTCCTGAAAGCAAGTAGTCTTTATCACTGCTCTCTATAGCAAGAATAACTCCCAACTGGCTGCCGTAGCTGTCAGGCATTAACCTACTATTCCCGAATCTCTGAAATGAAATCCAGTGCGAGGGATCAGGAGTAGAGACTTTCCACGCTCCTCTTCCAGCTGGAGACCCCAGCCCCTGCGACTCCGAGTCCTTGGGTGGTGAGTAAGGATGGAGTGAAATGTGCCAGGAGCTATTTACCCCATCCTGTCTTAGGATTGTTAACCAAGTCAGCATCAAAGGAAGCTTATAGCTATCCATTTGCAACATGGGCAAGTTGCGAGGCTTTGATTTTACACTGAGGCACTTGTAGTAAAAGAGATACACAGTATTCACAGCAACTTCTTTTAAAAGTGGCTCACTTATTCCTGGTACCATCCTAAACCTAGGGAAAGGGGCAACTTCCTGCAAAATAAATCGTGGGATTTACAGGAGTATTTAGAGTCATCCTTTATCTACTGATGTTCCTGACTGCAGGTTTAAATCAAAGAGTAAAGTGCAAGTCTGCTCCTAAAAAACTGTCTTCCATAGTATGGGAGAACATGCAGACTTAGTTTGGTTAGCATGCACATAGGTAGCCTGTACTTCAGTCAATGCTTAAGTTAAGCATTGAGAAAACGTCACAAAAGATGCCATATAGCAGTAACACTAGCATGCTTACCAGTCAGACATTATGGGATGTAATTTGAAGACATTGCATAAGCTATAAAACAAGAGATAGCACCTAAGCCGTCATGAGAGGCAGCCAAAAGTCTACTAAGAAATGATAATGCATTCAGTCTTCAAAGCTTGCTAACTCTCTGTCTATCAGTTTTACCCACACCTAGTACAAATTTAGTGTCTGTTCCTCACTCACCTGCTCCCTTGTTGAGGCGGGGAAAAAAAAATTCCTACTGCACTTTCTAGCTATTTGCCAGGAGCTCAGCACAGCGGTAATGAGCTGAATTGATGCCTAAATTAATCTCTTACTGAGGTACTGCAGGTGTTACCATTCCAGTCTCAAATGAAAGGGGTTCTTAGGAGTTTGCCTTTTGGTGAAGTTAAATTAGAGCTGGTGTTTCCGAAATTCGTGTGTGCAGTTGTGGAGTGCTCTGGGCAATATTACACCAACTAAGTTATTTAAACACTTACTCACTGACGGGGGGTAGGGGATGGATATCTCTGTTTTTCTTCTGACCCATTGCAAATTTCTTGGTTTTATAATTTCTTTTTTTCAAGTCTGAGCATAGGCCTTTTCACTGAGTCCACTGAACATGAGCCTGTTGAATAGTGCTGCTCCACTCCTGTTGCTGAGAAACAAACCATTTGCTTTGTTGTTTCATTCTGCGGCTGAATCCCAGTATTTACCTTGCATTGCTCCTGAAGCAGAATGTTCATGGGGCATCTTCTTCTTTGGAAAAGCTTAATATAATTATATGATCGATAGCTGGAAATAATTGAGTATATTTATGAGTTTTCAGAGCTTGGATAGTTATTCTACTGTGAAGTAGTAACATTAGTAGGTTTCATTATCTGGCTGAGAAGTCATTAAAAAAAAAATACTGCAGAAAACAAGTCTGACTTGAACATCTGGAGGACGAGGAGTAAGAAAACAAATGAAAGGGCCTGCTGTGTTCTGTGCCAGTAGGATTTGCAATCCAGAAAGAGATGCAAATGACTAAGGCTGACTGATCTACTTTCTGTAAGCGATCAGCTTGACAGACTTAACCCCTTTTCTTGTTTGGAAATTATCCTGAAGTAAGGGCTGCTGCTTACAGATGTGTTTGCTATTTGCATGCACTTTGTGAATAAACTTCTGCTTGTGTGTTAGTCATGCGCTATTCAGCATGACTGTTGCTTGAGTGTTGTTGTTTGTAGGGTGTGATTCATCAGACCTGCAAGAGAGCTGTAAGGATGGCTGCATGAGCATTACTAGAAATATGTGTATGAATCCATATTCACAAATTGTGAGCATGTTTGTGATGCTTTTCATCTCTCTGCAAACAATCTTATTTCCAAAGAAGATGTTGTTTGTACCAAGAACTACTCTGTAATTAGTAACTTTTGGGATGGAAATGGTCATGGAAAACTTCTTGAAACCAATTACGTCTGTCTGTGTACCTCTAGTAATCTGTCTTATATCGAGCAAAGTGGCAAGGGCAGAAAGGTGTATATGACAGTGGGTGCAACCTAGTAATATGCTTAGATGGTTCCCTGTGTTGGCCCCCTGAGACAAGTTCTTGAGCCTCAATCACAAGGTGCTTCCGTGTGGGATCCATTATTATTTCTTATTGCTGCGGACATGCCTTTCGGCTGAGCAATGCACTGTCCTGACATGGTCTTGGCCTCCTGAGGGATCTCTGCCCTTGGGGTTGCTGCAGCAGGGTTTAGCTGCCCTGCCATGCTCCTGGCGTGGGGGGCAGAGGCTGTAGCATTGCCGGGTTTGCAGACTTGCGGGGCTGGGTGGCCTTGGTGCAGGCTGCAAGAGCAGTGTAGATGTGAAAAGTTTTGGGTCATGTGGTATCAGGTCTGGTCACAGGACACTTCAATATGAGTGCACTCACACATCACAATAGGAGATATCCTAACTGCTTCAGGTCAAGTTATAATTTGTTTTGCACTGGGAAAAGGCCCAGTGTCCACATATTGTGGCCTCAGAAAAGACCCCCCACCCCCTAAAAAACCCCAACCACAAGGTGAAATGAGAGCCACGTGACTGTCACAGACTGGCGAAATGGCCCACACCAAGTTACTAGTGAGTACAGAGCAGAAGCTTTTGCTATTTGGGTGCAAAACAGTGACAAAAATGACATTTTGCTTCCCCTCTCTCGGAGTACCCGAGGGGTGACCCCTTTCTCCTGGCAGAAGACCTCTGGCCTGGTGAGGCAGCGCTTGGGGAAACTGTGGGATGCGGGTACCCCATGTGTCAGCTGTCCCTGTGGGGAGGGGGGGAAATGTGTCCAGGGCTGATTTCCCCAGCGTGGGGTCCAGTTCACACAGATGGTGCCATGCAAAACAGTTTTGCTGTTTTGGGTGAGAGGTACCAGTGCCAAAGGTGATCCCTGGGCTGGAGCAGCACCGAGCAGCCACCCCAGCCAGGACTGGGTCCCCGCTGCACCTCGCAAGCCCCTGGGAGTTTTCAGCCTGGTTAGACATGTGATGTAACCAGGGCTCCCAGGCCATTTACGAGTCTAATGATCACTTAAAAAAATATACTTTATATCAAATGCAAACTGTCTGTGCTCCTCAGATGCCTCCCTTTCCTTGGCCTAATTTTCATTAAGAAAATGTAATTGATTCTGCCTGAGGGTGTCTTTCTGGGGCAAAGGGAGAAGGGAAAAAGAAGCTGAGGAAGATCCTTTCTTCTTCAGTTTTAAAGCATGAGAAGGCAAGAAAACAAAACACACGGGTAGGGGATTTGTCCTAGCCCCAGCAGTCCCCTTATCTTTCTTTTTCTGCTGACTTCCTGCTCTGAATGCTTTGGCAGCTCGTAGGACAGCGTCTAAACTTTGCAAACATGAAGGAATTCAAATGGAACCGTGAACGTCATCGCATTTTCCAAGTTGGCCATAAATCACAGTTTGTTATGGTTATTCTCTTGTGAGGCAGAACATGTGCAAGGAGATAAGAGCCTGGAGGAAGGAGAGGCAGAGGGTATCTCAGAAGAAAAGAAACACCAGTAGGAAAGACCTAATAAGAAATGTTTTGACAGTCTCAATTGAGCTGAACAGCCATTGAGGAACTGGTGTGAGTTCTCATTGTTGTGGGGACATCGCCCCACCTAATTTTAACTAAGTTTGCTTTGGAGCTGGAAGAGAGCTCTTTCCCTTGCCATTCAGATTTTGTGTCACTGAAAGTGGGATTTTCCCAGTGAGGCAGTATTTTCCAACCACAGCAATATGGTGATTCATCAGCCAGATCCTCAGGTGATATAAATAGACATAGCCTCCACCAGCTTCAGTGGTCTTGCACTGACTTACATCAGCACAAGAAACTTGGGATGGAAAGTTCCCATCAGTTTGCCCAATCTCTACGCCAGCTGCTGCCAGCTGGTTTCTTACCGTACATCAGTCCTGGCTAGAGTTAGGAAGAGTTAAAGAGTTATCCCAAGCGACGTGGAAAACTGGCTTTCTCTTAGTGAATGGAAGGCATGTTAGTTTCCTCTCAGGAAGCTTTCTCTTATATACATCATGTATTTTCCCTTGCTTTGCTCTTGGTTTGACCCCATTTTTCTCGGTTGCTGGTGCTGTTTGGATGTTTGGGGTGTGGGATGTTCTGCTGGTCCTCCACAACAAAACTGGGCGCGCGGGGGGTCCACTGGGGAGTTGCTGCAGAGATCTGAACCATGGATTTAGCCATGGATTTAATGCTTTTAAATATTAATCTTTTCAACTGGGGAGGTGGCTGCTTGGCTGGTGGGAGGTTAACCTGAGGAACAGCTCTAGACAAGGAGGTAATTATATTTATTCCTTGGCTGCATTGTGTGGAATGCAGATGAGGGTTAAGTGGCTGTAATTATCTACGCAGTGTGCAACATGTCACTCCTATTTTACAACAACAGGAGCAAGGCTGGCCGAGCCTGGACTTGTTGCTGTGGCTGTCCTTGGGTTTCCAAGCAGCTTCCACCCTGCCACTTTTCTCCACTTGGCCAGCATATTTCATAAGAATAACACCCAATCACTGTGTTAAATGGTGTTCAGAGGTGTTTTTACTTCCCCTGGTATGCTATTATTTGCTCCGTTATGATGCCGCGTAATGGACAAGGGTGAACAACTGGTTAGGAGATGTTTGTTATTTTTGGGCATATTCAATGAGGCATTTTTTGCATCTCTGTTATACTCGGGCCTCTCATGAGAGGAGGGATACCTATAATTTGGCTGAACTTGTTTCTTCCCAGTGAACGATGGCTTCAATAATCTCCCTGACTTCCAGAACTAAAATACAGTGAGACCTGTTCTCTTTATGCTGTGTTTGGAAAAAACCAGAAAAAAGAAAAATAGGGAGATCCTTGGATCACCAGCAGGAATTTGGATTTGGGGAGAGTGGGCAACCACCATCTATTCCAAGTATAGCCAGCCTGTGATTAGTATCAAGAATCCGTATCAAGAATGCAGTGGTTACATGAGATGGGGCCTCATCAAGCAGCTTGCGTCCCTTCGTGTGCTCAGAGCTAGGAGCCTGCAGCCTGGCTGCTCTCCGCCTGGGCTGAGTGCACTGACGTGCTGCCTCCTTACTTTGGGCTTTCTGGGCTTGACAGAGAAGCAGGTGCCAAGGATGAGGCAGTCCCAAGGCCTGGCCATGCTAGAGGAGCAATCTCAGTGGAGACCCTCATGACTGATGCACCAGAGTCTTCAGGCCTGCATGGTCTCTGCTCTGCACTGGGGTTGCTTCTCCTGTTGAATGCCCTCCATTAAACATCTTCAGGTTGCCCCACACCAGTGGTGCTCCTCTGCTACTTTTTCTCATTCACTCCAGTAATCTTATTTCTACCTGCCAAAACCCTGCTATGAAAATTGAATCAAGGGGGATGCCACTTTAAAGGGGTCCAATTGCTGTGCTGTGCGTGCTTCCTTGGCCTTCGTCCTGGGTCAGACTTGCTTGGTGAGGTTGCCTGCTCTGCGCGATGCAGACAGTGCAGTGCTCTGGGCAAGCTGAGCCGAAATGAGCATTGCAGAGCCATGAGCATCTCCCAGGCAAGCAGCAGTGACTCACTGCAGCGATGCAAGCCTGGAAGTTGGCTCACGAACAGGAAACTTTGGGAGCTGCTGCCAGAGCAGTAACAGTCGTAGGGAGACAGTATAGCTGCCATGGGTCCCCCAGCAGTGGGGCAGGGCTGGGAGGCTTGGGGTGCTGCAGGGAGGAGGAGGAGAAGGGAGAGTGGCTCACTAGGTGGCAGTCTGCCCTCCGACTGCCAGTGGGAACATGGGCGAGCGGGGTTGTGAAGGGGCCCGGGAGCGGCTTTGCACAAGACTTCTACGGCCAGGGGGCTAACGCTCATGGTCATCCTGGGAGCCACGGCGTAGCTGGTCTTGTTTGCCGGGAGCTCAGGCAGGTGATTGGCCATGCAGGAGCCTCTGCTCCCTTCAACATGTCACAGCCTGTTTCTAGACCTTGTATTTGTGGGAGGAAGCTCAAACTGATGACCAGAATATGCCTACAGAGTTAATAAACCAAATTAACTAAACAGTATTAAGTTTTAGAAGACTCAAGATTTGAGCTGTGGGTCTTGATTTTTTTGTTATTAGTGTATATTTTTTTAATGTGTCTTGGAGCTGGCAGATCTGCTAGCATTAGTCCTCGCTTCAGTCCGACTGGTCATATTGCTGCTTCCAAACTTTCTGGTTGCCTAAATCCCTGCTATTTCAGTTGGACAGCCTTCTCTGGTTCTGCACTGCTGTGCGGAGCGGCTGTGCTGTTTAAAGGCTGTCAGGCCTGATTCTCATTTACACTCTGGCAGCATGAACCTTCACACCCACTTGAGGGTCCTTTTCCTCTGCCAGAGCGTTGGAAGGAGGATTTGTCTCTGCAAAGCCTGGAACCAGGAGGCGGCCATCCCCATCATACGGGGCTCTGTGTTATGGGATTTGTCTGGTCTTGAGTCAGCTTGCAGAGTGCTCTGTGATCCTGCTGGGTGAAGAGTTAAGTACAAAATGTCAGCTGGGATTTATTTTTGCAGTTGCTAAAGCCTTAGGCCCACCGACTGCTCTTCTCTGCTGTGGGACTCCCACTGATGCGAGAGGTGCTCACATGCTCTGGCTGAGGGTAGCGCCTGCTTGCAGGTTTGCAGCAGATTCTGCATCGGTTAAAGAGCTGCTAGAAAACTTTCATGTGTGCTCTCTCTCCAGCTTTGAATAACAGTCTAATAGCATGTTAAGTGTGTGTCCCTGAGAGCGCCAAGGAAATGTATGATTGATTAATCAAGTTGTGTTATGTGCAACGCTAGTGTTTCCAATGTTTGTCACGTGCCTGTGGTTCATGATGTATGCCTGCATCCAACGTAAAATTAGTAGGTGTGTCTTGTAAACAAAAAATAATAATCCTGTGAGTCAGAGTTAAAAATTTTCCCTTCTGTGTGAAGTGCTCATTAATCTGGAATTTTAAGTGAGGGGAAGGGCACCCAGGAGATGGTTTGTGCTCACTCGCTGCTTCTTCCGGCAGCCAGCGACGTGGCCAGCGATGGCACTTCTGATGCACCATCTTCTGCACACGTGTGTGCCGGAGCCACTGGCTGGGCCCCATGGCTCCTTCAGTGCCAGCTACCCAAGGGGGCTCTGATAGGGTCACTTGTGATCTTATCAACAACAACAACAATAATGAATAATTGATAATTTTTAGGGCTGCTGCTGTTGTCTTAAGGTGGCAATTTCACTTCCTGAACGTGAGGCTGAGGGTAAATGGTTTCGTTAGGTTTTTTTTGGTTGGTTTTGCTCATCTTGGTTTTTAAATGGATCTGAAAAAACCCCACAATTTCATAGTAGACATATTTGCCCAGCGATGTTGTCATCACATTTAGGCATAAGCCATACAACAGGCTTCAAATACCTCTCTGCATCTGGGGACGCTCTACTCTGGAGCCCAGATTGGCGTATGTATATTTGACCCTTAGTTCTGTGATTCCCCTGAGGGAAGGTGCTATGTCTTTATTACGCACAGGTAAATAGCTACAGCAGGTCCGTATCTAAGTCAGAGGAGAATCCCTTTTATAACCCTGAAAAAGGGATGTCATGCTATCAGTCCTCCAGGAAAGGATCTAGCAGATAAGGTGGCAATAGCTTCCCTCCCAGTTCAACCAGAAGACCTGTGGAGCTGTTTGGTAGAGTTCCTGATGTATTAGACCTGCAATGCTGGAAACATCACTGTGTGCTTTTAGGCTTTTTGTCAGCTGGAAGCTTCTGCCAGATCTCCAGTGTGGCAAGGAGGCTGCTTCTCATCTCCTCACATCTGGACCCCATGAAATTAATGGCAAAAACAACTTTCTCTTGCAACTCCATCCAAAGACTGCAAGCATCAGCCCTCCACATCTCCTATTGAGGACTGAACTGGGGGAGCATGTTTCTCTTACAGTGCCCCGTGACAAGTCAGCTGCGTGCCTCTTGATCCATTTAATGATGCTCCTCGTGGAGACCTCACATATGCAAAAGCAGAGAGATTTGAAAATAGTATTAGTCTTGCTTATTTATCTGGCAGTAAATTCAATGTATTAAATCACTACCCTGCTAAAAGCCTGTCTTTCTCCAAGATCACTTCCTATGAGGTCAACTTCAGCAATTCAAATGGCTACTAAATCTTTGGTTGNCCCCCAAACACGCCAGTGTTCATTTTAGTGCCATAAACATGTTAAGTAATTGCGTATTTAGCTGAACAGAATGAGAAATGTGGTATTTATTTTTAGAACTTGAGCTTTAAATAAACAGGACACTTTTAAACATAACTCAATTTTGGATAATGAGATGTTTTCATGGACATAATGGCTATTTTCAGTATGTTCTCTCAAGGCTCTTCTTTTAAAATGTGACATTTTACATCTCAGTTGGAGTAGTACAGAATATTTGTGCATTAAGAGAGGTCAGCTCTTCTTGAGAGTAAATATTTGTACATATGTGGGTGTGTGTGATATGTCTCATGCAAGAACTGTGTGTAACAGTAGGAGTTAATTTGGTTTAACAATCAAGCTGTAAAAGTCTAAGAGATTGATCAAACTCATAGATTGGTTTCCTAGTGTAAAAGGCATTACTTAAGTATATTTCCCTGTTACTATTAAATGTTCTTTATGAAAATATGCATATACACCTAAGGAAACATTAGCTGTCATGTATATGTCACCAAACTGCTGTTGCCCCCTTTCTTAGCTGTGGAAAAATTCGATGCTGTTCAATGAAAGTAACATGATGTACATAGACATCAGTATTTTCACATTGTCATGTGGTACTTTCTGCTTAATACAGACTGCATGATTGACCCTCTGCACCAGTGGAAGGAGCAGCCCCTTACAGCAACGAGCAGAACCACCTTACGTGTTAATGTAAGCACGAAAAGGGAGATTTATGTAATCTGGCTAGAAAGGGGTATACAACATTTCTGTTTTCCATAGGCATGGTACATTTTCAGCCGTGCGTGTTTCTCTGCTGAATCATCCCTGACACACCTACACAGAGCTGTGATTTGCCTCAAATAAGTACTGATGCCTGATTTGAGCAGACATGTGCAGCAGTGTTTGTCAAAAGAGAGAAAGACATTTTATGTTTATATATAGCACGAGTTGCCAAGCTAGTCCATGTTGGAAAAGAAAAGTTTCAGCTCTTGTTTTCCAAGAACTGATGTTTTTTTCTCTTTGTGTTTGTCCCTTGCGAGTGACCTGCAGAGAGGTCATGGCAGCGCTTCCCCATCCTATATGCTCTGATGCATGTGACCTGATGCAGTTGAATGAGAAGGAATAAAAGACGGGGGAAAAAAGATGCCTTGGGGTGGGGGAAGCGCATTAAGGAATGCGATGGAGGTAGATGGGGTGACTTTATTCACACCAGACATAAATCAAACAAAATTGAGCCCTGGTGGTTGCCACTGCATGTTCCTGTTTGGCAGGCACTTCTGCTCCTGCTCCTTGGTATAAAGACCTGACCTGTCTTGGACTTGCCATGCTGCAGGATGCCCAACAGCACCGTGCCTGGGCAGCAGATCTTCACTGGAGATGAGTGGCCTGGTCCACTTCCCCATATTAAATAAATATCTGTTACGCTGGGCTTTACCTCTTGCATACTGTGAGTGACCTTGCCCAGTTACAACTGCCAGGTAAGTGAACTTTTGTTTTTGCAAGGGCCTGTCTCCTCCCCGCCCTCTTGCTAACCCACTTACTTATGGACAAAGCTTCCCACTTGGAATTCAGCCCATCCTATTAAACTTTCCAAGCAAGGTGATGATTTCAAATGATGGAGTTTTTGGGAGCCGCTCCCAGGTGATAGCAATGCCTGCTACTTAAGAGGACAACTCTCTTGGGCTGTTTACAGCTCAAAGCAGGCAGGGAGGGGAAAAGCCAGCCTGAACACAAAGAGGGTCTAACGCCACCTGCTCTGGCCTCCTGCAGCAGTAGAAACCTGATTTTACTCCCGGTGTGGAGAACACGGTGGTGGGAGCAGAGGACACTGCATTTATTCCATGTGCGGCACTGGTGGCAAACTCCCAGAGTATCGACTTTGCTCACTGAGCATGCTCTCTGTTCTGAGGCAATATTGCCACACACGTTCAGGTCCAAGATATTCACACCTCTTACCTTCTGGTTTAGTGATGCAGTTGTACAAATAATTCCCTTGCAAACCTTCTCAGCTGCGAACTCCCCCCTTGAAGCATGCAAGTGCCATTCGGTCACTAAGGTCACTCTGTAGGCTCAGTAAATCTGTGCCAAAAAAGGTGCCAGATCCACACTGCTCAGGAAAATCCCCACCCAAATGGGAGCAGGGCAAACTGGTGGTGATGGGATCACGTGAGCGCAGTGGAGGTGTAGCACAGTTTTTTTCCCCTTCTCTTTCCTTGAAGATGAAAGACAAGCATCAGAAGTGGATTGAATCCATTACATTACTTGTAGGTGTGTGTATCTAGTATTTGTTTATGCTGGCGTCTATGTACAAATGGGCAGAGAAAATTAAATAATTTAGGGCATATTTCACATGACCACACACTCTTAGAACAGAAGATAAACAATAGATGATTGCATGTTTAAAGCATTTTCCTTGATAACAGATTGAATAATTTACCAGTAATGACAGGGAATGATAGAGCTGTCAACAAACTGCATTGCACTACAGTTGAACTACATGAACTGCATCCATGCTGTTTGGGCTATTTTGTTTGGTCTTTTTGGATTTTTTTTTTGCCAGCCGTCTGTTGCCTTTACAACAGAACAGATCCAGTGGAAAATGCCCCTAGGGAAACATGGAATGGAGAATGCATGTAAAAGCGGCGTGGGGGAAATGCGAGAATTTATTTTGTGCTTGCTTGAAGGAGGTGCACTGAGCTTGAGAAAGTGAACAGGCACATCTGGCAGAAATGGACCCAGGAGCAGGATTATCCTACCTAATCCCAGCAACACATTTGTTGACCAGGAAGCAGAGGAAGAGCTCTAAACTTACCGGTTTCTTCCCTTTCAGGATCATCTAGCCTATTTTCTGCCCATCTGCTAGTTCTCCTCTCATTGCCTTCTCCTGCTTCATCTCCTTTGCTGTATTTCAGCAGCTCAGTCTTCCCTGTGACTTCATATCTGCCTTGATCCTAGGGCACAATGGTCCAAAACATAACCATCACTGCAGTGAGACGGTAGGGAGCAAACCCTTGCTTGCAGGTGCTCTTTGAGGGAAAGGTGCTTTCTCCTCCACAACCAAAAGAAGCGGAAGACAGGAATGCTTCTTCAGCTGCCCACACGTGCTCCCCTTGAAGTCTGGCCATGCTCAGGACCTCTGCCTTGACCTCATCCCCTCCCAAAGGGCAGTGCTGCTGTACTATTTCTTCAGCTTTGTTTGCCACAGCTGAAACACAGGGCACCAAGAATTCATTGATTTGGTGCTGTCAGCTTAGTTAGATGACGCCAAGCTGTGTGAGCTCATGGGTTCAACACCTTCAGGTTGCTGGAGCTGATAGAAAATCACTAGCCTTGTCTAAATTACAGCTTGGCCCTTGGTTAGGTGTCAGGGAGTCAGGTCACTGTGTGGGTGCTGCTGCATGACCCAGGTCAGTGGCTGCCTGCAGGCTGCAAAGCTCGGTGACGTGCCTTTGGGCTCCTTCCTTGTGGCTGGGCTCCAGGCTCGAATCTCAGTGACCCAGTTTTCAAGGGGTTTCCTCTTGATGGACGCCATGTGAGCGAGCCTGGCCTCCAGATCTGACTGGGGAAAGTTCTTCACAGACAGGCCAGACTTGCAAAATACCCACCCTTCACTGAAGAACAGGATTTATAGCGTATCATCACATGTGCGTAGGACTATTTTTGTTCATGTTTGGTTTGGTTTGGCTTGGCTTGACTCTTAATGTGCTTCTTTCTGGTTTCTCCGTCTTTGGGAGCATCCTGTTCCAGCTGCAAGTTGTCTCAGCAGGGAAATCAGGATTTCCCAGCTCTCCTCGGCTGTCCCAGCTGGGCTTTTCAACTGGTGTCCAGAGACACCTTCCCCCCACCCCTGCCTGAAAGACAGAGGCAGCAGCCCCTGAGCAGGGCAGACGGGCCAGCGGGCAGAGCCAGGTTTGGTCCAGGCCCCCTCTCGCCATTGTGGAGCGCAGTGCCATGCACAGGGCAGGCACAACACCCTTTTCCCACCCCATGGCCATGCAGGGATCCTCCCGTTGCCTGCCCCGCTCACCTTTGGTCCGTGTTGTCACCCATCACTGCACGCACTCACCCCGAGTCCCAGTGCCATGCAAGAGAGCGTGGCCAAGACATCAGCTAACCCTCCTGCCATGCAAACACAGGCTGGACCATGGCACTGCGTTTCAGCTTATAAGTGATTTTTCATGGGGATCCTCTGGTAGGCTTTGGCTATGCAACAAACAGGTAATTTTACTGTACACAGCCTCATACAAACTTCTTTTACCATCTGTTTACAGAGACCATGTGTGGGAGGAAGAATTTAAATGATGGGGAATTTTAAGAGGGAAGAAGTTTCTGTGGCTTTTAAAGGTGAGATTGCAGATAAAGAAGGGAAAGGCAACCCAAGGCTGCAGAAGATGAGCAAGTGCATTGAGAAATATATGCATGTGAGAGCAGGAAGGTGCATGAACAGGTCTGAAAGCTTTTATTTTCTTCTCCCTTCTCTTTGAAGAGAGGAAGATGGTTTTGAGTTACACCGTGCCCTCGATCCATCTCACACGGGATTTCAGCGTGAGTCTGCATTTCCTTACTGGTATGCTTAAAATGTGAAGGGCTCCTTTCAGTCTAGCGGCAGTAGTCTGAGAAGTTGGTTTGCTCCTTCACCGAAAGTTACTATTCCCATAGCAGAAAAGCACGCGGGCTTATGACTCGTCCATTCAGGCTTATGTATTAACTAATAAGCTGGACTTTGACCTGTGGCAGCTGAGAGGCGGCACGTGTTTGCCTCTGCCAGCTCTGTTACAGGGGTGCTAACCTGGGGTGGGTGGTGGAGAGACCAGTGCGTGCCAGTCAGAGCCCTGTGCAGCAAAGCTGGCCATATACACAGTAACTGGTGGACTAAGAAAAAAGCCTCACCTTCAGCAGGAACTGGGAAAAGTAGCTTAGCTTATTATGCAAAATCATTGTGTTAGCATTAAAAAAGAGCAGTCAGAAACTGGGAGATTTGAAGGCAGTGTTCATGCTGACCTGTGGTTCATTTTGCACGTGAGAGAGAAAGAGAAATCCATGCTGAAACATGCTGGACAAAACGTCAGTTGCAGAGCAAGTGTGGTGAGGACCACTGCTCCACTGTCCTGGTCTAGGTTTAATTAACTGATATTCCTGAAGAGGAGAGCTGCATCTTGATGTTTAGACCTTTCATGGCTTCTGTTGGCTAGGTCATGGCCATGCAGGCATATTTGTTTCTGGCAGGTCTGTCTTCACCCACAGCAGATTCAGCTGCTTCACTGTGGTTGACAAAGCATGGGTTTTTCAAGCTTGTTTCTCATTTTTTTTGTGGACCTTTTGTTGTGGCTTGGGTGTTTCCCATGGCATGTTGCATGCAGGCGGTACAGCAACAATAATCTTCATTGCTGTGGACCTGCTGATGGTTTAGGGTTAATTTGTACTGGAAAGCAGTTACAAAATCAACCAGGGCATGAATTTATAATACAATAGTGCTTTTGCTTCAGTGTACCACATGGGCTTGCCAGGCTAACATTATGCCTGTGCTGCAGACTGATTCAGTTTGAAGTAAAGCTAAAATGGCAGTAAAGACAAAGGAGCCTGAAATTTAACAGTTTAAGATAAAAGGACTGAACTTGAGTTTATTAACCAGTGTTTTTTTAATCTTCCTTTCTACTCCAATCCAAATAAATCCTGGCTGTCCATATGCATTATGAGCATGCCTATTCTCTCTGCAAACAAACACTGAGTCTCATGAAGTATCATTTTTCCACGAAGCGCACATGCAATGATGGGGTTTGCTGTTGTGGTCTTGAAATTAGACCGTCAAGAAGGGGGGGAAAGTTAGTGTCATGATGTTCCTGTTTGCCTACCTCTTTGCCCTTTATGAGCAAGAAAAACACGTGTGCTACAACTGCTGAAGTTGCTGGTGTTTGCCCCCAATGACTTGATGCCACGTGATGCATTTTGAGCAAGTATTTGCTGCTGCCTGGCAGCTGTGGCTTAATTGTTCAGGATGGTGCTTTCTTTCTCACTTGTGACTGAGACAGATGTTGGTTAAGGATGGTTCCTTGTATACACATCTGCACTGCTGTGTGTCAGTCACAAGAGCTGCAGGGCTTGTGTAAGCATGTGGTGAGCTCTTCTGGCATTGGATTTTCTATGTACAGATCATTGCCAAGTATTTCAGAAAGAGTGAGGACTCTACACTTTGACAGACTGTTCCCCACTGCTCACACATATGGTTCAAAAATCATCTGCGCAGATTATTTTCCTCCTTTGACAAAGCCAAGTGTCATTATACCATGGTACTGGTACATTTTCAGTGGAAGATTGTTTTAAAAAGAAATCTCAATATTCTTTATTCACTAGTCAGTTTTGAAAAGAAGCTGAAATTTCTTTCTGAGTTTTATTTAGCTAGACTTTACTCTATAGCACAACAGGAGAGAGGATAAATATTATCATAATATCATGTTTATTAGTAAACTCAGTGACCTGCATTGGCGAAACTCCCATACCAAAATTCCACCCTGTTACTCGGCAGTAGGTGCAACCAGCAAGTGACGTTAGTTTTGCAGTTTGAGGCTTAAAAAAACCCCAAAACAAAACCAATATGTAATAATTTGCAGATGTTGGCAACCAGCAATGATGCATGAGTTGAAGCTCTCTTTGGGTGCCAAACCACAAATATATATCATTTTTTTATAGTCTGCCATTCCTGGAACTGAAAGAGGCTTCAAAACAATCAATATGTAAACATGAATACAGAGCACTCCCTTCTGAGCATCACCAGTGCTGCTACTGCTATGAGCTGTCTGCTAGATACTGAGGGCTTTTTCTTATTAACTATGTCCTTCCTCAGAATGTGTTTGCTTTTTGTCCTTTATTTAGAGGTATAGGTGTGCAGGGCTGGTACAACTACAAGAGGAGGGGAGTTATTCACACTTTCTGAAATTTTTAAGTTACTAACCAATGCAGACTGTTTCAAGCTGAAACCAGAAAAGGGTTATATATGATATACTGCTATATTTCCTTATGTGCCTTCTACTTGACAATACCATGTCCAATGGCTTTGAAAACTGAACTTTTCTCTTTATCCTTTGAACAATAGTGCCCCTTCCCCTCCACTCCCCTCCACAGGTATTTTACTTCTAAACTAAAGGGACCACCTTAGAAAACAAGCTTTCCTTTCACTTCAGGGTCATGCAGTGAATGCTATGAAACTTGCTTTCAGAGCTACTTGCAGTGTCTTTTTAACAGATTTGCTCACTGGCAAATGAACTGATATCATCACCATGCTCACCTAGGGAGTGCCAAGTTGCAGCCACTTGCTATCAAGGTTAACTTTCCAATATGGTCTGCCATGACTTAGGGGTATTTGTTGTTAGATTATGTCTAGGACACCGGTCAGAAACTGGGACACCACTGGACTAGGTCTTGTACAACTACATATTGGAAAGAGAGGCTCCTTCCCAAAAAACATGTGATAGAAGTGCAGGACAGCAGCCAATGGGTGAAGGAGCGAGATGAGGCAGCAATAAGGAACCAAGAGGACACTACCAGTCAGGAGGGTATTTGGTGTTCTCAGCCCACCAAGCATTTATTGTTGTATTCATTTCTGCATTTATTTATTGCAGCCTTCCTGACATAGAAGAAGTTTTTAAGGAGAGTTTGAAGAGGATAATGACGTTCCTGGGAGTTTCTTTGTTGTTTCTGGAAATCTGCACTGAAGCGTAAGGGGAGCTTCTTAGGAGAAAACCCAGAAGTGCTTGTTTGTAATGTGGCAAGCTGAAGATGGAAGGGACATTGCTGGCCAAACACAGTGTAAGCTGGAAGCTCAGCAGCAAATGAGGGATGATGTGTGAAGTGGTGACAAGCTGCTGATGGTTTGATATGGCAGAGAAGGTGGGGGGAACTCACCAGGGACAGGGTGTACCAAGGTGAGAGCGCTGGTGAGGAAAGCATCTCTCCGGCAATATTTGGGATATATGAAAGTAGAAGAAGTT
Source organism: Fregata magnificens (assembly GCA_013389945.1). Lineage (NCBI taxonomy): Eukaryota > Metazoa > Chordata > Aves > Suliformes > Fregatidae > Fregata > Fregata magnificens. The sequence continues at coordinate 469,480 of WAAD01026621.1, read as the reverse complement.
TTTATTTATTAAGGTTAAAGAACCAGATGCTGTATGAACACAGACATGAGGTATTGCTAGCCCACAGAGGAGATTTTTAGCTGCCTGGTTGGGTGGGAGACCACATAATTTAGAGAGATGATAGAGAGAGAGTCTGTATAAGCCAGACGTAGCAAGAGGTCTCAGTGAGCTACAGGGGCCTGTGATCATCCTGGTTAAATCCCAAATGATACAAAGGTGTCGGAGAAACCACATGAAAAATGGGACGCTATTCAACAAGGTCTAATGTAAAGTACTGGACTTAGCTGAGAATAAAGCAGCCATGTAGCTTATCTCCGCTCTCTGGCATTTCTCCAGAAAATGGCTCTGGAAGTTGAAGTGGAAGAAAGTGAGGCAATATCATGCTATTCTGGAAAAGGCAATCATCATACTGGGCTATGTGGATCAAAAGATAGTCTACAGGACATTGGAACTAATGCATTTGCTCTAGTGAGCACTAGTAAAGCTGTGTCTGAATTGTAATTCAAGAAAGATATGCTCATTGAACGGAGACCAGAGGAGAGCAACAAGGGTGAATGGGGATTAGATGAACACAGTCATGTACGAACTGGGATTGCTTAGTCTAGAGAAGAGAAGGATGAGAGAGAATATTGTAACATAAAAGGGTGCTGCAAAGATGAAAAGAATAATCCATTCTCCTTGTCTGTGGTCATTAGGGCAAGAAGTCCCAGGCTTAAACTGTGGCAAGAATAACTCGAGTCAGATATCACGAAAAAACTTTCTACCAGTCTGAATAGCAAAATCAGGCATAAACTGGCTGGAGAACCTCTGCAATCTCTGTCACTGGAGGTTGTTTAGACCTAGGTAGTCAAAAACCTTTCATAAATGATAGCTGGGCCTGCCCTGTTCCCAGGGATGGGCCAGATGTCTGCCTGAGGTCTCTTCCAGCGCTTGAGGTTCTGCTTCCTGAAGATGAGGTTGCCCACAAGAATTAAGATGAATTAGGATTAAAGACAAGGTTACATATGGGATGGGTACTCCTTTCATATGCTAAAAGAAATTTAAAATCTAGGGAGAGAACCAGCAGAGGACTACAGCTCAAGGTAAATGGGTGGTATAAGAAAAAACATTGGCTGGATGAAGACTTGGAAGAGCCCATTTAATGAGCTCATTTAATGAGACTGAGAAGCATACCCAGTGAGTTACCATGGCAGGAAATTGTTGGAAGAGGGTCTAGAATGAGGTTGGAAGAAAGGAACCAGTGAAAATGGTGAATTCAATGGACTTGGAGATGGAAGAAAAAAGAGAGACCAGTCAACAATTGGAGAGGGAGCTAGGTTTAAAAAAAATAATAGTAGTGGAAAGACTGAAGTGCATTTTTGATGTGAAAAGAAAAATATTGGAAGAGGCATGACTGTTTTCAAAGGAAATCAGCAGATTTCCATTTCAAAGGAAATCAGCAGATCAGCAGTACCGCTTCCTAAGAGCACAGGAGCAGGACATTTCAAAATGTAGGAAGTCAAGCAGGTGAGGTAGAAGGCCAGCTTGGCTGATCTTCTTCTAGAAAAAAGGTGAAAAAAGAAAGTATATGGCCAGTGGAAGCAAGGTCAGGCGACCTGGGAGGACTACAGAGATGCTGTTTGCTGCTGTAGGGAGGAAATTTGTGCGGCCAAAGTTCAATTAGAGTTGAAGCTGGCCAGTACTGTGAGGGACAATAAAAAGGGCTTTTTAAAATATGTTAATGGCAAAAGGCAGGCAAAAAATAACATTGGCCCATTATGTGACGAGCATGGTCACCTCACAATTAGGGACATAGACAAAGCAGAGACGTTTAGTGCTTTCTTCACCTCAGTCTTCAACACCGATGATGGGCTCTGGGACCCCCAGAGCCCTGGGCTAGAGAACTGTGACTGTGGGAATGATAAACTCCCAATCAACCCTGAACTTCTGCGGGACTTGCTGCTCCAGCTGGATCCCTATAAGTCGATGGGGCCTGATGAGATTCATCCAAGGGTACTTAAAGAGCTGGCTGATGTCAGAGCGAGACCTCTCTCAATGATTTTTCAATGCTCTTGGGAATCTGGAGAGGTCCCAGCTGACTGCAAACTGGCAATCTTCAAGAAGGGCAACAGGGGTGACCCTGTTAACTACAGGCCTGTCAGTCTCACTTCTGTGCCTGGCAAAACTATGGAGAAGATTATTCTGGGAGTTATTGAAAAATACCTGAAAGACAACGCAGTCATTGGTCCCAGTCAGCACGGGTTCACGAGGGGAAAGTCCTGCTTAACAAACTTAATTTTTTTCTGTGACAAGGCTGACCACCTGGTTGACCAAGGGAAGCCAGTCGATGTCATCTTTTTGGGTTTCAGTAAAGCTTTCGATACTGTCTCTCACAGTATCCTCCTGGACAAAATGTCCAGCATACAGCTGGATAAACACATAATGCAGTGGGTGAGCAATTGGCTGATGGGTCGGGCTCAAAGGGTCATATTAAATGGGGTTACATCGGGCTAGCGGCCAGCCACCAGCAGGGTTCTGCAGGGATCCATCTTAGGGCCAGTACTCTTTAATATCTTAATAAATGACTTGGATGCAGGACTTGAAGGAATACTAATTAAATTTGCTGATGACACAAAATTTGTAGGAGCTGTGGACACTCTCGAGGGCAGAGAGGCCCTGCAGAGAGATCTGGACAACTTAGAGAGCTGGGAAATCACCAACCGTATGAAGTTTAACAAGGGCAAGTGCCGGATTTTGCACCTGGGACATGGCAACCCTGGATGTACGTACAGACTGGGGAACGAGAGCTGGAGAGCAGCCCCGTGGAGAAGGATCTGGGCGGTCTGGTCAATGGCNGGGGAGACCTCATGGTGGTCTACAGCTTCCTCACAAGGGGAAGAGGAGGGGCAGGCACTGATCTCTTCTCCCTGGTGACCAATGATAGGACCCAAGGGAACGGCAGGAAGATGTGCCAGGGGAGGTTTAGGTTGGATATTAGGAAAAGGTTCTTCACCCAGAGGGTGGTGGAGCACTGGAACAGGCTCCCCAGGGAGGTAACCATGGTGCCGAGCCTGACAATATTCAAGAAGCATTTGGAAAACACCCTCAGACACATGGTGTGAATTTTGGGGTTGTCCTATGCAGGGACAGGAGTTGCACTTGATGATCCTTGCGGGTCCCTTCCAACTCAGGACATTCTATGATTCTATGATTCTATGATTCTATTATTCTATGAGATAACGTAAGGGAGGGGTCACATGCAGATAAGCCACCAACAAAACTCATCTCCCCTGTACTCTGTCTCATGGTGCAGTCACACAAGAAGTGGAACCAAGAGTGGCAGAAGGGTGCGTGGGCTTCTTGTTCATCTTCTGTCATGGAAAACTGGTGCACTTCTCTGTAGAGAGAGAGAGAAGTGGAGACAGATGGAAGAGTGTAGTGATGGGTCAGAGGCGATGAGAAGAAAGCTGGGCTTTATGGTGTGGGATCTGAAGTTAGAGATACTGTGTAGGAAGCTGTCAGGACAGCTGAGGGTAGGACAGGCTAATAGTGGAGGGAAGTCAGCAGAGTCATGGGGCCTACCAAAGGCATTAGTAGTATGAGAAAGAGAAAAGAGGTGTCAGATGTGAGCAAGGGCTGATAGTGGGCAGGGTATACCTCGTGTTGGGAAGGAGAAGCCAGCATGAGTATGGTTTGGAGGCATGTGTGAAAGAATCATAGCCATGCTATTGAATTAAAGGGAGGAAGGAGCTCAGAGTGGGTCCCAGCAGGATAAAAGTAGTCAGTGATGACAGGTTGGAAACCATAAAAACACATAAGTACAGTGGCTGGGTGTGAAGACAAGGATTGAAAGAAGATGTATAAAGAAACTGGGAAACAGATGGAAAGCTTCTGATCTGGGGAAAGAGATGGGATAGGGCAAAATGAAGTGACCAGCCTTTGGGTGAATGGGATAGTAGAGCCAGGGGTAGGGTGTGATGGTAATGAGAGGTGAAGGAGATGGAGGATGGGATGTAGACAGAGGGCCAGGAACGGAGCGAGAATGAGGGATGAAGGAGTGGGGATGTAGCCTCTGGAATGAGGGTGAAAGCAGGTGAGAAAGGGAGGGCCAGTGTGCAGAGCTGCGTACCTGCAGAGAGATGAAGGTAACCTTGAGGGGCCTGTGAATGAATGGGTTCTGGTCAGAAATACGCCTGGTAGAGCCCTGTAACTCTGCAGTCACTCTTCCCCAATGCATATCCCTTCCAGCTCCTTTATCTTCCTCCCCAGTTGCTAATCGGCCTCTGAAGTCCAGACTGGAAGCTTACCCAGTGGGAGCAGCCAGCCCCCTCCCCACCTGGCAGCGGTGCTAGATGCTGCTGCTGGAGACTAAAAAACACTTTGCCTTTTGAATTGAAACTAGAGATACTTGTCCCCAAGGTGGATCAGGGGACTTCTGTATTTTAGAAAGAGAAATTCGAGCCAGCTGTTTAAATTATGTGCATGCCTCAAGAGACCTGTATCTCTCTGTGTATTAATGTGAGCCCAAATAGCACACGTGTTTGAGCAAAAGGCCATAAAGGCTACCTGGGTAAATACTACATACTTTATAATAAGTAAGTTTCAATGGCTGCTGTGTTCCCCTCCATCTGGTGGGTGAAGGCAGCCCTCTGTACATACCAGGTTCATTGCCTGGAATCTGCTGGCACCTGGAGCAACCTTTATTTGGCTGTACCCAAGAGCTGAGCTCCAGCCCCCGAGGGGGAAAGAGCTGGCTGGGACGCCCAGAGGGTGACACTTCCTTGGCAAGTCTTCTGCACAGCCTGTGCCAACAGGGCTGTGGGAAGCTTGAGGAAACTGCAGCTCTTCTCCTCAGCTGCACCACAGCCCTGCCTCCAGGAAAGCAGTGCCACCTCATTGCCAGGGGTGAATGTTGGTGCCATCGCCTCTTTCCTCTCCCACAGCTTACTCTGGAGAGAACCTCACTCGAACAAAAAGAAGTGCCCTGTCTAAGGAATAAACCAAGGCATCCCTCTGAGAAGTGGGTCCTCTAGGGATGAACCTGACTGAAGTTCACAGCACCCGAGAGCACCAAGGTGTAAGTAAGGGCCAGGGGATTCATACCCAACAGACATTTTCACGCTACACTTGCCGCAGATGCGTTGGAAAGAATGGGAAGTAATCCAAGCCTGAACCCTTTCCCATGGTCCACTTGTGAGAGAGGCTGTGGGATCCCAGACTTCACCAGCAGTGGAGCTCTTTGTAAAAATCAGGATAATTTCCTTTTTTTTTTTTTAAATGAAACAGTGTTATTAGGACTTTGCTTCTTGCTCACGAATTCTATCACATCAGATCAGTGGTCTCTGAACTATGCAATGATGATGCACAATCTTACACAATGATCTCTTGTTCTGGGACTAAAAGCTGTTTGTTTACATAATATAAGACGGCCTTTCAGAAATACAATGTTGGTTCAGTTTAATGATACTGCTGAATTTTGTAAGATCATGATGCAGGAGAGCAGTGACATTGTGCAACCAAGAGCAAACTTCCCCATGCCTGCTGTGACTCAGTGTGTTACTGGTGTCTTAGAAATAGAAATAAGAGAGCAATGCATGAAATCCTAGCACTAAGCAAGTCAAGGTGTTGTGGTTTGTTGTTGTTTTTTTTTTAAATTATCTTCTCCCACAGGGCCAACAACCTGCTAATTCTTATGCAGAACGGGAGGTGCTCTGTGTTTCCATCAAGCAGCACCAGGAGACTTATCAGGCAGGATTCCTCTGAACTAGTCACACTTAATCCCTTTTACAGGAGAGAAACAAATGCAAATAAGATGCAATTCCCCTCTTCTGGAGTGTCTGCAAGATGCTCTGCCATTAAATTCAATTACAGAGTGGAGCTCAAACCCAGCAGCTTACACTCCCAGCGAGACGCCGTGGTTTACAAAATAGGACACAGGAGCTCAAAGATCGGCCGCAGTTGTCTGTTTGCTTCTCGGCTGTACTGAAGACTGAAATGTAAGGAGTGTTGACTCCTATCTCTGAATACCTTAGCTGACCTGAGATATTGTCTGATTCCTCCCCGTGCCTTGCATCTGCATGTGGAGGGGTGGTGGGGCAGCTCGCCTGAGCTTTGGCTTCTTCCTCCATGGACACGGGGGCTGCTTGAGGCCAGCTCTGAGGGCTCCCTCCCTCACTCTCTTCAAAGCATTTGCCCCCCAGGGCTGCTTCGCTGTGGGGCATGGGGAGATGTGGGACTGGGGTGGAAATGTGGCTTTTCAGAAGAGGAAGGGTCACGCGTTTGGTTCTGCACTGGCCTGTGAGGGTGGGATGTGCTGCCGTTTTGGCTAGCGTGTTTTCAATGCAAATTACAAATAGCTTATTTTAACAAAAAGCAATGTTGCCTCATAATGTGTTTTGGTTTATGTTATTGTTTTAATGTCTAAATAACAATACAGAACTCGTATGGAGTGCATTTAATGAGCTGTCATTAATCATAAGGATACCATATTGTTAGTAAGTCTGTGTATTTACAGTACCTGGTGTCACAAGGGGGTCACATGCAGAAAGCACTTGCGAAAAGGTTAAGAGCTAAATAGACAAAAGAAATATTATTATCACCATTTTAGCAAAGCAAAGCAAGCCTCTGGGGTCTTGGTTACACAAAAAGTCTGTGTCAGAGCTAGAAACCGAAAGAAACAACCCCTCTCCAGTTTTAGTGACATTCAGGCCATTATATTAATCACAATCATGTCTTAAACATCTATAAAACTAAAATCTGATTTACTCAAAAAGACAGTCAGTTGCTTCTCAGAGCTGCGATTAACATTTGGGTCCTAAATTTAAGTCTTTGCTTGGACTACTACAAACTTCTGAAGTCTGGAGCTGCCTCTAATTGTCACAGTTTCTTCTCAACTCCATCCACTGCAGGCAGGTATTTTCTTACTGTGTGCCTACCCAAGGAAGCTGGGTGTGGATGTCAAGTCATTCAGCATTTTAACTTTTTTTTTCCTGAATAAAATTTGATGTATTTCACCAAATAAAATTCACCATGCATAATTACACTGAAGACCTACAAGCTATTTGAACCCAATAATAATGTAAATACCTATGTTAATTCTGTAGAAGCCTTCTCAGTGAGTTAGCATTGATGCTTGAAAATGCATTTCCCTTTGTTTGTTTTTCCTCATTCTTTCTTTAAAAGATTGTTTCTTTAAAAGCTTCTCCTATACATATATTTGTGTTTTTTTCCAGAGTACAAAAGCTAGAGCTCTATTACAATTTCATCTAGCTGCTCTTTACAAGTACATGTCTTGGCATTACAAAGTAACCACACTCCCTGGAGATCCTTTATTGCAATTGTGTAAAACATTATTAAGTGTGGGAAAAATCTTGATCTCTTGTTGTTGTTGTGTTTCTTTGTGGAGGGGTGTCTTTTTCTTTTTCCCCCCTCCCAGAGATAATTGATTTATGGGACAGGCCTCAGCCAGACCTTCTCATTAGCTCGCTGTTCTTTTACTCTTCAATACGAAATACAATCAGCGTTTAAAAATCTCTCACTGGCTCTCCACCCACAGGTACTCCCTGTGCTGGGGGACATTTGCTCTTCCCTCCTCTTCTTTCCTTGGGATGTTTGCCTCCAGGCTCGCCGCCGGCCAGGGAGTTGCTCCTCCATGGCTTTGGATAAGGCTTGCTTGGCTTCACTCGCCCTCGTACGCTGATGTTGCCGTTCCCTTACTCGTCTTGCTTCCTGCACTCCTGGCTCTCTGGTTGTTTGGTTTCTTATTTGATTTTCCTTCTCTCTTTTTATGCTTCTGAAAACAGAGTCCCGACTATTGGAGAGGCTCAAAATGCTGTGCTATAATTTTTCTCGCACATGTTTTCTTCTGCGAGAGGTCATGATTTTTTGACTCTCTGAGCCAAATAACAAAAAAAGAAAAATGGGATATGAGAGAAGTTAATATGTTGGACTGGGGTTAGGGAGTTGCATTTCCTCTCTTGATGGGTCATCTGGTATGAATGCAGCTGCACATATAACGGACGAGGTACTGCTGAATGTCCAAAGACTATAAAGTACTGTTTAGATACATTAATGTGGAAGGAAAAATAAGCAAGGGCAGTCTCACCAGCTGATCAGCGTACAGGGACAGTGTTCAGTGCTCTTCTCTTCAGAAGAATGTTTTAGAAACTAGGCTTCAGCTGCTCGTTTGAGAGGGGATATATGACCACTCACCCCTCTTAAAAAAAAGACTATTGCAGTGATCATAGAATAGTATTTTAAACTGGTGATACTGGAGACTCTCATGTGCAAGATACAAGGCCAAGGCTGATGTCGTCACACTACAGCATTGCAAGTTGTCAGAGCTTAAATTAGGTCTGAACTTAGCTCCATGAGACAGAGGGGTATAAACAGTGATACCTTTATCAAAACCTACATGGTTGCACAGAGATGTGTAAGCAGAGGACCTCGTCCACAGATGTCAGTTCACTGAGGTCTGGGTCTCTCTCAATTTTTGGGGGAGGTTGGGTAGAGGATGACTGCAACCGGCAGAGGGGCTGGTGAAGTTTTAAAGCGTGTTTCCAGCTGCAAAACAGCTGTCAGCTCAGCCGGGCTGTGCCATGGCCTCGGGGCAGGCTGACCGATGCCACTCCTGCCAAACAAGGCAAACGCGATGCAGCTGGGGGCCAGACAACCCGCTAAGTGACAGTGTCTGCCATGTGCTTACTGTGCTGTTTGTGCACATGCCATCCCAGCCATGGTGTTGCTGTATGCCAGGGGCACAGCTGATTTAGGTTTGTTCTGGCAGGTATTTGCAGTGTGGGAACTATATTTTCTTTGACTAAGTGTCTTCCCTCTTTCTCTGTCCCTACCAACACGGGGACATCTGCGCCAAAGGGTGTGTAAATCTGTGTGTGAGCAAAAGCCCAGTTCAGCATTACTCTTCCGATTTTCCTGATTACAAGGCTGACTGGAAGACCCTGACTGCCCTCTGAGCAGGGATGCTGAGCACAAGGATGAGCTTGCCCGCCCTGTGAATTTCATCAGCCTATCCCTTTCTGGCATGCGCTTTGTTTCTACACTGAGCGTGCTTATCAATCTCAGTTTTCAGATATGATCACTGAAAGCAGGACAACCAGCTGGCTAAATGCCCCTTATCACTTGCCAGTCTGGTCCCTGTTGTCTTTCTACTCTCACTGCCCGGCGCCCACCAGGGTGACCCATCCTTGCAGGGCTGGATCCTCATGGTTCTTGTATCCTAGACAACTTCTGTTCTCTTTAAAGACATCTTAAAGACAACATCTTTAAAACCCAATTAAATGCTCATTTCATACTTTTTCCTTCTTCCTTTCTTTCGAATTTCCATGAGGTTTGCAAATTCTGTGTTTGAGGAGCAGGGAATGTCCCCAGAGAATAAACTTCATAATTCTTTGTGCTGAACCTCCAAAGTCCCTTGCAGACACTTGATATGATACTTCTGACAGATGGTAGGATGAATTCACACAGGTTCAACATTTTTTACATATATATATATATATATGCTGCTTTAAAATATGCAATAAATGTCTAAAAGGCCTGGAAAGCTTGACTTTTCATTCTTATAAAAGTTATCTAAGGCATTTAAGAAGATGGAGTGATTCAGAGTGAATTTCAAACCTAAGTCTAAATTTTCAAGTGTAACCACTGACTTTACAAGCTCCACTTCTATTTGTCCAAGCTCAGCGCAGAAGGCCTGGTATTTTTCTGAACTACTGATGAAAAATGGCAAGCAACAAAGATTTCTGGTTCATGGGGAATCTTGTGAAAGTTTTGATTTAATTTAATTTCAGTTCTATTTCCCAGAAACTGGAAATTTACTTTTTAAAAGTACTGAAACACAATGTTTACTAATAAAATAAATAATAGCAGCTGGGAGGCCGAGGACAGTGCCAATTTCATAAGTAGCTGCCAGGACAACGGGGAGCTGTGGCTCTGGAGCAAGCCCTCTGCCAGGGCTCATGGGGTGATGGGCTGTCAGGGCGGACGCTGGCTCCAGCTCAGTGTGCTGCAGCGGGGAGCCTGGGAGCTCGTGATGCCCTCGCTTTACCTTGAAAGTCAGGATTTCCAGTTTCTGTAGGAGCAAAAATCAAGCCCTAAATAGATCTGGATCTCTCTAGGCTTGGGAGTTCGGGGTGTGATGGCAGAAAGTGTGTGGGTCCTGGTGTCTCTGATTGCCCCTGCACGTGGGAGCCTGGGTCCCGGTCCCTGCAGGGCTGCCCAGGTTTAAGGAAGCTGGATGAGTCACACATCTGGCTGTGGGATCACCATCTCCAGCCTTGGCCACCCCAGGCTCCCAGGGTTGCATTTCTGCAAGGGGAAAGGTCCTGCTGGGACTCAGCACTGATTGCCTCAAATCTGAGCTACATCCAATGAACCTCTTTAGGTCCTCGAGTCCTTGATTTGTTGTTGTCTGTTCCCTGTTGTAGCCAAGGCAGCTCTGTTTTTAATCACGTGGCAGGTTGCAGGAACAGTCTTTTATCAAAACCAGTGTAGTTCAGCTCACGACATTGTACAAATACAGCTCAGGGAAGCCTACGGCAAATGTCAATCTCATTTTTGTCTCTTGCTTTGCTTTTTTTTTAATTATAACATTTTGAGAGGGGAGGAGAGGTTTCCCCCCTAATCTGTGCATTTATTTCAGCTTCGAAAAAGCATTTTGACATCCTAACTGGTTGTGTCAATCGGTCTCTCTCTGTGGGGACTTGGAACAATCAAGAGCAAATGCCTTTTTATAAAAAACCTGGGGTAAAACCTCATGGCACTTTGGCAGAATTGTGTTGCCCTCTGTAATCTAACACTATTGCAAGCTTTTATCCACCCAAATTCAACTCACAGTTCTAGTTAAAGACACTTTTCCCTTTTCATTAGCTTATTAACATTTTAACGGGCTATCTTGCGTGTTATTATGATATCAAGGTTTGCCTCTGAATCTTTGAGAGATATTAATAGGAAGGCTGATAGCCAAAAAGCACACCCTTGACATGGCCTATTTCTGTGAAAACGTGCGGTTTGAATAGTATTTCATTATGACTCCTTTCCCCCTATCTGACAGTTCAAGGTTTAGCAATGGTGAGACCAACCTGCTTCAAGTCTTGCTCCTTGCTCTGATCTCTTAGACCTAATACATGCTAATTTTTAACTGTGTGTCCCTGACTCGTGCTAATGGCCCATACAAAGATGAGCCAGATAAACAGAAGTGTCCCCTACAACGATGCCAAATATTGAAAACTGGTTCTGCAGCAATGAAAAAAACTTTGGTTTTATAGGGACACTTTCCTAAAGCATTTAAGAGATTAGGCTTTCATTTCAGAGGGCTACAACAACAATATATCACTTCCTGCTAAGGGCTGGTCAACACAGCCTGGCTTTCCATTATTTATAGGAATTTATGTAATTTACAGACCAAGAATCATTTGATGCAATGATAAATGATTAAAATTAGGCAAGCCAAAGCAAAATTGCAGTTCAGTTCATGGCCATTCTTGAGCAGATAGGGGCAAAATTTATTGTATTTTAAATATTTGCTTCAAATTACTCCCAAAGCTCTCTTCAATGTGTGCTGTGTTTCCTATCTGTCCTTGGTATCCAACACTTCCAGACAGATCCGTTCCAGTGCAGAGAACAACATCGCTTATGGCCCTTTTTAATTAAGCGAACGGTGCGGGCATGTGTTGGTAGATTTTCGCTTTAAAGGTACTGTGGCAAGGTTTGACTTCTGGAGGTGGAATGCAGTCCTGCTTTGCTTCTGTCCCACTCGGAGCAGGTTAGTGCTCCGGAGGCCTCTCCGCTTAGATCTCCCTTCGTTACCAAAGCCCTGCCTCTGGTGTGAAGTGATGGATGCCTGGAAATGAACTGTGTGGGGATTTATTCCGGGAGAGGAGATAAAAATAATTTGGCATGTTTCTTTTTGTCATGAAACATTGAACATTTACGTGAATTACGAGCAGCCAATATGTCTTGTTCCCAAGAGAGTCAGGTAGGAAAAGAGCTTATAGCTGGCGAGATAAGCCTTCCCCAGAAGTTGTTGTTGACTTATGCATCTAGAAATAACCCAGAGTTTTCAAAGGCTAGGGGGCTGTCCAGTGATTTAGAAAAAAAAAAATGCTAGGACATTAAATCCAAACAGGAAAAGCTGGCACTTTTTCAGCACAGCTAGATTGAGAAGCAAAGAGAAAGAAACAGAAAGGCCCATTATAAAATAGTGCCATTGGAATTAAATAGATAACGTGTGAGGTGGGGAATTTCCCCAGATAGGATTTGGCTGCGTGCCTGCTCCAGTTAAGCACTCTCTGACGGTAAGGCAACAGCAGAGAGAAACTGGGACTTTCAAAGAAAGTTTATCTCTAGTTGTTCCAGTCTTATTCTCTAATTGGCCCAGACTCTGGACCATTAAAAGAGCTGACAGATGCTACAGGACCAAGAGTATTAGTAACTAATGCAGTTAATGATCTTGAATAGGCTTATAACATGAGAGATGAATTCTCCTTTATTTCACGGCAATGTAAAGGAACCTTGCCATAGGCATTAATTGCATTTAATTCCATGTTAGGGCCCATTCATCCTACCAACATCTTGGATAACAGCCCAAGAGTAAAGTAATCCTCTCTGGAAGTGTTTCTTCTGATGAAGTGCTTTAGACGCACAAAACCAAAAACACTTTTACGACATTGCTTTAAGCATTTTTTTAAAAAATGCAATATTAAAATAATCTGCTTTCGTGAGCATAGAAATGGGCTAGCAAAAACATGTAGGAGTACAGATGGGTGCAATATTTTTATTTTGTGCTTCAGATGATACCATATGCCAAGCCTTAGGAGGCGCTCAGTTGCCAACAAGGTACAAATAGAGATTTACAAAAGGTGAAACCGAAGGTTGTCTCCTTGCCATGTTTTCACGCAGCATGCCCCGGTAAGATTTCGGCCTGTCCTGAGAGAAATAGCAACTTCTTAGTTCAGAAATTCTAGTTTCATTTTTTGTCACAGTGTTTTCTCTTGAATTACCTTCTCCATGATCCCTCAAGACAACTGTGAACACGGTGCTCAGTTCTAGCTGAGGAAGGAAGTGGGTGATATTTTTGAAGGTGGGTAACGTCACTCACTGCTGGTGTTTGAGAAGAGAGCAGGAGGCTGAGGACTCAGAAGGAGCTTAAGGACCTTCATTGTCTTTTCAGAGGACATGTCCTATCAATTAGTAGTCACGCAATTAGCTATCATAAGACATTCACCTCTGCCCATAGGCAGCATATATTGTGCCATACCCCAAAGCAGTCTCCGAGCTATTAGTATGGAAACACTGCTCGAAAAATAGAGGGGGTCAAGACAATCTCTTTTGGGGCCAGCGTGCTTATTCAGCTTTCCCATTAGAGAAGCTACAGACAGCTGAGCTATTTCCGTAACACTTACCTCCATCTTGCCAGCATTCACCTACCTTCTCATTTTGTGGGGTTTGTTTGTAGCTGTTTCCCATGGCTGTGATCATGATGGCAGGGCTTGGGAAGGCAGCTAGCCTACAATTTAGTGCACCTTGACCAGCCGCATGTGTCCTTTAAAAACAAAACCGAACTTGTGAACTGCTTCAGTCCCCCCACTCTCTCTGCATTGTTTTGCAATGATTTCACATGCCTTGAACAGGGTCCTCAGCCGGTGTAAACCAGTGTGGCTCCACTGGCACCAGTAGAGCTGCACCGATTTACACGAGCTGCGGATCTGCTGGGCTTTGACAGCAATACTGGAGTGCTGCAGACATTGTGCACCAAACAGGGTGATTTAAAGGCTGTTACATCACTGAGCACTTTTCTCTGTTGACCCCAAACCTAGTGTATGTGGGTCCTAATTTCTGCTTCTAGCTGCTTTGGGACGTCACTTAAATATTGAGCCCCTTCGCCACCAGGAGAGGCTGCCGATGCCTGTCGTAGTTGAGTTTCTGACATGGCAACCTACTGCTCTGTGAATAAGGCTGGGAGGGAGTGAGACCTCCATTTTGGGAAGAATTGTGAGAGTTTAATACTTTTTTCCATTTTGCTTTTTGTGAAAGTACAGATATGACTCACCTTCAGAAAATAAAACCCTAAAAAACTCTGCTGGAAGCCCTGGGTCACGGCTCCCTAAGTCAGGCTGGAAGTCAGACGTTTCCAGTGAGGATCCCCCGTGCCCCACGTGAGTGCTGCAGCTGCTGCTAGTGCAGGGCAGGGAGCGGAGCTGTGGCTGGCCTGAGAAGCATTTTCTAATAGTGATGCATTTTTGGTTAGGGATTTCTTTGGTTTTTTTGATTTTTTTTTTTTTTTTTGCCAAATTAGTTAGTTTACTTCAGTCTGCTTTTTTATAGGCTTTTTAAAAAAAATTAACCTAACCAAAGAAACCAACACATTCTAATTTCCAACTTCCCAGGACAGGGAAAGTGCCAAAATACCAAAAATGCAAGACAAGGCTCATACAGTTTATTAAATATGAAGCAATCTCATCCTAGCCTCTGTTTTATAACATTAAACTTCTGTGTTTCTTCTTTGAATTGACAACTCTTATTTTCAAATAGACTTGGGCTACATTAAATCATTAAATAATCTGAGCAAATAATTAGTCTTTGTGGCAAACTGGTTTTCCTCTCCATCTCCAATATTCACTCAGTTCACTGGAATTTTAATATTCTGCCTCTGCAGTTTATTGACAGGTTATCTTCGGATAGACCTAGAATGGAAATAGAATAAAGAAGTTGTTAGAATTGTAAGTTAAAGAACTTTAGCCTAAATTATTCCAGAAAGTGTTGAGAAGTGCAAGAGAAGTAGTGCTATTTGCTAAAATATGACATACGAAAACTTGAGAAAATGTCAGACTGACCAGACGATTTGAGGGACCCAAGCTTTCATAACTTTCTTGGCAATATCACAGTTAATAATTAGGAAGGATATGCTATTCACAGTGATATAATTCTGCAAGTGGAGATAAAATATTTCCATGGTTTGTGATTTGAGAGCTGCGTGCAGGAAACCACATTAGGTGGTTGGACCGGCGCCACCGGGACGCAGCAATGCGGCATTTTAGGGCTGTCCGGTGCCAGTGACCAGAAGGACGCTGATGCTGAGTGCTTGCATATGCAAGTTGGGAGATAAATGTCGGCGCCATCACGGTGAGCCAGCTGCCATGCTAAGCCCTGTCGCCCACTGGGAGGGCGAGCTGTGTGCTGACCTTCTCTAGGTAACTCTCCCCAGCTGAAGTCGTAAGGTGACATAGTCTCCCTGAAGCTCGGTGCTGCACCAGGCAGTTGCAGTAGGTGGAGGAAAGGAACATGCCCCATGAATTATTTTGTGATATTTCGGTGCTACCCTCAGAACAAACTGGTCTGTAGCTTTGTGGCTTTGCTGGACAATTTATTTCCAGAAAAGATGGAAGAATAATTGTGGTGACCCACAGAACCATTAGATGGTACGCTTAATGCTCTTGCTGCTCGTTGTGGGTGTTTTCCTTGTTCAGCTCACCATAATTTAACAATTATTCACTCCAGCTATTTAAATGCTGCCAGACAATGGGCTTTCTGGTGGTATAAGCAATTATTGCATCTTCCCAGGCCCCACCACGGGTGGTGACCAGGAACCTCCCCAGGGGCTTCTGGCAGGAATTGGGCTGATTTGAGACGAAAAGGCCATTCTCTGGGTTGATGTCGCTGCTTAATTTCTGTGATCTGTGGCATGAGTGATCGGCTCCTCTCCTGCTACCTATTTAGAACCTGCATTATTCCCGAGATTAAAAATGCAAACCCAGACAGAGAGACAAAGGCTGGGACCCTGCAGCTCCCTGCCTGGAGCCAGGATGAGATGCCATAGGGAGCACAGGGGGAAGGAATGGCTTGCTGCAGGGCGGCAGCCTCTCCAGAACCCACAGGCAGGCTGATGCCTACGCTGGAAAACACCTTTTCCCCTGAACCTGTGCGAGCACACAGCTGAAGCATGTCTTTTGGCCGCTGGCTGGCTGCATAGTCCCCCTTGGCCAGTGACCTGTCTGCTCCCAGCAAAGCCAACGGGTCCTCTCCGTAGAGATGGGAGTAGAGGCAGGCATGGACATCTCAGGTCTTCATTGCAGTCGTCGAAGCTTTATGAATACATGTTATTTGTTCCTTGAACTTACAGTATCTCTCACATTAAAGTGTGTCAAAATGCTTCCCAGTCTCTTTTAGAAAATAAAAAGAGAAAGGCAAAAAACCCAAACCGTACTACTCTTGCTCCTGTTGAGTGTGCTGGTGTTTTGGCACAGCAGCGTAAGAGGAAATGTTAATAATGCCTGAAGGTGGTACCCAAATGAGTAGCGCCAGGAGGTGCATAGGAAGAATAGACTAGACCCACAGCAAGACTTGAGCTGTCTAAGTACTGCTGGAGGTTACATCTACAGCAGCAAACCAAAATGGACGGGTGCTGGTTTTCCAGTGCCGAGGGCAAGACTTCTTGTGCAGCTTAACTCTCTTCCCTGCACCCTTGCAAAACAGGGTTGCCTTGTTTCTGCTGCGTCCTGGGAGAGTCCCTGGCCGGTGCTCTTCCCATCAGCTGGGGCTGGCTCAGGCCACAGCTGGCCAGGGCATGGGCAACCAACAGAGAACACGAGGAGAGAGCCCTAGGGGGCCAGGTCTTCTTCGGCAGGAGCAGCCTCTGATTCCTGAGTCACTTGTCACTGCCGATGGGGAAAAATGTGCCGAAGAAAAACGCCCTCACCGGTGGTCCCTGTGTCACCTGCATTTGACTTTAAAGTCCTGGAAAATGAGGGAACAACCCTATGGACTTGTTAAGGCTGTCACTTGGGTTTGTTTCTTGCATCCCTGAGCAGGTTGCTGTTTTACATTACGTGCTTTTAGACTAAGTAGAATAATTTCGGACTGCCTTTTGGAGGCGGTGGCCCTCACACTGGCCACAGGCTGTCATGCTCGCCCCATGCCCTCTCTTCCATCTGCCTGGCCCTGGTTCTCTTTGTGTGCAAGGCAACAGGCTTGGGGTTCAGAGGTACCTCACAGCAGCAATATAATTCAGTTAATGGCAGTGGCTGTAAAATGCACTGATAAAGCAGAGCAGCTGTTAAAGTGCAAACATAGTTTCTGGACATGCGTGCATAGCTTTCCCCGAAGTGGCCTTGCAGGGCAGAATTGCTATTGATTCAGTGACGTTGTGCTGACTGAAGAAACTCTCCTGTAATCAGATAGCTGAGAAATGCCACTGGCTCTTTGTCACTTGAATGCTTTTCATCAGCATCTCCTGCTGGATATTCCCTTTAATTTGTACATAAATTACCTCCAAAAATAATCTGGCATGAACACGATGCCCACTTTTTTCAGTCTCCAAACTTCAAGAAAAAACCACTATGCTGGAGCACAACAATGTGTTGTGCACAAGTTTGTATAATGCATATTCTCAGCTTGGCGCAAGGAGCGACCTTCCTCCATGGGGTTAAGCCACAGAAAACAGAACGTGTGATGAATGGCTGAGGGGTATTGTTAGCACGTGTGCCTGGCACATGGGAAAGAAAAGATGAAATATCTGACTTGTATTTTCCAGTCATTTTCATCCTACATCAAAACAAACTTTTCCTTATGTAAATGGAGATAATTAGTTAATCCATATACTGCCAGTATCCACTTTGCTACAAAACCAAACACCACCCTGCATTCAGGATATTTTTCCTGCGACAGAAACAACAACACAAGTGATATATTCAAGTCTTGTGAAATGGACTGTAACATTTGGTGATGTGTGCAGGTCTTGGAATATGTGTTTTACTAAGGCTAATCTGTGCTGAATATCATCCTTTGAATTCCCCATCTCACACACACTCAAAAAAAAAATAAACAGCAGAGTGTTTATTGAGCAACTGTCTTTGCCCCTCAGCTCAAAGGAGGCATTGTGCTGTCCACCTGCAGATCTTCTTAACTTTCCTCCTGCTTTCTCCTCTTTTGTAATGATGAAAGCTTTCCCACTTGAAAGGACAGAAAGGCATTTATTGTTTTTACACTTAATTGCAGACCTTCATATATGGAATTTCCAGGCAATATAGTTAAGATACAGAAGGCCTTACATTTTAAAAATAAATAGGAGCCCCCTTCCTTTAACGCAACAGAGTAACCTCAGAAAAGCTGAAGGAGGAAATCAGTCAGTGCCTCTACCCTATGGTGTCTAGTTCCTATGCAAATACATGATACTGCGTGGTAACACCGGGGTGTAACGCTTCTTGCCCACACTACGTGGTTGTGTGCACCTCCTGCCATTGTAACGTGTTGCTCACACACAGACCTTACTATCTGTATGCTCATCAAGTCTGAGATGCAGCAATGATGTATGGTACCCATATGGTTCTTGCTGCTTCGGTAAAGTAACTGGGGAATTACTCAGCTGTACTTTAGTAGCTGTGATGGTTTAATATAACTCATTTAAACTCTCCCTCTTTTGTTGCTCTGTTTGTAATAGAAGCAGTGACTACTTTGAAAGGCTTAGAATTAGTCTGTTAAAGGAATTTCTTGCAGAAATGCAGGGCCCAAGTGAGCTCATTGCTGTTCCCACTTGATCTCGGGTTGCCACCGGCACTGAGCGATGCTGAGGGTTTGCCACTGGGCCATGAGTGGTACGTATGCTTAGCCAGGCAATCGCTGGGGTAATGCAAAATTCAGTGAGTCATATAAGCTACTTCTTAAGAAGATCTGAAGTCTTTCAAGTGTCTCTGGCTCATTAAAATCCAAACTGAATGGGAAGGACCCACACCTGACAGCTCAATGAGTTGTATGCACTCTTACGACATTTATTTTGATACCGTAAAAACTATGTCCAAAAAGTGATGCCGAATCTCAATCTAGACCTATTTGGTGATATTCATCCTAATTTCATCTTGGTAACCACTAAAAAAAAAAAAAAAAAAAAAAAAAAAAAAGTTGACCTCCTGCGGTAGTACCGCCTGCATGTCCCTCTCTTGGCCAGCAGTCTGGACACAAACCACGTATGTTAATTTAAGTCTTATCTACAGGACTGAGAAGTCTGCTGCTCCTATAACTATTTTTTTTTTTTTAATAGGTGTTAATGTTTCTGGATACACTTTAAAGGATACTTTACAGATGTGTATGGATAGTACTCACCAGTAATGTATTGAAACCAGACATGCACTGCAAATTGCACAATACATCACTGCTATTACTAAGCCCTGATAAAATGACTACTTCTGTGATAAATGTGTTCTAGCCCTTTCATATGTTACTTGAGTAAATGATAAAAGCTGCAGTTAAATTTTAATAGGGTATGTTTACAAAGGCATTTTTTAACTAATGCCAAAATACACAATCTGTAGTCTGTATTTTTATACACCCCAAGGTGGAGTCTAGGTTATTTTTATGGTAAACATATGGAAACTTGTTTTACTTACTATTTTTTTCCAAATCAATTTTTTTCATTAGACTGGGCCTTTTTGTTGATGTATTCAGGCTGTTGGAAGAATTGGGAATGATGGATGTATCATGACTAAGTTTCTCCCCCTTTTTGGGGAGGATAAAGGGCTGGCATGCATTCACGGCTTCGCTTCAGTTAAAAACAAACAAAGTGTACAAGAAAAAAAAGAAAATTTGGGTATATGGTTAATGATCTGAATCTGATGAGCTTTTTCATGGAAAAGCCATTGTTACCTGCTAGAGAACTTCTGAATCTTTGTCCCAAAATAAAAATGTCTAGGAGCATTGTAATGGGGGAATATCGCCTGTGGTGTGCTATTCCTGTAGCTCTTTTTTTGAGTCCTTGTACAAAGGATCCACAAAAACGGTCCACAAAAATACCTTCTCCTGGGGCTTGATCCAATGCTTATTTCAGCCAAGGGAGTTCTTTCTTTGACTTCAACAGACTCGATCAGGACTGAATTCCTGCAAAAGCAAAAACCTTTGAAACCTTTTGTAGCTGTGGAAATGGGAAGAGCGCTTCTATGGAAATGGGAAGAAGCGTTCAATGAGAATTGAATGGTTGTATTAGATGCTTTGGCTCTCACTTAAATCTCACTCAGCTGTCTCAGACCTCAGTGAGGCAGCAGCACCTGAAGTAGGCACCTACTTTAAGCAGTTTCTAACCCTGTCTCAGGATCTAGACAGTCCTTATATCGTGCGTGCAAACCTTTTGTTCCGTGCCTGATACTTAGACCCACTGTATGGACAGTTTATCGTAGCAGTAATAGTAATAGTAATGGTTTATAGCTGAGTGTATTAGTTCACGGAGATACTGTTAAGTCAGAAGAAAGTGTTGTCTGTCCTAAACACCATAAAATGTTACAGCTCAGTCCTGGCTAATAACTGTGGTGATGGATGAATGTTAATACACAGGTACAAGCACCGGGATTTATTTATAGCTTGATCCCATGCCTTGTGTGGGCCACTTCTTTTGCACCAGGATGAGACTGGGAGACATCTGGCTGCTGGGTCTTACAGCTGTCCTCTCCGTTCCTTTCTTGGTTTGAGGGTGGGTCCCCTGAGCCAGCCCTGTACTGAGGCTTTGGAGAGGCAGCCACTAGACCCTACGTATTTTCCTGTTTGTGATAACAGAGCCTGCTGTGGGATGCAGCAGACCTCCAAACCCAGCTGCAGTTGAAAGGAGTCTAACCAGCCCCTTCCCTTTCTGTGGCCATGAGCCTCTGGGCTTGTGGGCACGTGCTTTCCTTCATGCATGGGCATAGTCCCAGTGCAGGTAGCACCACAACTTATGCATACAATTAAACAAGTATGTGCGTGCTCATAGGGTTGAGGCCAAAAAGCAGATCATACTGGCTTAGCAGTGGTTTTACCAACCCTGTGACATCACATTTCCTTGACCTACCATGAGTAATGTAATTACAACCTGGGATGAGCAAGACCTGAAATATAGGATACAAGAATAAAGAAATTACAAGGTAGTGACAAGACAGAAAAGTTAGCTTTGGAGGCAGGTCCAGTGTGAGTGAAGTCCAGAGATCTGGGGAGACGGTTGCAGGTGTTGAGAGTTGAGGAGAAGGGGACTGAGTGACCCGGGTGGGTTTCATTTCCCTTAACACCAGCAGCCACTGAGTGAGCTGCCCATACCAAGTTCCTCCTGCCAAGAGGTGGGGTGAAACGGACACCTCTGGGGGCCTGGGCATCCTACCAGTCCTAGATAACTATCTATTGATTTTAGGGAGGGTCTGGGGGGCCTAGCTAAGACTAGACCCTTCTTAGATGATGAAATTATTTAGATGAGATAAATTCCATACAAAATCACATAACGAAGGAGGGAGGCAGTGGCTGGAACTAAGAATTGAATCTAAAGCCGCTGGAGCTCCATAGGTCCCTCGAACCAAAGTTGCTTGGGACTGGCCTACAGAGGTGCAGAGGGACAAGTAGATGGGGAATGAAAAAGGCCATATTTGAGATGATAGACAGCAGTTAGCTATGTTATGCCTGGGGTTGCTTTGTGCAGGGAGGAGGATGGTGGTCATCTGCCTGTGTGGGAGCTGGTCTCCTGGAGAAGGAGGTTGCAAAAGCAGCGAGGAGAGTTGGTGGCCTGGAAGGAGGAGGTTTTTGGATAAGGAGAGGTGGAGTGGAAGAAGCACCTTGCCTGGTTAAACTGTAGGGATGAGCAGGGAGGCAGATGTGTATCTCTGGGGAAGGATAATCTAAACTCAGGGCTTGGGGTCAGTGGTGGTGATGGGGAGGCATCAGCCACAGAGGGTATGGGAGAACCTGAGTGAGAGGGAGAATGGAACAAAGTCCTGGCTGTGTGCTGGGTTGAGAAGAGATGCTGAGCTGGAGGGAGACTGCTGGGGAGGGCTTATTCCTTCCCCAGGCAGGACAAGGGTGCCTGCAGGTGTCCCATAATAAAGGTCCTCTCCAGGAGCTGGTGGTCTGGCAGCTCATGCTCACTATCTATATCCCAGAAACCACCTGGTTCCTGGGGGTGATAAAAATTTATCAGTTTGGGACCAAGGGTCTGGCATTGTTTGCTCTGCCCACAAGTGAAACAAAACTGACCAAACGCCCTCCCTCCTTGAGGGGAGTGGGCTGACGCACATGTTGCATCCTCCCTTCACCCATGCCACCATCACTTCAGCTAATTTCTTGCTCGCTGGGGCTGGGCTAGGACTCCCCAGAGCTCCCTTTTGGGATGGATATCAGGGGTGGAAGTGGGACTACTGGAGCCATTAGCAAGAGGGCAGTCCCAAAAGGCAAGGGGTGCCCCCAGGCCACTTTCTCCTGCCCCATCATCAGGTATTTGAGAATACCTGCCCAATTACATTACCTTTATGTGGGGATGGGATGGACCTGGCCAGAGAAGAGTTCTGCAGTTGTGAGGACAGTGGGGAAAGTATGTAAAAGAAGATGAGGATTCAGGCGCAAATCACTGTTATTATTTCGTCTATTGAATAAGTGGCCGTATGTCAGAATATGCATTACATGGACAAAACCCACAGGTTTGTTATATGCACTTGTGAATTAACCTTTTTTATGAATGTGTAAATAATGCTCTGGTAGCCAAGGACCAGTCTGAAGTTGTGGAAACCATAACTGAACCCACGGAAATAAATACTACCACTTCAGAGGATCGTATTCTTAGGACTGGCTGCTTCACTCAACCTGACAAACCGTAGCATTGAGTCCTGGAAGAACTGCGCTGAGGAGAGCTACCTATCCTGGTATCTTGGTGAATGTATAAACAAAGCAATCTTGTCCCACAGAGACTGAAAGGCACAGGCTGAGAGTCTCTGTGCGTGAGCTCGGTGTAACTCTGGGATGCCTCCCTTTTCAAAGATGATATCATGCGAGTGGGATGGTTTGGTGCAACTCCCACTGGTTAGTTCTTCATTACCAACCATTACACACCTGATGATAAAAACATCTTATACTGCCTGTAGCAGGATGTCACTGAATGAGTGTCACTGAATGAGGCAGGTTACATGGACACCCCTGTGTAGTGGAAGTTTTGTAGGCACGTGCTCTGGAAAGCTGTTGCAATCTCTGTCCACCCATTGCTCGTAGGCAGCACTGATGGGATGTCAAATGTGCTGAAGCCACAGCACCTCTCAATATGTTGAAAGGGCTGTTGTGATGAGCAACACAGTCTTTAGTTTGCTATGTAAACGTAAGCGTAGTTGTTAGATCTGGGGAGGGGGGCATTGCCAAACTGAAGGTATGTGCATGGTGTCGGGAAGATGCTTGCCCTGGAAATAAGAGTAACATGGAATTCAAGCAGCTAGAGGGGATGGTGTCTTCTTGGCATTGTGTCAGCCTCCAGGGGCCCAAGTGAAGGCTCAGGACATCATTGTGCTAGTGGCAGGGCAAGCATGGATGAGGATGGGGTAGTTGGTGTAAGTTTTCCCAGCTAGTGTGAAAGATATTTGTACCTGGTGGCTGGTACCTGAACTCAGATGACCTGGCCAGAAAGGAAAGACTTAAAGCAAAAGAATTTTTGTTAAATATTATCTATACTTCTGTTTCTGAGTCAGCAAATGGGCCTTGTGTTATTTCGAAGATTACTGCAAGTGACACCAAATGATGAAGATCCATCCACCTGTAAAATGTACCTGTGGCACACCGGGCTCCTAACCACTGGTTAAGTAAGACCCCAAAGTGCAAACTGTGTTAAACACTGTGGGCAGACTCCTAGCAGGTGTCAGTCTTTCAGTAGACAGATTATGCATCAAAACAGTGGAGTGAAGATACCAGATCAAGCCACTGCTCTTTAATACGGTACTTCTAGGACTAGATGCTACTGTTTATTGAAGTAGCAGTTCCAGGGATGTGACCTTCTGGAACTACAGAGTGGCCGTTGACTGAGTCAAGCTCGGGACTGGACTTTGCATATTCCTGCATTCCCATGGGCTGCGGTATGTGTGTGGCAGCTCCAGTTAAAAATTGTTTCCACAGGTGCCAGCCACTCATGCTTTTTGCTCTGGAGGGTCTCAGGGTAGTCTTCGGCATGTTGGCTGGGATGCCAGGTACAACATAAACTCTTGCGACTTCTCTTGGATCTTGTTCCAGTTATAGGAAGAAATTTCATGTGTGTATGTGTCTGTGGGGGCTGGGGGTGGGCAATATATACAGTGAAGTTTCTGGTCTTTATGAGATCAGAGAAAAATGGGAAGTGCACACGCAGAAGGCCAGAAAAACAGAAGGTAAATAAAAGCAACATTATGTTAACACGAAAATTAAAAGGTTCTTGAAAGAAAAAAATGTTTTGATTTTGGAGCTTTCCAGTATATGTTTTTTCTGTAAGCTTGCAATTGACCATAATGGTCTTGTCTAATGTAAAATTGAGTGATATAAGCCTTTTCCAGTTGTTTTTCCTTCTGAGTGATGAGAAGCAGTTTCCAGTAAATGAACAGTAATCAACTGCTGAATCATCGCTGTTGAGCAGAGGTTTCAAAACTTGAGCCAGATAATTGTGTGAGTGCTGTTGGCACCGTGTTTCTCCTCCCTGATTGACAGAGCCAACCTTGGGCTCACCTTACCAAGGCACATGGTTTCCTTGGCTTCAGGATTGCTCTGGCAAGTGAAGGCTGCCAGAGCCGGCCCCAGGAGGCGAGGAATGAGGGACCTGTAGGTATTTGTCAGCCTGTTCGGTGAGGCAGTTTAGCTAATGTTCCCCTCACTTGGCAGCCTTTCCTTCCATATGCCGAAAGTATTTACTCTAAAAAGAGAAGAACTTCAGGCTGGATTTGGTGCCTGCTGGCTCTGCAGTTAAAAAAACCCCAGACCTTGATTTCAGTCATGCATTCCTAAAATGTGCAAATATGTGACTAACAGGGAAATAATAATACCTAACACAAAAACATGTGCATTCAAGCCTTTTCCTTTAGGCTTACCTGGTTTTGGACAAGAGGGAGGATTCATCCTGCCTGACTTTAAACATGTACGCTGTAAGAGTCTCCAGCTCAAATACTCACCCAGGCTCACTTTATAGGCAATGGAAGGAGACAATGTCCTCCTAGAGCAAGGTTCACCCCATCCTGTTGCGAGCACCTAAAACAGAGCTGAGAGGGTTGCAGAGGGGATTTATCTCCACACTGACTCACACCTGGTGGGCTTCTAAAGTCCGGTGAGAGGAATCCCACAGTCAGCCACTAGGAAACACGTCTGGATAGATCTTCCCACCCACCTTGCCTGGGTGGGAGCTGTGGAAGCCACAAGCTGGTGTGTGGTGGCCCTCTGAAGACCAAGGGAGTGACAGCAGAGGGTCCTGAGCTGTATTCAGAGGACCTGCTTTGCCTTTGTCACCTGTGTGTGTGCCCGGCGTCGTCTGCTTGCTAGCACTGTTGCTGCACCGTGCAGACCGCCTGCTCAGCAGCTGCTCAGTCGTGGCTGTGGGCTTTTCCAATAGGTGTGAAATGGCCTTGTGCTGCCAACGTGTTGTTCGTGCTGGCCCCCAGCAAGCAGGGATTGATGGATTGGTCACACAGCTTGTACCAGCAGCGGTAAGAAATGCCTGGGAAATGGCATAAAAAAGCATCTACTAATGCTCTCTTGTCAGGCTTAGCTGGGATGTTTTGCTGAATCCAGGCTCTACCTCTTTCTGTTAAAAGATAGTTTTACTATAGCAACACTGAAATGCATTTTTACGGGGATCCCTTTTCCGGCATCGTCAGTGGGGAGAACACTGTACCTGCTGTCAGAAGACCAGATTTCCTGGTTTTTATTTGTCTTCAAGAGCTGTTGTAGGGAGTTCAGAAACGTGACTCAGGAAAGGAATTTTCCCTTAGAAAGTCTCCTTAAGTGGAATACTAAGGTGTATTTGTTTATTCGTTACAATGACTTGGTACCTTTACTCAACCTCATTTAAAAGTTAGTTTTTGTAAGTTGTTATCCACCCACAGGACCAGCGTGGTTGGTTTAGATTCAAATTGTAGCACGCTGTACACACACCTGTGACTAAGCAGCAGCTGGTTTTCATAACTAATTTTTCCGTGCATCTCCTCTAGAAGACCAAACGAAAAGGAAGAGAATCGATAAAAGTGAGACAGACACTTTGCCACTTCCAATACTTGGGATTCCTTGAAGTTTTGCCAGAAGGAATGTAGGAACATAAAAATAAAGAAGGAAGTCGCAATAGCCCAAGCTTAAAATCATAAGATAGAATAGGGATTTCCAGTTGTGGTAGCAAGCAAGCAAGTAAGAAATAATAATAGTTCCAACATAGCACTATGGACAGGTAGACCTAAAAAGGCAGGGAATGTGGAAAAAAAATTGACGTGAATTAGGGTGACTACAAAACTTGTGGCCTCAGCAGAAATGCTAGGGAGAGAAACGCTTATGATGATACAAAGTGTGAGAGAAGCGCAATAAAGTGGCTTCGGCTACAGGGCAATGGGTTGGTCAGCACGTGAGGGTTGTACAAGACATGAAATGTCTAAGAGATGGCAGTGATATGAAAAACACACCAGTACGAGAACTTGCTGCTGTGCGTGATGGAGGGAGGAGCACAAGTGAGCATGTCCTCTCCTGTCAGAATTTGAGATTTTAATAACTTTTCCCTGGAAAATGTTTTCATGTTGTGAATCAGGGTTTTTTTCAAGCTCACCTGTTTGACATATAGGAAAAGTGGGCGACCTTCATATTGCCAAATTAGAAACTCCATTTACTCTGCACAGCTTCGTATGGCAGAGGTGGGGCATAGATTAATGAATAAAGACATTTCTTCAGGCTGGCAAAAAGTCAGTGAGACTTATGTGCCTGAACAACATATCTAGACTTTTTACAGATTGCAGAATTCATTTACTATGAAAAAAACCCACCAAAAAACCCCAAAACAACAAAAAAACCCCAGGAGCTGGCAATATTGTGGTAGAGGTTAGAGTTAGCGAGATGACAGCTGTACTGGTGCTGGTGTCCCTTGTACATGGGAGGTGATGTCATTAGGAAAAGGAGGTGAAGCTATTAGACTACAGGAAGAATAGACGATGGAGGTAAGTGAGGACTTAAAGCATGTGCTGGAGATGACCCCTGCCTTCGGTAATGACTCATAAACCGAACATGTGTGTTTAGACAGACGTGACACCATGTACATTGAGAGGGAAAAATACATATCTGTGAGGGGTGTTGTATGCAATTTCCATGAATTGCAGTAGCAGCCTTACTCAAGAACGTCATTGACAGGGATGAATAAAGTAATATTAACGAGTGAAAAAGCCAGCAGGCAGTTAACCGCGCCCTCGGAGGCATGTGGCTGCCTTGCTTCACAGGGGAGGAGCATCCCGGGACTGCAGTTTCCATTTCAGTGGCACGGGATTCATACTAAGTGGGAAAGGGTTGTGGGTTTGGCATGAAAGAGCATGTGCTAATGCGGCAAGAAAGGCAGCTGGGTGTCTCTGGGGGGGGTGTGTGTGGACCTCTCCCTTGCTGCAGCAGAGAGGTGGTGAGCGCTGGGAGGTCTGGCATGCAGGGGCGTGCGATCATGTAGGCTGAAAGGGACCTCCGGGGTCCTCTGGCCAACCCCCCCCTCCCCCCCCACTTGGAGCAGGGCCCTGTGGTGTAACATCAAGGTCAAATAAAGTGCAGACGCTCCTTGTAGCAGAATTAGGGGTAAACCCTGTGATGCTGACTGTATTCGGCTGACCCTTTTCCTAAACTGTTGTTTAGGAATCCTGAAATCCAGGTGGGGACCTCCTCAGCAGTACCTGTGGGGCATGGGATATCCCCTCCCAAAATGTTCCACCCTGTCCCCAGCCAACAGTGCTGGTTGCCCACCTCCTGCCAGATTTGAGACCAGCACTCGCCTCTGGCTAGTTCACCCGGGACTGTCCCTGGCGATCGCCCTGTTGCCTGCCCTCCTCCATCTGTCCCCTTCACGGCTGTTGGCCTGCAGGAAGGGGCTGGGCTCCTCCTATGCATCATCTCAGCTTCACCTAAGGAGCAGGCTGGGAGGGACAGGGTCTCCATTTGCCATCTGGTTGCACGATATTATGCCGGTCTCTCCGTGTGAGGTCCTCAGCACCCACCATCACTGTGGTGATGCCAGCCACAGGAGCTGGTGCGCATTGCCCTTGTCTGTTGGTGAAAGGCAGTCAGCACAGACATGCAGAATTCCCATCAGCCAGCTCCAGAAAGCCGTGACAGCTTGAAATTCAGGAGAGCTGCAGTTCCGTTCGTGCATTTTTGTTCCCTGAGCCTTTGGGTGAGCCCAGGCCACATCATCTCTGCAGCCACTGGAGAAACAAATTCCTTTTTCTTTTCCCTGTGCTCTCTTTTTGTTTTAAACAAAATCTTCTGCTTCCCCGTAATTCTAGGACCTGGGACTTTATGGTAGGTATTGTGGGTCTGGGAACTCACCATAAGATCAAGCTGTAAAAAATAAAGGCAGTTCCAGATAATTTTCCACTCTGAGCACTGTCGAGCCCTTTCTAAGTGGTGTTTGTCAAAATATGGTCTCCCTTGTCACCACAGAAATTCAGATATATTTCTCCACTCATCTGGCAAACACTGTTTACATCTTCCAATGTTTCGAAAGGAATGGCAATTAACACAGCTATTTATGTTCCTAAGTAAATTAAAAAAAGCTATGTCATAACATATTTGTTGTATCATCAGCATCATCTGCTTAGCCCGGATTTTTGAACAGCATTTGCTGGGAGTTTATGTTGAAAGATCTCCAAAAGATGCGGTGGTGCCGTCCAGCGGCACAGAAGACCTTTCTTCCCGGGTGCCGTGGCAGCGGGCTGAGGCAATTTTTCTGCCCTCTTCTGCGTTAAATCACCTTTATCTGATCTGCCCACACTTGCAAATGGCTCAAGTGCCTTTTCAGCCCTATGGATGGAGATAAACTGCTCCTGGGTGGAGTGCTGGTAGGAAGAACGAACTTCCTCCCCTCCCCCCCAGATGGCTGAAATAGATAATCTTTGAAAATTAAAGGCTCTAATTACCTCGCAGGGAGCTGTGCACGCTCGAGCACTCCCCACCGTGGTGCAGGGGTGGAGGAGAGCCAGTGGCGCCTCGTTGGGGACATCTCCTCCCTGGGTTATGGTCCGGGTGCCCGCACAAGGGCCAAGACTTAGGGAAAAGGAGGGAACTGCAGGGTTTCATATGAAAACATTAGAAATCACCTGGAAAAGGCAACACAATTTCCCTTTGTAATTATTTTCACCATGTCCCCTTGCTAGAAGGCCATAGGGGTGTGGTGGTTGCAGCATTACTGCTGCACCATCCAGGCTGATGGGAGCAGTGCAGATCTTCTGGTTTTCTCCATTTGCTCACCTGAGCTGTGAACGAAAAAATTTCAGCAGCAAATACTGATTTCTGTCATGGTAAGCCAGCTGGAGAGCTGACATCCCCACACTTGTTCCCATCTGTGCGGTTTCCTTAATGTCCTATGGAGCAAGGTGGTGGCAGGCCCCATGCCACCAAGAGGGTCTTGTGGAAGCTTTTCCTGGCAGGACCCCTCCCATGTGCATGTGTTTGAGAGGCAATGGAGGTTGTCGGTGGTTTATTTTTAATAGAAACTCTCATTTGTCATCATTTAGGATGTGTTACCAAAGGCAAACAGTGCTTGCAAGCTGCCCAGGGTGGGTAAACTGTGGTGAGCTTCATGGGAGCCCTGGCAGCCTTTGGACTTCCATTGAACCTGAAGTGCAAACCCACAGTTTGGGAAGGTGGACCCGTGCAGGCTGAGGATGGATACACAAAACAAACAAACAGAGCCCCAACGAACTGCAGCAGCACCGAGATAGCTTTAATCCTAGCGTGGGTCTTATGCAAAAAATAAAAAATGGAAAGAAAAATCCCAGCCCACGCAGGGTATAGCACAATCATGTCCCCGGGGCTTTGGCCAGGACTGCGGGCACGTTGGTATGCTTATTCATTGAGCGGCTATTTCTCAACAGCCATCCTCCAGCTGACTGGCTCCAGCCCACCCGCTTCCCCCACCCCGGACCAGCTCCCCAGCACCCCAGCAATCTTCTAATCCAGCTTTTTACCTTCTCCATCTAAAAAACACCACCACCAGCAACCCGAAGGCGTGGGTTTGCTTTGAGTTCGGCGCTCCAGGTGCACGTGCCTGAGGAAAAGAAAGGGATTTCTGTTCAGAGAAATTAGCGGAGGGGAAAAATATCACACCGCAAAGCAAGGCTGAAACTGAAGCTTCATCCTGTGGGTTATAACTTACCCTGGCTGCCTGAACGGGCAGGAGCAGCCAGGCCCGGGGTGCCCGTGCGTGGGTGCTGGGCACCTGCACGCACTGCTTCAGGTAAAGGGAGATCCCCCAGTGTCTCCTGGAAGCATTAATGTTTCTCCCCAATTTAGGTGGTGAATTTGAAACTGGCAACAAAAATGAGCGCCAGCTGCCTGGGTCTAGTGCAGGCATCGGCCAGTCAGTGCCGCTCAGATGAAAGCTGTTTTGCAGGAAGCTGAAAATACCAAAAATGGCAGTGTTTGGGTAAATCTTTATTTTCAGATTTCATGGGTGTTTTCACCTCTCAAGGAGATGCATATGGTCATTTTTATCTTGGAGCCAAGCTTACACCAGTCAGGATAAGAACCACCACAAGAAGACCTGGTTTTGTGTTGTGCTGGACACATATTTTGCTCCCTCCATCTTTAGCTGAGTCTGTGAAAAATGTAAACAAGCACCCAAAACATGAAACTCTCTGTGCACGGATACTTTCAATGCTCACAGTCTTTCCCCTCTTCCTCCCAAGTCTCCCTTTAACCCTTCTGGCAGGTCTTTTCTGATTTCACCCAAGCTGATTTAAGGACGGGCTACTCTTTCCCCAGAGTAGCTGAAGCACAAAGGCCACTTGGCATTTTTTGCTCTTAAAGGCATGCAGCATCTGTTCTTAGAGTGCCAAGAGTACTCATTAAGGCGCTTGCTGGTTATGGCTTTCCAAGAAAAAAAATCACTTACGAGCTAAAATTAATCCTGCAAAATTTCAAACCAACAAGAACATCCTTGAGAAAGCCAGAGCATAAACAGGGGGTAAGAAAGCAAACACGGCTTTGAACGCTGCTGCTTGTGATGTTGCTCTGACAGAAGGAAACGGGCTCAGACTTTAATGGATCAAAGGAAACAAAGGACTGGCTCGGCTTCACTCGCCGTACCCAGCAAGCTGTATATACTTAGTAACAGCTAGAAATAGACTACTTTTTTCCTCCTACAAATAAAAAGTATGTCTCAAGCAACTATCCTTTGTAAACCACAGTATGTAATAGTTTCTGAATCAGGGGGCAGGTTCTTTGTTGCAGATTAGTGTTAGCAGGTGGTTTCACTGCATGACAGGTTTAGTAAAATACCGTGGGACAGTGGACTGAAACTAACGTCACTTCAAACGTGCGTTTTAACAGTGTGCTAAGAGCACAGCAAGTGCATTTAAGGTGTACTCTGAAGGAAAAGAAAAAAAGGTTTGTGCGTGATGAAGGGATTGTGTTTGCCTAAAAGGTCATCAGGCTAAGTTTTGTGGGCTGTAGTGCCAGCATGTCTTCCCAGATTTTTTCTTTAATACAAAGACATAAATATATTCTAATAGTATGGCAAGTATATCATACAAGAGAAACACCTAAACACCTATATCACCTCAGAAAAAAAAGATAGTTTAAAAATCTTACAGCTCCCTTTGCAGCATAAGTTTGAACACCTTTTGTTCTGTAATTAAAAAACATCACCATAAATACACTGGTTTTTTCCATACGTCTTGGTCTAATTCAGTGCACAGCATGGTTGGTGGTCTTAAAAGATTCAAAGCTGATCTTTAAGAGTCAAGTCCAATTGTAATATTAATTTTACAACTAACACAAACAGTCTGAACACCAACTGCTGCTAAACATGGTTGCACAAGCTCAAATTAAAGCACGCTCTAATTTACCCAGAGCTATGCTATATATCATGTTTTATACTGGTTATCATCAACTACCCAGTTTGTCCAACACTTTAGATGTTATTACTTCAAGGAGGGGTTGTAGCTGCTCTGTGCCAAAATTGCCAGTTGTACTGGGTTGAGACAACCATTAAACTCCTGCAGACTGAAGCCAATTTCATTATGAATCATGGATTTTGTGGATTACCACATGCTTACTTAAAAGGACAAATAGCTTTGCTACTACAGGAATAACAGTCTCGGCGAGATCAAAAGCAAGAAGGAAAAAAAATGCCTCCAGTCATGAAGAACGCTCAAAGCAAGTGGTGGCACAAGGATTATATATTACCCATGCATGTAGAGCAAAGCAAACTGTCATTAAATGTTCCCAGGAAGGCAGCTGAAGAGTGTTGGCAAACTCTTTTAGGCAGCGGAGATTTGGAGGCCAGCATTTTTTTTTTTTTAAATGGGTGCTTTTTGTTAAGCTCCTTAGAGCAGCTGAAAGAAGATGTCAGGCTTGCCTTGGACTTTCATGAACGCATTTGAAAATCAGGGCCAGGGCTGATATTTGGAGATTAAGGATTTAGGAACTCAGGATTAGATAGGAGCAGAAGGAGACGGCTGGATTTTTGCTCTGGTTGACACTTCTGAAAATCTAGATACTTACCGGTATTTACTTACCCCACCTTAGAGGTACAAGTCCTGTTTAGAACTGCAAATATTGAAATCCTGCATATAGCCCACGCCTGTGTATGTAGGAGAAGAAACTGAAGAAACAGCTATTTTGACCTAGTGGCAATATACCCTGAGTGAAAACCTATCTGACATGTTTACGGAGAGCCAGCTTCCTTTAAAAAAACAGTATCTGTATCGTACAGTGTCCCTTATGTGCTACACACCTGGCTGCAGGGATAACTCTTCCTGTCTACACAGTCTTCAGGAGCAACACAGGAGTCTCAGGCAGCAGCTATTTTGCTTTCCAAGGCCTATTTTTAAAAGATTAAAAAATTTAGCCACCGGTTACTTCAAGGCATCCCTCAACTGCAGTAGGCTTCCTGCCAGCCTCATGAGCTGCCCCGTGCCAGAGCTGGTGGGCTCACACCGGCTTTGGCCACAGCCCTCGTGCTGCGGGGGCTCAGGGAGGCAGCCAGCACAGCCCCGCTTGCAGTCACGCAGCCATCACTCTGTCATCACCACCGCTTTCCCCAGGACCTCTCTTCATGTTCATCAGAGCATCAGCACTGCACAGAGACCAAAAGCTACCGCTTAGACCAAGGATTTTTTTCCTTCTGTGCTATGGCACTCTTCCCAAGTATTTAAGAATACAGTAGGACGGAATAAGAGAATGGCAACTTCTCTTTTATTTCTTTTCCAGCTTGAAGGAAGAAGGGTTTGGGTTGCTTTTGAGGTTCCCCCCCTCAAGTCCAAGTTTGAGTGTGGCTGCAGGGAGGTGCATGACTACATGTGCTGAAGGAGAGCAAACCCCAATAAGTGAGATCTGACTTCAGTCTGTGAGTGCCAGCTCTTTCATTTCTTTGGACTGTATGTGTAAGCCGTCCCCGTGGGCTTCGCCTAGCCCCTCTCAGAGCTTTGTTTACCACCTTTGTGAGCTGCCAGGCATGTAGCTGGCCATTGCTATTCACGTATATGGAGAGAGAGAGAGATAGTCTTTCAGGTAGGTATGAGGAGTTTTGGGTGGTGGGCTGACGCCACACTGTGACTTTGGCGAGGGGAAACAGGATGGTGTTTGGTGCTGCACTCATGGGCTGTGGGATAAGTGTGTAGTGCAACTATCTGGGATTTTTCATTCTAGCTTTGTTTCATGGCAGATATATTTGTTTTCATTGACCCTGGCCATTACAAATGTGTGCTCAGCAAAAGAAAGTGCTGGGGACTTTAAAGCATCTCTCATTTTCAGGAGGAAGCAGAGAGAAAAATCTACATATTTTTTACATGGGGGCTGGATGTCCCCTCTGCCAAAGGCACAGAGAAGGAAACACAGGATGTTGTTGTTCAGAGCTGTGGGAAAAGGGACCCAAATGGTTCCCATGGCTGTGGCATGGACATGGAGGCCCCACACATGGCCGAATCATTGGTGCTAACTAGTCCCAGTGATGTGGCTGTGTCTGAGATATGCATCTAGCAGGAACCACACCAGGAAGAGCCGCCCAGGTAACTGAGGAGTAATGGTGTGTGGTGCAGAGCCAGACCATGCTCGGCCACGCCATGTCTCTGCGGTGAGCGACCTCAGCCAGCTGCAGGGAGATTTAACTCCTTCCCATTCCAGTGCCTTCCTACCTGTGGATAAGGGTTTTGATGATCCCATCACATCTGCTTTGCACAGCCCGGTCTTGGATTTTACACATGTAGATTGCTTGGTCAGCTGAAAATACCGTGTTGCATCTCGCGGAGAACAATTTTTTTTGGCAACGCGTAAAGAACAGCGAGCATTTACAGAGGCCTCCTTAGGAGTGAATGAATCACAGGAGATAAGTGAATGAAATGACAGCCTGTATGACTTAGTGCAGTCCCATGACAGGTGAAGAGCATGTTAGGTCACAGTTTCACCTCCTGGAGCTCCAGAAAAGGCATAGACAGTACTTCTCCTGTCTACCTTGGCATGGCCAGCAGGGTCATCTTTCATTTTTCTTCGCAACAGATGTGAGAGGGCATTTCTTCCTCAGACAAACCCTGCTACATGCAGCACTGGGATGGTGCAACGTAATGCTTTGTGATCTGTTGGTATTGCACCATCAATATGTACAGTATGAAATGCACCAAACGAAAACTAGAGGACTTGCTCACAAGCTCTTAGCCTGTTCTCCCTCGCCGAGAGCCGGGCAGCCACCCCTAACTTGGGCTGCAGCATTGCTTCAAGCCAAATAAGCCCAGACCGAGAGCTGGGCAGATACGTGAGACTCAGAAGCTGGCCAGCCAAACAAGGCTTGGAGCTGTGCTGGCTTATGTCCCACCAGCTCAGGGTACAGCTATGATCGCTTGTGTCTGGCCATCATACACACAGTAGGTGTACCCGTGAGCGTCATGTTGCTATGCTGGATGCAAACCCCTCTGGCCCTTGCTCTGAAAATGACTGTTTCCCATCTGCCCACTTCTACAGTTGCTTTCTGATGCCTCCAGCCACGCCTGAGCCTTCCCCAGCCCTCCCGTGCATCCTGGGGTACCTCTGTCCTCCTCTGCCCTGAATGGAGATTAACATCGTTCCCTGTCAAGGAGAGCTGCACCGGTGGCTTCCCCTTTTTTGCTTTATAAGGGCTCAGCCAGGACACCCCTGCTTGCTTGAGAGAGGCAAGTAGTTTGTTGCTGAAAGGACAAAGTTCCCTCTGTAGGTGATACGGCTCATCTGGCAGCCCTGAACTCTTGTACACAGCACACCACCTACGCTGCTGGGCAGCCGGCCAGGAGCTGCGCCCACAAGGAGCTCACCCCACCAGGATGAAAGAAATCAGCTTTCTGTTGGCATGGGCCTTCTCTGGATTGTGGGGGTTTTTTTTCTTTTTTCCCCTCTCTTTCTTTCTCTTGAAAGCAGTTCAATTTTGCCACCAGATCTTATTCTTACTCTTTTTCTCTCTGCCAGAAGCCTGTCCACATCCTTCACAATTGCATTTAAAACCTTCTCCAACCTGTAAATAAACATTGAGAAAAGCCGAAGCTCTAATGATAGCTGTTAATGCTTGATTATAAAGCATCCACCAGGCAACACGCAGGTGCTGACAGCAGCTAAATGCCGGCTCGGGCAGCCTTTGCGCTGCTTTCTGCAATGCTCACAACACCCCTCTGGCCTTAGCAGTATTAATGTGTTGCTGTGCTGCTGCCCGTCCTGGAAGTCCCAGGATGTGCAGCTCAGGGCGCCCCCGCTCCGGCCCCGCTCTTTGCCCAGCTCCTGCCTCGGAGGGGATGGGGCAGAGCTGCGGGCAGGGTGGCCATCCCCGGCCTCTCTCTACACCTGCTCCCAGCCCGGGGCTTGGACCTCCCCAGTGTGTCCAGACGGACAGTGAGGAAGGGAGTTCAAAGAGGCAGCGAGCAGGCTGTACGCGACTGGCTGGAGATAAGAGACCAGGCGATGATAGTGTTACGATTCAGGCGATGAATGAAGGCTGCTCCCTACCAGACCGCTGAAACGTTTGCTCCTTCAGACAGAGAAATGGAAAGCCGGCACGGTTTGTGCTCCCAACCACCCTTGGCCGCTCTGAGGACTCTCCCTGTCCTGAATTTACTCACAGGTCAGGACCTCGGGTGCTAAGCCTCACTTCTGAGACAACTCATAAAATGGATTTATGAAAGCCAGGGAGTATTGTAAAAGTTGACACACCCTTGCCTATACTTTATGCATCTGCAAGTAGGTGCTGCTTCAGTAATTGCTGCCTCGTAAAGGGATCTGGGTCCCGCCACCATCCTCCATGTGTCCCCTGCTACCCATGGCAGGGGTGCTGCCGGCGTGGGTTCCTTGGTCGCTCACCCCGTGAGCATCTCCTCGGTGCACTGCCAGCAACAGAGGGTGCCCTCCTTCACCGTGTGTGCCTGTGTCACATGGGTGGGAGAGAGCTAGTCCTGGCTGAGGGCAGCACAAATAGGCTCAGCTGGGTTTTAACACAAGGCTGGGTTTGAGCGGGTTGCGGAGTCCTGCAGCAAGGTCAATGAAAGGCAAAACCAGCTCTACAATGGACGTACAGTATCTAACTGTACTCCTCAAACCAAAACAGACTTAGTCACCTTCTCTTGGTTGTTTTGGAAAATGTGCCGTGAGGGGGCAGCTCAGCTGGAGTGACCTCACGGTGCAAATCCTCCTCGCAAACACTGGCCAGTCCCAGCCATGGCCGGAGGGGCTCAGCCGCTGCCGGTGTGAGGTCAGCCTCCAAAACTGGAGGCGAAGGCCAGGTTTCTTAGGCTGCCCGGGTGCCTGCATTCTTGCTGACATCTTTTTGGTGCATGGTCTGTGGGTGTTATCCAGGGAGACGCTCAGAAGGCAGAAATCCCAGTCTGGGGACTGGACTGGCAAAGAGGGCTTCCAGCAGGCAACTGAAGTCTTCTCCAGGTTTGCACCCCTCCATCCCATTTGCTGGCACCAGCAGGCGGGAAGAGAATAACTGCAGAGTGGAGCAGCTGGAGCTGACGCTGATGCCAAGCGTGCCAGATCAGCCCCCGGGGCGTGGGTGCAGCAGCAGGGGGGGAACAACCTCTGGTGCCCCGGGGGTCAGTCTTTGGCCACGCCGGCTCTCGGCAGTGAGTCACTGCAGGAGGTTAGCGCTGGACATCTTCCTTGCAGGGCTCCTGCCTCCCCTCCCCCACTGCAAATTAAAAAATACTTCTGGACATTATAAACAGCTTGTAACAAGTTTTGTCAGGTTTTAACGGTCTTCCGGAGCTTAGCTGAGCAGATAGGCTGGCAAAGATGCAGCGCCTCTCCTTACACACACACACACACACACAGAGCTTCTGCAAGTCTCTTTTGGTTATGTTTCGAGTCTCTAGGGAATGCTGACTAGGAGGGATGCTATTCTTAGAGGGCAAGAAAGAGGCTCTGCACGCTCCAGAAAGGCTTTAGCTTGCAAAGGCTTGTTCCTCCATCACCACTTTCAAGTACGTTAAGGGCTGATTTAACTGTCAAAGATAATTACTGGATTGGGCTTGCTTTTCCCGGAAAGATTATATTCACTCAAAATCAGCTTTTTCTGAAAACACTTTGCAGACAATAAAAGGTTATTGGCAGCTATTAAGCCTAAACACTGTTTATCTGCTGCAGCGCAGGGACACAGGAGCAACAAGGGTTCAAATTCCATGGCAGGGGCATGGGCTGCACCTCTCACGCCTGCCCTGGGCTCACAAGACACCTTCGGCCAGGGGGACCCTCGCCTGGCCCAAACTCTGCTCAAAGCAGGGCTGGCTCCAGCTCTGCACGAGGCTGCCCTCTGCTCCCCTGTGGCACGGCGGCTGCTAGACCCTGGGGTGCCCTCCTTTGCGACTGCTTTCCGAAGGAGCCTGCCCAGATCCACTGTTTCCTCAATGTCCTTTTTTGAAGGATAGGAACAAAATCATCAAATTGTGGCAGAACTGGGGCCCTGATCTTTTTTTTTTTTTTTTTTTAGGAACAATTTTGAAGATCTTGAGGCTTTGATCGTAATTAGTTAGCATGAGACCAAGATTCCCAAGACTGAAATCCTACACAGTATGGGATAATCTTTTCTCAGCTGTAAGCCTATGTACTGTTGTAGAGGTGTTCACATTTTATTTCCTTCACTGACTTTTTAGGTCCTAATAGACTAGACTAGACTAGAACTGTTCAGTGGAAGGGACGTACAACGATCATCTAGTCCAACTCCCTGACCACTTCAGGGCTGACCAAAAGTTAAAGCATGTTATTAAGGGCATTGTCCAAATGCCTCTTAAACACTGGCAGGCTTGGGGCATCGAACACCTCTCTAGGAAGCCTGTTCCAGTGTTTGGGCACCCTCTCGGTAAAGAAATGCTTCCTAATGTCAAGTCTGAACCTCCCCTGGTGCAGTGTTGAATAGGAGACATTCACAGGTGGGTTTACATCTCTTCCACCAAGACCTCAGCAGATTTCTTCTCCCAAATTACTTCAGGCTGATCTCTTTCATATACATTTTTGTGTGTGCTTCTAGTCCTGATACGTGGTGTTCTTAGGGTACGTTCTGATTTGCAGGGGGACCTCTCAGGGGTGTGACTGCTGGCTTTGTCCAAACATAGTGGTATATGGGACTGGTATCCCTTGGTGACTTTGTGCCATCACTTCAGAAATGTAGCAGTCCTCTGTTCAAAGTCCTCCCAGCTGTTAACCCAGAGAATTCACTGAAGTTCATAAATAACGTTGTTTCTCGCAATCCTTGTGTAAGTCTACATTTGCATCACATGTGCTATTCCTACTGACGTCTTTGGTTTATGAAAGAGGAGCATGGTCTAAGAATCTTGATTTGGCATCCTAATTTAATTTAAAACAGCCATATAAAATTTTATTTTAAATAAAAATATTTTTATATATAATATAGTCATACTGAAATATAAAAGGTGTGCATATATATGTATGTACATACATACTATATACCTTTTTTTGTTAACAAGGCTATTAGGCATGGTTATATTTTTGTTAAAGATTCAGTCCTTGTGTTTAGTCACTCCTACACCCTTCTGCAATGGCTAAATGAAAAAAGTCTGATTTCAATTAAAAAAAAAAAAAAAAGATGGGAAGAAGTTATCCCATTTACTGTAGGACCTTGTAGGCTGGTTGGATTTCAGTGCCAAATTACATTTTTTAGCTAAGATGGAAACTTTTTTTTTTGGCAGGAGGTTGACTGAGACTTTGGCTTTGCTTGGGGAATTAACTGCGCAAACTCAGTTGCCATAAACATTCATCTCAACTGCTCTTCTCCCTACAAGACAACAGGGTACTCCACGTTTGACACTAGCACCAAATGGATGGAAGAATTGAACCTGCTTCTAAACCTTTTTTAACAAAGGAGCAACATAGACTGAATCTGTACCGGTAAATTAAACGTGACCAGGAATATTGCCAAGCACTGACACCAGAAGGCACACAGCAGCCTGTGTCTGTGCTGGTAAACTGGCTCACTGTCTGAAATAAGGTGGCTCTGTGCAAGCCACCTTTTGGCAATGGCCCCTGAAGTGCTCTACCTACCAAATCATTCCTCGAAGTTATTTATTTAGGGATAGTGCTAGCAGCAACACCAAATTTAGGTCAGGAAGTATCTCTATTACATTTATCTACCAACATAAATGATCGTTTTGCAGGGCCTGATAATGCTTAAGGGCATTGACTTTGTCATAATGTTGTATCTTCTGACCGGTACATGGCTTAAATCTTCAGCTGATGGGCCGTGTATGGAGAATTTAAATGAATTTTCCAAAGCCATTTACCCAGACTTCTTGCAGTGCACTGCATAATTGCAGCGAATTGATGCTGCCTGGACTGCTGTCAACACGGGACTACCATCAAATCCCAAAATCTATTCATGGTTCGATGGTGCATTTTGCTCATCCATCTGAAAAGCTGAAACACCCAGAGTTCGTAAAGTTTGTGTGAAAGACAAGTTGTTGCTAATCCGTATCTTCATGAGCTGCGTTGAGTGTGATGTTGCTTGCCATGCTCTTGCTGCAGTACGAATACTTAGAATTACTGGCTTACGGAACAACACATTTCCCCTGGCCTCTGCAAAAAGTTGCTGTTCTGTGTTAGCCACTTCCCTACAGTCAGTATATCCCCAGAAGCTTATCTCCATGATATATTTGTTGAATGAGTGTAAAAAAGACTCTAAAAATTAAAGGAATGTGCTTCTGATTCACTCCTCTGTCATACTGCTGCATACTCATAAACCCAGAGGTCAAAAAAGGACCCATTTGGCTCTACATATGTCTAATATAGAAGAATTTAGTGCAGACAGCAGCACGTACTCTCTTCATCTCCGTGGGGGATAAGCGACTGAAATTAGCGTGGGCACAGAAACAAATGCATACAAACTTGCGTTTATTGAATTTAGGCAGGAAACAATGTACTTGTGCTCCATCAAAAGACTGAGGTCCAAAGACAGTTTTCAGCAGGAGTTCTGGGACAACTTCTTTCCAGCCCTGAATAGTTTCCAAGTAGAGTTTATTATTATTTCTAAATGATATTATTTGAAATGGTAGCAAGAGAACATATACTAAGCAGTCCACAGACCTCCAGTCATACGTTCCTACTGGCAGCCCAGACATGGAAGGCTTGGAAATCTGTCCCTGAACTGTTTTCTGATTGCTTGGCACCAAGAGAATTCAACTGGGAAAGTCAGGAGTTTTACTAAACAGCTTTATGGCAAGCTGCTGGAAGGACTCAGTCGGCAAAAATCCTTCTTCAGTCAGCAAACCGTACGGCTTAATGGGCATCATTTGAAAAGCACAACAGAAGTTAACCAAAAGCAAAATAGGACGCCCTGACTGGGAATTCAACTCTGCCCCATAATAGTTTGGTGTCATATCTACAGCTAACTTCTGTAGCTAAACTGCGTGCCACTTTTACCTCTAACTCCTATGTCAACACAATTTGCTAAGCACTATATGTAGGAACATTTCTCCTCACTTCTGCATTGGTCTGTGAAAGTACAATGAACTGAAGTTTGCAAAAGGAAGAAGTCTGACTCTCGTACTTTAGACTTCATTAATTTTACAGATTTTTTTTGAGCTGCGTAAGATTCTTTTACTTCTGAAGTAACCACCTGGTAAAAAAAGAACCACCGTTTACTTTCTAAAATCATACATTTCTAACTGTAACGCCACGTCACACTATATGGAAGCAACACCAATTCATGTAAATTGCACACAGAAAAAATAAAAAAGCATTAGCTCTTATTGTTGCTCTCCCCCTTGCCTGCACTCCCCACAGCTTGACATTTGTTAATGATTTTTCTTGACTGAGCAGTTCTTCTCTTAGGCAGTCTTGGAAGAGTTTCAGCTTTGTCCTCCACTGTGCCCACGCAACACTTCTTGGAGGTGCTTGGAGGAAAGTGGAAGGAGCTCTTCCAGGGGCAGAGGAGCTGATCCAGCTGGGCTGGACTCTGTAGCCTGACACTAGCTAAAGCAGGATTTATTTGTTCCAGGGACCCTTTTGGGAAGCAACCGCACAGGTAGTTGTTTCTGAAAGGTTTGGGAGGCTCTTAGTTTCATTTCAATGACAAAAGTGTTTGTGGTATTTTTATGACCTTAGTTTCTGATCACTGGTTGATCTCTCAGATGTTCTTGGCTTCCACCTAAGCTGGCTACCTGAGTGGTGAGTCACAGCCTAGTTTCACCCGAGGGCATGTTTCAAAAAAAAGACCCTTGTGTGGGGTGGGTGTTTTTTCATTCTCAGATACCACAGTGAGAAAGGAGTTCTCTCTGGGTTATGCCAAAGAAAGCCACCGTAATCCTCCACAAGCTGAACAGTGTGCCTTGTGGGTGTAAAAGAAGATTAGTACTCACTATGAGGGACATGGAGACAGGAAAGAGGCTTAATCCTAAACATTTTTGGTATGGTTTTGGGTTTTTCCCTCTTGACACACTTGAAGTTAGTTCAAACCATTTGTGAGAGGTAACTTTCCTTAAGACATCACATTTATGGCCCAGCTCCTAGGCAGTTGCGTTGCCTGTTATTTCATAGTGAAATACTCCCATTTCACAATGTTTTAACTCATAGGGCTTGAAATGACCTGTTATTTGTCTTCAAGCAGTATTTCAGTCAAGTTCCTCGCTCTGGACCATTCAGATCTGCAGCCAAGAGAAAAGCACAAAAGTGCTCCCCTCAAACAGCAGCAGCAAGCTTCAGTGGTGAAGCTCTGAAACGAGATTCGGTGCACGGGCAAATCTGTCTTTGCTTTGCTCTGTAGGAAGTGTTTGTGACTTAGTAATCTGTTTGATTTGTGATCCTTAACTGAAATGAAACAGACCATGCAATATACAAACTGCTTTTTTTATTTCCTTGTCCTCTCAATTTTGCATGGAGGGAACATGACTTTGCCACTAGAAAAGCTTGTGACATGTGTTGTGTGCTGCCCCGACAGATACATCTGCAATAAATGTGTGTCTAATCTTCATAACAACAGCTGATTACAATTTATTCCCTTATCATGAGGGATTTGTCAGCCTTTTGAATCCCTGGGCAACAGGGGTCTGTGAATGATGAATCACAGTGGCTGTCCATGCCCAATTCAAAGACAGAGATGTTGACACACACGCTCGTTTTCTGAGAAAAGTAGATTTTTATGGGACATGGAATCCTATTACCTTGTTGCGTCCTTCAGTCTTGTGATAGAAATGATCCAGCACCCTTTTGACATATGGTTCGGATTCAAAGTGCAGCACAGATATTCCTGCTGCGTGTTTTGCTGTCCCAGGCTTGGAAAACTGATGCAAGAATGAAACCAAAGAGCACTTCTGCATGTGTGTTGTGGCTTCTGCTGGCTGCTCAGCCTTGTCCGGATGGACCCGAGTGGAAGGTATGTGCAACCATGCTCACCTGGGAGTGCCACCTTTGCCGATATTTCTCCTCTTCTCCCCACTATCAGAAAAAAGAAGGCTTGATCTGTGATTAGATATCTTAATTGTCTTCATATTGCCTGTCCAGGTGAGGCTGGTCTTGAACTGGGCAAAGGTGTAAATACCCAAGTGTCTAGGCTGGGCAAGCTGCCTGCTCCTTACAGCACTTGCGGCCCGAAAACCCTAAGCATCTAGCAAGTGAGTAACTCACAGGGGTGATACGGAGATGGGGAACTGGAAAAGGAGGTTTCTGCACACCATCATGCTCTGGTGCAGCTTTGAGCCCCTGGTCAGGTGGCAGGAGGCAACGATGCACTCTGACGGCTCCATTGTTCACACAGCAGCTGCATCCAGCCTTCAGGTTGCAGGGATACCTGCTTGCTAGGCTGCAGCCTGCTGCATCAATGCCAGTTGCTTATTTTCATCAGTGCGGAGTGCTAGCTTTGCCTTCCACAGGTATGGGAGGCCTGATTTTGTTTTATAACCAGTGACTTTCATTATCCCACTTACAATTTTGTCCACACTAAATTATTGGCTGTAACAAGTATAAGCCATGCAGCTTGTTTCGAAGCTGATCATGCGGCGGGCTCCTGGTCTCTAGCTGTTCCTCTCCACCGCAGCCAGGGCGTGGAAGATGAGCTAATGCACCCGTGGTCTCACACTGGTATAGTGTCAGGATCAATCCCATGTCCAGTGGTTCAGCTGTAGTTAATAATTGTGTGAAACACACCCAAACCACAGAAATACAATGCTGCAGGCATAGTTATGCAGTCTCAAAATTGCACCTATTAAGGGTGAGACTGTCATGAAACTCAACAGGAAACTGAAGAGTACAACCACTTCCAGAAACGAAACCTGCCTCTTCTCTTGAAATGTCACTATTTTCGAAGCATGGAAAGAATGAGGATTAAACAGTAATGTGTCTTTAATGACACGTCAAATGATCTTGAGCAACACTGAGAGGCTGCCTGCATGTTTGGGCATTACTTTGAATGTTTGGTAAGAACAGTTTATAGAAGGTCTTTCCAGGCATTTGCACAAGCAAAGCTCCGTTAAATTGCATGCCAAACTGAAGCCTCCATTTGGTGAGCAAAACAAGGAGAATTTAGAGGGATCAGAGAAGCTGTGATGGGTTGGAGGAGACGACGGCAAAAGAAAGGATGAGGAGGTATTTCTTCCTCACGTTCTCATTGCATTAATCCCTAAGTGCAAGTTCCTGTTGAAGGGTTGTAAGTCGTGTCACTGTCACCCCGTAAAAGGCTAAAGCTTAGAGACAGTCACAGTGCCGCTGGGGATCGGGAGATTTCCTGCTGAAAGAGATCATGGGGCCAACCTGATCACAGACTCTGATCTCAGACCTATGTCATCTCTTGGATTTCCTTGAACGGAATTTTCCTTGAACTGATTCTTATCTGAACCTGAGCACATCAGCTGAAAAACCCCCTTCCTGTCTTGATGATGGCATTTCTAGAGATGAAGACTCCAGTACACAACATGAGATACTGTTTCCATTGGTTAATTCCCTTCACTATGAAAAATGTGTTTATTTTCTATATCCCACTCATATCTGGCTTTAATTTTGAGACACTGAGTTCTGTTGTATCTTCATCAGCTACACTATCATCAAATTTGCATTTTCCAGGGATACATTTTTTAGCCCATGGCTCCACTTTTTTTTTTTGTTAAGAAAGCTAGACTGAGTTCTGGAACTTCTTCAAAGGAAACACCTGTTTCAGTTTAAAAGTTTTGGGTATTTTTTTCCTATCTGTAATCGCAGTTCTTCTGGAAAGCCTTTCCTAGAAAGCTGGGCAGAACTGATACACTTTTCCACCATTACTACGTTTATTTGCCGTACCAGAAGCTGTACCTACATGGTCTTGCCAAGGCTGGCTGTGCATGCCAGTGTAACAGCATCCCACCCGCCCCAGCCGAGGGCTTAGCCATGATCCGTACCTGTGGTGGTCCATACAGTACAAAAGGGTAGCTGGCACCCACCATCATCTCTTCACTGCAGTTGGTCATGG
Organism: Fregata magnificens; assembly: GCA_013389945.1. Taxonomy (NCBI): domain Eukaryota; kingdom Metazoa; phylum Chordata; class Aves; order Suliformes; family Fregatidae; genus Fregata; species Fregata magnificens. The sequence continues at coordinate 424,650 of WAAD01026621.1, read as the reverse complement.
GTAAGGTTCACGTCAGGACCTGCAAGCTCAGAAGTATTCTCTAAACCGCCTCCCCTTTAGACATAGCCACCGCACTTAGGGAACCTGGGACACCCTTGTGCTTCATGCTGTACAAATGCTAACTGTGGCCAGGGATAAACCAAGGAGACAAGAGATGGCAGCACTGCTAGCATGGTGGGTGGTGGTGTTGCTGCAGCAGGCAGGACACGACAGGGGCTGGACCTTTTCCCAGCTGTTTGGCAGACGGCAGAGTGGAGGAAAGCCTTATGGTGGGACATGAAGCGAGGTAGAAAAGAAAATGCGTGAATGTTTACGGGGAGTTCATCTGTGTGCACACAAGAAGTGAGATGTGGAAGGAAGTGTGTCTTCAAGCTTTAGCGTTATGTGGTAATGGGGGCAGGTACGGAGAGGCAGCCACAGGCAGGGGTTGCGCTCTCAGAGTGAGAAAAAGGCTGGGCTGGAGACATGCTGCAGAACACTAAGAGACCTGACTTGAGTCTTTGAGAATAAGACATCTGACTTGAAGATACCAGTGGTCCTGAGGGATGAGAAGGCTGGTGCTTTTGAAACCTTAAGTACAGGGGTCATGTCACCTTTCCGGTTTTTATTTTCAGTGTTCTCCTACCTACACATCCAAAGATGGTATTAGCTCTCTGGTCAAATGTCACACCACGAAATTACACACAGCTAAGTCTGCTAGAAAGAAGCATCATTGTTATCAAAGTTTCTGCTTCCCTAGCCTATATTTGCTTCCCCAGGCTTTATGATTTTACACGTAGTTGTCTCAAAATGCACAGAGTTTATGGTGTCCAACTTACCACCCGGCTCTGTATCAGTAACCCGTCCTCTCTGTTATCCTCTTTGATGATTATCAGCTCTCAGAAGTATCCCACAAGGCTGACTTTTCTGCACCAGACTTGTTTCCCTCCTCAGAAGGAAACACAAGAAGTACTACGAGGTGGCAGCCACAAGCACTGTAAGCAGCCTGTTGCCTAACACCGGCTTCGAGGGCCTGGTGGTGGAAATGTTGGTGTTGGGTCATGCCTGCTGCTGCTTACCAGATACCTGTGTGGCACAGCTTCTGTGGGTCTTGCATTCTGGGGTCCTCTCTAAGCTTTACATGGCCTGCGGGACTTGTTCTTGAGGCTGTTGTTTGGGATAGTTCATCAGAGTTACTAGATGGAGCAAGCATGAAACCCAAATTAGAGATGCTAAGGAGGCTACCCTCTTCATTAGTGGGCTCCCAGCAGGGTATGAAGGTCAAAGAACAAGACCTGTTGCTTTTAGCATTCATCTTGAAAACACGGGTTTTTTGGTTGAGAAAAGAGAGAGAGGCTTCAGAGGAGAACCTGGAGAGGGACACCTCTATGTTTCTACATTAGCAGGAGCCGATTTCACGGGTTATGTCCATACTGCTGTGCAGCACTTGTAGGGTAAACTCAGGGCCAAATTAGCTGACCATCCACAGGACCTTCCTTCGGGACAAACGTGGGACAGCCTTGTGGCTACTCCCTGGGGGAAAGCTTGGGTCTCTCTGAGCTTTGAGCGCTCCCTGAGGTGGCATCCTCTGCCATACCCAGAGGCCTGGCAGGCTCTGCGGCCCCCAGCTGCCCCATCGGCACCCACGGCAGTGACAGGCAGGGTGCCCAGGAAGGCTGCCCAAAGGCAGCGCTGCCTGTTGCAAAGGCGGTTTAAAGGGAACCTGCATTCAGGCCACATGCAAGCTGCTTGCAGTGGAGGATGCAGAAATAAGGGGGTTTGGAGCCTGGGGTGGCACAGCCCACAGGGCGCTTGTGGGGCTGCCACTGCACCTTCATCTTGTAATGCAGGTAGGGCTGCTTAGTCAGATAGGGAGCTGGGGATAAGCATGAGCTGTAGGTCAGCGTGTTCCCAGCCTCTGGATGCTGGAGGCTACTGTACCATAGCTTTAGCAGGTGCCCTGTTTGCTCCCTCTGTACAGACACGTGCCGTCAGCTCTGGAGGTCTCGGTGTAGCCCCAGTTGAGATGGTCGCTATGCCTGCGATACATCTTCAGTCTTGGCTTCCAACATCTTCCAGAACAGGGAGGAGTTAGTTTCACAAGTATTTCCGAGTAGTAGTTGTGTTTGGTTACAGTGTGTTTCATTTCAGGAATGGGATATGTTTTCAAAGCTGATAGAAACTTTCCAAACCTGGAAAACACTGAAAATATTTGCAGTTGTGAATCAACCCTTGCCTTTGCACACAAATCCAGATAATTTTCTTGTTGGAAATGTTTTGCCTATTGTGATTGAAGTCATGGATAATAATTGGATTTCTTTATGATTCCACCTGAAGTTTCAAATAGCATAGCAACAATGATAAAATAATCACAAACCTGATTCACAAAGCTAAAAAGCAGATTTAGTGCTCTCCAGATCTAAGAAAAACCAATTAAATCCTCCTGCCAGTTACATGTTGAGATTTTCTTGTGAACTGCTACACAGTTGCTTGTTTTCCTTTAAATAAGCAAACAACCGAAGAACAGACTACTTCCCTAAATTAGGTTTATCAGTGTTTGTTTGTCTTTCTCCATAGAAATTCAGGCCTTGTCCAGACTTGGAGCCTGTAAAAATGACTGATACTATATCATGAGAGATGAGAAAGATGAACACAGCTGAGGAATAGATATGCTGTCAGGACTTTCATGGGTTGAGCTGCACTGGCTTGGTTTCTTTTGTCTTTTCTATCAGTATGAAAGACAATCTGCATTAGAACTGAAGACATGATGATGCAAGTAGTTTTTTCCATAAATATGTCATATTAAAATGTAAGCCTTAAACAGCTTTGTGCATCGCATGCACAAACACCCCATCTCCAGCAAGGGAAAGACCTAAAACACCTTATCCTGGTTTTCATGCACTCCTAGTTAATTGAAATGAGAGGATGATAAAGATCCAACATTTTCTGTTTAAAACACTAGAATTAAAACCATGTTTTTGTTTTGATGTTTTTCCCCCACCCCCAAATACACGATTTACTTTTGACCAGATAAAACATTTCGTTCATAAAGTATGTGATGTTCTGTTTTCAGTTCTCATTTTAGGCAAAATCAGGGAGGGACAGAAACACTGAAATGAAAAAGCAGATCTTTTGGTAGACCATTTTGAAACATAAGACTTAGATTTTGACCCCTAAATATTTTTTTTTCCCCCAGCTGAAACTGATAAGCCTGGCACAAACCCAAATCATCTCCACTGGCTTGTTCATGCATTTTTTGGCGGATGAAAATATTTAACTGAGGAAGGTCTCCAGCTCACAAAACTCTTTTCCCTGAGAGTGCTAGCCAGGAGTGGCTGCATTTAAAACCACCAAAACTTCAGAGCCTGATACTATGGGTAAGAAGCAAGAGAAAGTAACCTTAAAACAATTCAAAAACTTAAAATGTTATAAGTAACTTCTACTTGCGACGCTGTTGAATCTCTAGCAATGTTTTCTGTATGCTGACACACATGGTTACTCAAGAGCTCAGCACTTGTTCCTGACGTGCAGGCCCGCCAGAGCCAAAATAGTAGGGACATTTACAATACAATGATGTAACCTTCTCCCGCATTTTGTAAATGTGGCCGTATGTTGCAAGCTTCCTTGTTTTTTAATAGTAAAGCAGCAATGTTTAGCGCACACAGTCTATGCTGCAACATTAAAACTCTTTCCTAGCAGCTCAGCTGGTATTTCGTAACGTGGTGGAGAACTCTGTGTTCACATAGTTATCACCCATGACTTAATGCGGGTACAACTTTCTGTTCCTCTATTTATTTTTGCGAACAGAGCTGACCAGCACTGCTCTTCTTCTGCAATGGATGGAGGCTTCATGGCCAATGCTGAAAACAAAGGGAGCCGCCACTTCCCCAGGGCCATGAGGACTGTCCGATCCACGGCCAAAACCTCATGTGTCCCACAGAGACAGAACAGGGCAAAGCATCCACAAGGACACCTTGCGTGCATCTTCAGGCTGCCTCTGCGCTCCTATTCGGGGGCCAAGAGGAAAGCTTTGGGCTTCTCTACATGGGAAAATTAATCGGAAGACCAGCAGTGCAATAGTCCCCTGTGCCTTCCCCTGGCTTGGTTTATGCCAGTCTGGGAGCAGAGTTACTCCAGAACGCAAACCCCACTTGACATTCAAGCCCTGTTTTACAAAAGCATGGTTCTCCCCTGCAGACAGGCCCCCGCACACTGCTCTGCACAGTCCTCGGAGAGCTCCGGGAGCGTGGAGCGGCTGAAGGCAACGCCTCTCTCCCCCCTCTCCTTCCTTCCTGCCCCCTGCGCCAGCTTGCAAGGATGGGCAGGAGTGAGCTGGGGCGGGCGGGTGGAGAGCTCGGAGCTGGGCAGAGAGAGGAGGGGACGGCCGTCAGGGAATGATAACGTGCTCTGGGTATTTCCTGGATCGTGCCGCTGGAGCTGCTCCGATTTATAGCCAGGCCAAAGAGGCATGCTAAGAAGCGGCTCTCGTATTTCTTCTACCGCCCACGCACAGGAACGAGGAACAATAAGGATCTTGACCCGCTTTCCAGTTGCATTCCCGGCCCCTTCCCTGTTGTCTGGAAGTGGGGAAAAAAGCATTGTGGGAAAAGAAAAGGCAAGTGGTGGCAGCCGGGGCAGGGAAAGTCTTTGCCAGGCTGTAGCGACAAGGCGGATGCCATGTTCCCCCTTTCCCCTGCCTCGTTTTAGTGTTTGCAGATCTCCAGCCGGCTGGCTGGGCGGAAGAGTCCGGGCGAGCCTGGTGACTTACTTAAAACCAAAGCAAAACAAGGGCCTCTATGAGCGATTTGAGAACCGGCTGTCTGCACAGCCCTCTTATGCTGATTTTATTGCTAGACCCCTCCCGCCTTGCAGACACAGCTCCTGACCAGGAGCCCCACAGCTGAAGCAGCCCCTTGGTACCTGGCACAGCCCCCCGCCACCATGCAGGGTCTCAGGCCTCAGATTAGGGCAGGACCATCTATAAGACGTCTGGCTCAGCATTTCCAACCCTCTGAGGAGGTGCTGAGGCATGAGTTTTACAGACTCCCCGTCTCAGCAAACTTTCCTTGCACAATTGGGTGAAGGCAATGTCAGAAGACGGGTGGCCACTGTGAGCATCTGTTCTTGTTGCCGTGCCGTGACCCTGGGATGTCAACGCGAAGGATGAGTTGGGCCTTTTTGAACAACAGACCGAGACATACAATAACTGAGGCTGGCTGGGACCTCTGGTGCAACCCCCTGCCCAAAGCAGGGCCAGCTTAGGGGTTACATTAGATCGATAAGGAGGCAAACCTGCTGATGGTAATGAAGCATCGCTCTTGAGAGTTACACACTGTAGGCCCTTTGCAATACCACAGGGTGAAAGAGGAGGTAAAACCAAAATGGGACTAAACCCTAGGGATTTTGGATTGTGTGGGTGTTGTAAATGGCTCCCGCCAGTTCCCTGCAGCTCCGTTAGTGAGAAGTCAATCCCTGCAGTGAAGAAACTGTGGAAACGCAGCTGCAGTGGCCAGTTCCTTGTCTGAGCCACGTTTAAACTCTGTTTCTGGAGGGTGCCTTATGGGAAGAGCTGGGAGAGCTTCCACCCAACACCACCACTGCTGCAGCAGCAGAGACTTGCAAGAGCAGCAGAATCTCACTAAAATCTTATTTCAGCTGGATCGTCTGCAAATCCCTCTCAAGCGGAAGGAAACGCAGGGACAGTAATTGGCATGGAGCAGCAGCTCGGCTGTGCTAATGACCGAGAATACTGTGGGAGATATTAAGGGGCTGCTGTCAAGGTACTACTAATAATTTTCAGAATCATTTCCATTCCTATTCTTCCCCCGACAGTCTGAAACTGCTGTGGGTCCTTTTAAAGCCATTCTGCCCGCTAATAGTTTATTGCTTTATTTGATAGGTTGCTTAGGGATAGCTAGGCAGCTCGCGTGTTTTATTTCCCCCTCCCTTCAAACAGTGAGAGCATTTTAATATATCTTGGAGAAAAATGGATGTAATAAAATATGAACATCTTGGGCCCAATCATGCTGCAGTGGAAAGTTCTGCCCTGCGAGGCTGTTCTGCGCTGGATCTTCCGGTTGCTGCGCTCTGCAGAGAGCTGGCAGCACCACCAGCGCTCCAGCTTCTGGTAAACATCTTCTTGCTTCAACTAGTGGAAAGGTTCACTCATTTCACTCGTTTAGGAAGGGAAGATGGAGCATATATGGACCTCTGTGGTCTCCAGTGATGGGTTTTTTTGAATGAGTCATTGCACATGGCTGACCTGGGTGAAGTCACACGACGATGGCCAAAATTGCCCAAGCACTGGGGTTACCACTAACAAGTGTCATTTTGGACTGTGGTCTTCAAGGTTTGGTAAACATACAGGCGATAGCAACACCGCCACTGAGAACTAGCCGTACTGACCCACTGGAGAAGTGTGGTGGTTGTGACTTAGCAGCAGGCACCATGAAACCAAACAGCATTTGACTGAGTACCAGTAAGGTCTGCACAAGGCTCCTCCGAGGCAAATGGCAATGGCATTTCTGAGCTGCTTAAGGCTGGAGCGGGCAGAGAAACAGGGAGCACTATGCAGGGACCGGCCTTGCTGGCAGCTCTCACTGCTCCTTGCTAGCAGGAATCTTCTTCTCTCGCAAAGCACCAGTCATGGGATGGGGACTCAATCACGGCACTGGGCTCTAGCTGGGGATTTTAGAGATAGCTTAAAAATGTGTAATGAAAAGTGTTCATGCATATGAAAGAGAGAAGGAGGGATCTGTGAATTCTGGAAGGCACTGCCTGTGGAAAAGATACATCCTGAGCCTTAGGATCTTGGCAAAGCCCGCTTAGGAGAAAGTGGAATTTTCCCTGCATAAACAACAATGCCTATATTTGTTTAAAAGAAAAAAAAAGCTGGGAAGCCAGCAGACGTAGAGCCCCGATGAGGAAGAAAAGGAGCGTTGTGCCCAGAACATTGGGGAAACTGTTCAAAATCAGTTCATCCTTACGCAGAAACCATCCCCGCCAGCTCACCAGCGGCAGCGCCCACTCAAGCTAGGGCTGGCTGCGGGGCGGGCAGCGTGCAAGACAGGGGGTTTGGGACCCGGTCCTGACTTCAGCAAGAGACGTGGGTTCTTGGCATCTCCCAGGGGCTGGCACTCGAGATGGGGAAAAATGAACAAACAGGTCTGTTCAAAGGCATGTAGGAGGAATTATATTTCTTTTGGAAGAACTCCTCTTCCTCCGCAGGGCAAAAAGCACCCTATAAGAGAACGAAAACTCCCTGCGAATGGGAGGAAGCTAAATGGAAGAACTGCATCTGCTAGACTGCTCTTTGCCTTCTGTCGGGGGGGAAAAAAAGAAAGGGGGGGAAAAAAAAAGAAAGGAAAAAAAAAAAGGGAAAAAAAAAAAAAAGAAGATTGATTCAAGATTCATCAGGCCAAAGAGAGGCAGTGCAAGTGGGAACAGGTCTCTTTAGCCTAATAATCAGGCATCCAGCTGAAGGAGAGGGGGAATTCTGGTCTCTGCACCTGAGACCGAGTTTTAACTTGCAGCAATTTCATGGAAAACACTCTCCTCTTTTTCTGCACTTCACTCAGAGGGCCAAGGTGGGAGATGGGTGCTGGAAACCCTCCTGTGGCAGAGTGATCCCACCCCAGACCTCGCCGTGCAGGTGAGCGAGTTGTACGTGAAGCGGGGCGGGAGCCGTCACTCCACCACCCTCCCCCTTGGCCATGCTTCAGGATGGCGAGCCCAGCCCTGGTTTCCTGGAAAGGAAGGGTACGGCCACCAGCTTTCCAGAGGGATTGCAGGTTTTAGCCCCCGTGCGTGTTGCCTTTGGCCCCATGTGCGCGTACCTGGGATGGGGCTAGGAGAGTGGGGTTAGCCGGCCGTGATACACAGCAGTGGTGGCCTGGGAGGGATTCACCACTCGCTGTGATGGCTACCTCCGTTTTCAAACCACACACTTTCAGCTCAGCTTGCCCACCTCCCTCTGGGTTCTGGATTTCCCTCCGCAGCCCAAGCACTGAAGGTTAAGTAATGCATACACAAACTTGTTTTCTTTTGTGGTTCTGCTCACAGTGAAAGAAAATAATGAACAAATAGGTTTGGGATATGCAGGCTTCAGAGGAATTGTATCAGGACTTTTGCATTTGCTCTCTCATTTTAGGTCATGATGCAGAAAATCATGGCAAACTTTCTATATGGGAGTTTGGGCCATTTTGCTAGCTATCCAGAGAGCATCTGGGAAAAATATCTTCCAAAGAACATACCCTTTTGCATGTGCAGAGATTTCATTATACTTGTTACTCATCATATTTTGTTAAGCTCATCATTTACCTCATTTTAAATGCCAAGAGAGGTAGAGGCAGAAGAGAGAAAAATGGTGAGATCTGATGCTTCTTCCCCAAACCACAGAATTACCTTAAGACTCTCCTATTCATAAATGAGGCTAATCACTCGAAAATCTCAATTTGCACAGAGCAAAATTATGCTGTCACTGGCCAACCTATTTTGTTTATTTTAATAACTTCCCATATTGTGTGATTCCCGACTACACATCACATGGCACACATTGCAAACGAGATACTAGATATCTTTCTCAAAGATCATGCACCCTGGGCTGAATTTTTTCTTCTTCTTGCTTACAGGGACGCCTTTTATTCCCTCTTTAGCGTTTTGAGCATTCATGTGTCTAGCATATGAAGCACTGCTGCAGTCACATGGCTGTGTGAACACAGACGGTTCAACTAGTGCTCCGCTTCACACAGAGAAAAAGAGAAACATGAGACACAAGACAAACTGCGATGGCCGAGATCTGGCAATTCTTTACTCTGTCAAAATTTGAACTATCCTTGGAGAGGGCATCAAAAAGGCTTTCCACTAGTGCTGTGAACGTGTAAATTAGTTTTTAGTTCTTGCTTCCTTCTCAATTCCAGGAGGCTTTTTTAGCAAAAGTACGAGAAGTTCCAGTGTCTGGTTGACATTTACAGAGTACCGTAGTTTCAGAGCGCTTTACTGAACCCTCTTGAGGGCCAGATGCTGTGTTTCCATATTGTATAAGCTGCAGCTGATCTTGTTCATTGCCAGATGTGGTCCTGCATCACAAGAGTGCTGGCCCATAACCTACTTGTGGAGAGGGAAAGCCCGAAAGAAATTCAGCAGAACACCACCTTGGTGCTGCTATTAGCATGCACAAAGGTAAGTGAATGAGTTTTATACTAGAATAGCAGCAGCCCTGTCAGAGAGGCTCAGTCGTGAAGTGTTTTACCTGGGGCCACCCAGAAACTTGTGGAAGAGCTGGGAACTGAAAACAGAAGAAGGGCTGAATCCTGCAGCAGCCTTCTTGGTCCTTAGCATAATAACAGCCACCTTGGCTCTGACCAGGGCCAGAAGTCCCAGGCTGATAAGAGGACAGTGAAACCTCCAGGTCTGCAGATGATACTAAGCAGTTTGAGTAGTCAAATGCCACAGTGCTGGTGAGGAACTCCAGGAAGACCTCACAACGCGGTGCGAGTTGACGAGAAGGTGGTAGATGAGCATCAGTGTAGGTTAATTTAAAGTAATACACCCAAGGAAAAATAACCCAAACAGAGGGTATGTGCTGCTAAATTCGGAAATGGTAGTTACCAGGGAATGGATCTCAGAGTCATCACTGACAGCTCTCTGAAATCATCAGCTCAATGTGCAGTGACTGCCAAAAAGCCAAAAAAGTATAAGGTACCATGAGGAAGGGTGCCAAGAAGAGAGCTTTGTTTTGTTGCTGAGCAAAACCTTGGTGTACCCTTACCTCAGACCCTGGGTGAGGTGCGGGTCTCCAATGCTTGAGGATGAGTCAGCAGAGAGTGGCCAAGGGGCCTCCTTATAGGTCGGACAAGGCAAGAAGTCCTTAAGTCAGTAGTAAAAGAAATGGGCAGGATGTCCCCTTCCAACAGGCCGAACACCGTGGTGGGTGCTGGGAGATCACATAGCGAATGGACCAGCAGAGAGTGCCCAGGTTTACTCAGTCCCCCTTCCACTGGTGGAGATATAGTACTGGGATAAGTGATCCATCATCTGCCCCGTTTCTCATGCTCCTAACCTGTACCTGACGGTGGCTGACAGCTAAGACCTAAGGCGAGTGTAAGAATAGGGTGCAGCAGACAGATGTTTCCCAGAATAGCCTCCTGGACATTGAACGTTTGTGGCTCACAGATTCCCCAACCCGGAGGTGGTGTTTTACTTAGGATGGGATTCTACNTTTGAAGTCGAACTTTGTTATTAGAGGTGACATGCCAACCATGGGTAGGTGCCAGCTGCAAGACTTTATTTTGACTGCTGTCTCATGAGGAAAGCTGGCAGCTGGAAGGGCAGGGAGGCACGTCCTGAAGCAGGTGAAGAATTTAGCCAGACTGCTTTCAACAGCCTCTTTGATGCTGGGTGGCTGAGAAAACAGAGTGGTGTTTTCTGTGTGTGCTGCGACAAAATATCCTTTAATAATTGTCTTCTGGGTCACATTGGGTTACAGCTTGGACTGCTGCATTCACCCGACTCAGTGCAGGATACCAGGTTTTGCTTCTGGAAGACGCACTAGCGTGGGTTGCTTGTATCGGGATGCTTCGTTGCTTCTGCTATCACGAAATTTCGTTTTCTGCTGAGGGAGGAAAACAAACAACTTCCCTTTAGTCTCTAGGATGAAACCAACACTGATCACTCACACAAGAGGCCACTAAGCTTTCGGTCTAAATGAAGAAACAGTTCTGTGTTCAGGGAAAACAGATTGAAAATGAAACTTGAACACGTTGAGAGGATGATTAGGGCTCTGCAGCCCAGGCGTGAGAAAGACTCCCAGGGAAAAAACACATTAATTGTGACAGACCATACATTATTTCCTGCAAAATAAGGTATATCTCCCCTCATTAGGATCACAGCTCAAAGGCAGGTCATTTAAGTTGGTAAAATGTAGCACTGCCTTTTTAAGAGTGTTACCCAAAGCCTGGGAGAACTTGTTGACTTGAGGGTTTTTTTTTTTTCTTTCTGCCAAGTTCTGGCTCAGCTCAGGGGAGCACAGCTCTCTTTACACTCTTACATCCTCTTCATCATTACCGTGAGACCAGTCTGTGGGCCAGCACCCACTGAGATGCATCTAGGCCTGCAGCAGTGGCTGATGTGAAGGGAGGAAGGATGTGGGAGGCTTCTTTTCCTTCACAGGGACGATGAAAAGTAAGGCTGAAGGACAGTGTCTGCAAATGTTCAGAGAACACCAGGGCCATGCTGCAAGGCACACGCCTACCTTTTCAGCTCCATCCATTTAGAAAAGCACATTCTCAAAAAAACCCCATCCTTTTTCTCCAAATTTTTAACATGCTGCCAAACCAGGGTGACTACAATGAAAGCAACATCAAGACGTGGCCCCAGTTTGGTAGAAAGAAAGATCAAGAAGCCTAGGGAAAGCACCGGTTTTTTTAGTAACTGTATTTTCTACTTTTTAAGTATGTGCTTAAGAGCAAATGTTTCCATATTTCCTGCTTTTCTGTAAGATGGAGGGATGGAGAAGAGTATGAGCTAAAGATAGTTAGGACAGCAGGCTTCCTTTGTACAGGATAGGATCAGGAACAGTAGTCCTAACATGCCTCTCTTCTTCCACAAATTCAAGTTAATGCCTTTGTGCCTCAGTTTACATACCAATTCACAACACAGTGCAGAACTGCTAGTTTTCTCTCAGAGGCACAGCACAAAGGCATTAACTTGAATTTGTATCTAAACACAGAGGGGTTGCATACATTTAGCTTGGTTCAAGACCATCAGCCTATGCACTCTTGCAGAATTTTCTCCAGCAAGCTCCGTACCCCCATAAGTCTGGCTGGTTTGGGGTTTTTGGTTTGGGTTGGTTTTTCTTTTTTAATCCTGTAGAGGTTTAGGGTGGTGGTGGTAGGATGGACAAGAGTTGAACCAACAAATAAACCAAAAAGGAACTGCTTTGAAACTTTCCAAAAAAGCACATGCGCTATTTTCTTGGTCAAGAGGTTTTAATAAAGACTCATTTTTAAACCTCTCACACTGTACAACACACTTCAGTGTACACCAAGCTCAGATAAAAAATAAAGCTTTCTTACAAAGTACATTTTTCCAGTGAATTTTTTTTTTTTTGCAGTAAAAATAGCTGCTACATAAATCCCTCCTGATCTTTGAAAAGGAGTCACAGTTATTTCCAAAAATAGAATTCATATTTTAATCATACAGGATAAACTGCAGGAAGAAGAGACAAGTCAACTGAAAAAATAAGGCTTGTATATAAATTTTTTTTTAAAAGGACATGCATAGAGGTTGAAAAACATATGCCATTTATAAAGGGAAAAAAAAGGTAATTTTATCCATATTAATATTTTCGTTTTCAGTTACAGAAGAAACCACAAACAGGCCCTTTATGTCCCAGAATATAACATTAGTTTCTTGTAAAAATGCCAAAATGCACAAAGAATTGCCAGCTTCAGTCTTGGCAAAATACTGAAGCCAGCCCTCCCTCCCCGCCCCCCCCCATATCATATCATAGGCATACCATATGCATGCATACTGAGCACTTATGTTGTCTCTCAGACCAATTAAATATTTGCAGAAGGTTGTATATTCTAGACAAACATGAATAAAAACATTTGATAAGTTTACATTCATCCTATTTCAAAACACACATACAATTAGTTTAATTTACACTATACAATATCTGTTAAATAGGAACATTACAGAGTTTCAAAAATAATCACAGAATATATACAAACTGAATATTGAAATGGTATGATTTTCCTTCCCTTCTTTAAAGGGTCTTTTTTTTTTTTTTAACGGTTGCTACATCTGGTTTTGGACACAGAGTGTTTATGTACCTATGCAGCACATTTCTGGAGTAGTAATAATAATACTAAGACGTGCTTTGGAACAAAACTAATACCGATTCTCCTTACTGCTCATTTAAAATAAATTAGTTTTTGTTTTGGGGTTTTTTGGGTTTTTTTATTTATTTAAATAAATTGCATGATATGGTATTTTAAGATATCTGAGCAATAGTTCTGCTGCATCACTGGTTTCTCATCCCACCTTTGGTTTTAAAGCCAACTCATTATTATATGGCAGTGTAAGTAGCCAAAACGCTTTATACGGCAGTACAGGTAGTCGAAATGCTTAACCCGAGAGCATTTCCATGTCTTCGTGACAGAGCTAGGGTCTGTGCTGACTTCCATGCTGCACAAGTGCCTGACATGGCAACACCCGAAGCCACTGATGAAATAAGGCCACTTCCTTCCAGCTCTCCCTGGTTACAAAATCGGTTAAGGTCCTTATTTCCCAACAGTTGCACCCGCCTGAACAGCCAGAAGAACTGACTGCAGACGGTTCCCAGACACAGTCCCAACACGTGTTCTTCGCCCCTGCAGCATCACATCCTCGGGCTCAGTCCTCCGTGTCGGGCTGCACCCCCAGCATCGCGTGCAGTTCCTCCGCCGTGTACCCCAGCAGGTTCTGCAGGTCACACACGAAGCGATACACGTAGCGTTTCCCTGAAGTCTTGTGGATGATGTTCTTGTCGTAATAGTAGCGTAGGCCTCGGCTGAGCTTCTCATAGTTCATTTTTGGCTTGTTTTTCCTCCTTCCCCACCTCCGTGCCACCTGTCAGCCCGAGAAGAAAGCAAAATGCAAAGGGTTTATTCAAGTCATGTTCTTCTAGTCAGTGTCTGATAAACACAGTTATTAAAACCCTTTCTCAGTCAGAGCATTTTATTTGCTTTGGATGTCCCAGACTCAGAGAAGAAAAGAGTTGGTGACTGACCCCGCAACTGAACATGCTGCGAGACAATTAGCAGCAGCAGCTTCAGGAGAAAGCGGCTGATAGCAAATATCGGTGAAAAGGATACCTATTCGTAGTGGATGGGCCAAAACATGTTTAAGGAGATCAAGTTTACGGGAAATACAATCTCCTCTCTCAAGAAGACACCATTTAACTGTTAATTTGCTATTGAGCAGCATGGGACAGCTCTTTAACTGGAAGTTGAATGATATGAAGTTCCTTGGAGTTAATGATTCTCCCCCCCCCCTTTTTTTTTTTTCTTTATACCACGTCTCTTAATACAATAACTTTCCCACTGACAAGAGTATCAGAAAAATGAAAATGCATTCTATTTATTTTTAATGACTAAAGCTATAAGTTCCCAAAATATTTCAAAAGCAGCACTACCATATTTGCTGTGTATCTAAAACAACGGCGATATGCGGAGTGCATTCTCCCCATGCCTTCATGCAATCTCGGGCATTGTTGATTCAACTACATCCAGTAAGCTAAGCTACAGTATTACACTGTCAAAAGAACCAACTTTGTGTACTACCTTTAAGTTTCAAGCTATACAACGTGTTCTCCTAGCTACAAGCAAATGCTGACGTCCCTGGGTGGGAGGAGAGGGGGGAAACATCCCACAGCGATCCTGACTGTACAATAAAGCATTTGCAGATGAAGATATTTCAGCAAGTGTCTGATCGGGTAAATGCTTTATATTCAAGACTAGGCCCTCAGATGGTGGATCAGACCCAAAATCTTTTTGTTCATCGCAATTAGCCACATACCTCATCTGGGTCAGCAAGTTTAAATTCCCATCCATCTCCAGTCCAGCTAATGAATGACTGACAGGACTTGTCAGTCAGTAACTCCAGAAGGAATTGCCATAGCTGTATAGGTCCACTGCCTGTTGAGAGAGAGGAGGTGGGGAGAAATCACAATTAATATTTCTGCAGGCTCTTACCACAACCAATGTATGTGACCATAGGATAGATCTTGTAATTACTCCGATTTACCTTTTTTTTTTTTAATATCAGAAAGAAACCTAAGCTTTTTCTCTATAACACAAATCTGCTCCTAAACATGTTAGAATTAAAACAAGTCAGCTTTTTCACAGAAACACAGGATTTGACACAAGCTATGTCTTTCCCTTTCATATAGATCCCTTAGCCCTCACTCCCACCTCCCATCAGCTACATTTCAAGCTCCAGGGCTTGTCCTGCAGTCCTTGGCTTGGCAAATATTCTAGAGGAAAAACCAGTTTCAGCAAGGACTACAGGAAAAAGGTCTTAACAGGCAAGCCAACACCTGCAGAAACTTCCAAGTGTGGGAGAATTTGTCCAAGTTTCCCTCTTTTTCAAACAGATCAAAAAATGCATTTGATTTTTACATGTTCTGATGTACCTGCGTGTTCTTGCTTTAGATGGATAGTCCTATGAGACTTTAGTAACATTTAAAATTGAAACTCTTCATGAGTAGTGGTCTCTGACTCATTTATAAGGCATACCTTACAACCATACAACTCTATCACGATACACGTTCATAGAGAATATTGATGTTACATAAGAGGAGTGACCATTTTGCTTCACTACTTACCAGTAAAGCCAGCTAGAATTGCTGCCGGTATAACTGGTTTCCCTTGCTCTACAGGATCACTTCGTTCTTGAATATAGTCTTTGAAAGACATTGTAGGTTTGCTCAGACACAAGGACTGGCTACAGTCATCTTCAAAACTCTCATAGGATGGCACACGCTGTAAATCCACTAACGACGACTGGCTGTTCCAGGACTGTAGCATTGAGTCTGAGCTTTCGTAACTTTCTGCACCACTGTCACTAGATTCGTGTTCTCTAAGCTTACCTTTATAAAACAAAAAAAAATAAAAAAAGAGAAAAAAGTGTTGGGGTTTTTTTTCTTCTCCCCCTCAATCTAGCTTGTATATATAAATTATGCAAAGGAAGAAAAGACATACAGAATATGGCCTTGGACCCATGGTTATCATGCAGATAATGACTCACCAGAATTATCTATCAGCAAGTTCAGATTGCTTCTTGGGAAATCTTGATTTACTGCACAGTAGTTCACACCAACAGCATCTGCTTGGGTTTTAGGGAACAATGAAAACTCTTGTTCTGAATTGAGGAGATTCGGTCCTGTGGAAGTCTGACAGACGTCAGTCAGGAGACTGGGTTTCGGATAACCGAGGGCTTTAGGGTATCCAGGCATTTGCATACCATAAGAGTTCTGATCTACGTTAACAGCTGAAGAAAGAAAAGAATTACATGATTTTCCTGCAGACCCTTAAACAGACTAATACACCTCCAGCACCTCGCTACAGTTGTGCCACCAAGAAGTAATTTTCCCATGAAAATCTGACTAAGAAAGTGATAGATGCTACACACCTACTAGAAAGGCTACTGAAGTCAGTGAGAAGATCCCCATCTAATGGGCTCCAAATCAGGTTCTGTAAATCTCCCTCTATAACTTGCCGACCAATATGTCTATTGTTTGTTCTTCAAGGAAACGACAGGGCTACAGAAAAAGCTGGAGAAGCTTAAGTGGTTTTGAGTAAGGCCCTCATCGTTAAGTGGCGTAATAAGGTTGAGCTGGAGATTGACTGTGGTAAAATGAAATATAACACCAATCAAACAATCTGAGGGAGCTAGCGCTGCATCCCACACACTTTCAAAAGCTCTATTACGCTTCCACAGTCTTCAAAAAGGCCTAAACATAACTCTTGCTGCTCCCCCGTGACGCTAGTTTTTGACTCGGTTTGCTAGAGGTGGGAGTGGTCATTCTGCTCCACAGATGTAGGTTTTGGCATGCCAAGAGGAAATGTGATTTTTCTCAAAGCCTTTGCTCTTCAAAAGATTTCTGATATGAATTAGATGGCAATTAAACAATACTAGGAAAGAAGGCTGTACCAGTTGAAGTCAAGTGTTCTCCTCAAGCACAGTAACTATTCTGGTGCTTTTTTCCTTTGTTTTTAAGCTGAGACCTGTGACATGCTTAGAATAAACTGAGAGATGTAAAATGTCAAATTTCTTAAAATACTTACTTAAGGAATTATTATTGACCCAGTGAGGAACTGAGGTGAGATGAGAATTCTCCACATATTGATCCTGCATTTTCTCTTGGCTGTCTGGGGAGAAGAGGAAAAAAAAAATTCGTTTTATAGTTTTAAAGATCTGACCTTTATGCCACGAAAAGCTTCTGACTCTCTTGAGTATTTTGGGGTCATCATTCACATATATTTTACTAACACACTGCATTGCATTCTCTCTCTTGAAAAAAACCACACCAAAAAACCTAACCAACTTCCCATAGGCTTGAAAACCATCATACCAATTGAATTTTAACATAAAACTTAGCAATAACAATAATTGCAGTGTGTTTTAAGGTCTAAGTCCTTAACATATGCAACTACTGAATGTAACACTCCAAACCCAATGGAACTCACAGGGCACTGCCTGTAGGGTTTTAGCAATATCATCAGTGCTCACCTAAGACACCTTTAGGTGTGTTTGACTTCTTTACATTCATTCACTGAATTACCTCAAAACACTACATTAAAGGAACAAAAAAGAAAATTTATAATAAGAAGTGAACAGATTTTGTCCAGCTCTTGTTTAATTTTTTTTTTTAATGGGGTATTACAGTAGCCTTATCCTAATCTCATTTATTTCAATGATTATTCCAAATAAAACCTGACTGCAATAGGTACTCAGCCTAAACACGGAATGATTTCTGCAGATATCTGCATCTGTGCTTTGCGTACCAAGGATGCATTAATAGTTCTGATAATGCTTTTACTAAGCAAGTTTTAAAGTTCAAGTTTTCGTATGTAATAAAAGCCCTTCATAGTGAAACAAGCGTTGAAAGAGTCCCATTTCTGTTTCGGTTGGAAGAGCCTTAAAACAAAAGCTCTTTCTGGCTCTGTAACTACCTTTTATCATCTGTTCCAGGTGTTCCCACAGAATATCACCCACAAAGTCAGGTGCCAGTTCCAGGAAACGCTCCTTGCCCAGGTTGCACAAGTCTTGGCCACTCATAAGAAACTGATGGAAGTTCACGTTTGCCAAGCTAAACTCATTGGTAGCCCATGAAAGCCACTGGCAAACTTGCTGTTCAGTCCACAGCCAGGGATCTGCAACACAGAAAGTATCCAGCATTTAGAGATAACTCCTGACCTTTGCCAAATAATCTTTATTAGAAGGCAGTGAATGAAAAAATTTGCCTACCCAAGTTACTTAGTTCTGAATGAACTCAGAATGAATGTGTTCCTGAATTTAAAAAAAAAAAAAAAAACCAAAAAACACCACCAAACCAAAAAACAGCCCTCCTCTATTTTCCTTCTGCATTCACTTGTAATCGGAGATGTCCTCAGCTTACTTGATTCTCTCTTACTCTGCCAAAGCATGAGCTCTCCATGCACCCATTTTTAATACCAGCAAGTCTGGTCTTTCCAAGTCAAGCTGTGCCAGATTCACACAGGATCCATTCTTGCATTTCCTACTGACATCATTCTTTCTCTTTTGAAAGAGCCGCTATTCAGCCTCCTCCTTAGCATTAAAAAAAAAAAAATTCATATGCAAAGACAAAAATGTAATANAAAAAAAAAAAAAAAAAAAAAAAGCTTATAAATAGAAAACACTTACTATTTGGGATACCCAGCCGACACTGTTCCTTTGTGAAACCACTGAAAGTATCTTTCAAGGCCTGACTCATCACAGCCTTACTGCACGGGGTTAACAGAGGCAATTCACAGTTGTTGGACTCTACAAGAAAGAAAGGGGGTGGAGGGGAAAAAGAAGATACATTAACGTTTAGGCCAGTGAAAGGAGTGACAGGCTTTTGCTGCGCTATTTGAAGAATAAGAAAGGATGCTAGAAACTAGATATTTTAAAACCAGAAACAAATAGCGTAGATCCATTTTCTGATGGATCATTCTGACGATTAAGTCTTTGACTTAACGCATCAACACTAAAATCTCTCTGCTACTGGTTTGATGAAATTGCATCATGCTAAATTAAAGCTTTGCAGCTTTCCATGATGTAGGTCCTCATTTACTCTTAGTTACAAAAAAGTGCCTTTGTTGCAGGGAAACTTTACTATTACTTTTTTTTTTTTTTAAAGGAAATATGAGACTGCTTATTCCTATTTTGCCACCTATAGTTTGACCTCAGACTTCCTTACAACTCCAGACAGTCTTCATGTAGTTTGAGAGCTAAGTAACTGATAGTAGGGTTGTGAAGAATCAGCTTGCACTGTTTAATACTGCTTTCCAATGGACTGTATTTCAGAGCTTCTTATGCATCTCTCAATCACCTAAGTACAAGGTATGACAGATTATTCTATCATCTGAACCAAACAAGTGTGACGGGTAACAAGCTGGTACCCAGTGCCTAAACAATGCAACAAAACCCAAAGTCAGCATCATCCTATGCTGGTATAAATTACTAACCTGCTTAAGTGATTTATAAATTTGCAATTAGATTCCATTTTAAGGACAAATTTGGCTTCCACTCAGCCTTTCTTATTAGGCAATTTTCACCAGAAGATGCCTCATTTTACTCTGAAAGAAAAACTTCTAAGTTGAAGATAGCCAACCATACTGCCTCGACGTTTCAGATTAGGAAACCTTCTACTGATATTTTGTTTGTGATTGGTGTCATTAAGCTAGGGGTAATCTGAAGACAACCAACTCGCTACTGCACCCCTGAACATTTGAGAGCCTCTGAGAGCTCACACACAGGTTTGAAGGAGCTCTGCTGTGTTAGAGACATATAACGGTGGCAGGGTACATAAAAGCGATGAACTTGGCAGACTCCAAGTCAGTTCACGAAGCTGCGCGGCTCTTCTTGTTCTCCTAGACTATCTACAGGCTCCACTTGACCCAGCAAGTGGAGCTCATTACCAGCCCGTGCTTAACTTCTGGTTTTACCACACCCATCCTCGATATCTGCTAGGACTTGCTTTTGCTGACCAGAGCGGGTGACTGATTAGAATCACATTAGAACAAAGGACTGGTGGTTTTCAGAGGTTTGAGGGTTTTTTTTTTTTTTCCCCTTCCCTTAGGGGAGATAAAGGCAGCATCAGGTAAAATACCTACATTTTGGACAAAACTTCCTGTTTTGTCAGGGATTTTAGGCAAGGATTTGTAGGGAACTCGTGGTAGGCACTGTCCTACACACAAAACCAAAAAAAAAAAAAAAAAAAAACAAACAAAACAAAAACATCCCCACCCCTGTTTTTTAAGGTATGGATTAAAACATACTGGGATTTAACACCAGATGGTGAAGAAAGGAGCTTGCAGAATACTTGCATTTTAACTATGGTTGAGATGTTGCAAGTTTAAATAAACATACATTTTTTTTTTTTTTTTTTTTTTTCATTTTTAAACTCTCTTAGCTCTGCTTTAATACCTACAAAGGCTTCTTCCATGGACAGTCAGTCTATTAGGCTACTGAATTCCAGTTCCCATTCCTTTTCAGTACAGAGAACAGCAACTATTCACAGAGCAACTCACATGGATAAAATCAAGCATGTACACAGAAGTCTGTGTACTAAACCACTTCTTTGTAGGGAAATCCATGTTGCACTTGTAAGAGTATAACCATGAAATGTTACTTAGACCCCCCCAAATCTCTTTCTGATCTGCTGACTGGGCTAAGGAACAAAGTGAAGAGTTACCATAAGAAGTAGAATCAAATCCTGTTGGTACTTCTTGAAGCGTCTGATCTTCATTTAGTGAGAAAAAATATCCAGCAAAGAGAGAGTTTGAGCTATCAAAGGTGTCAAATGCTGGCTGACGCTGCAAAGCAACAGAATAAATAAAAAGCAATGTGAGCATTTTGCTAGAGCACTGTCAAATTCATTGCTAGGAAGTGGCTAGGTTAGGTTTCCTAGATTTGGAGATCATGCACAACCACTATCTTGAATCAGCTAACTTGTGCCTTCGAAACATAAACACAATGATAGCATAGCTTCTTGTACATGAATACAAACCAACTAACATTCAGACCACAGTGCTAGGTGGTGGCATGTTCTGCAGGTTACAGTAAAGCCAAAGTAAGGATATTCTTAGTTTTCCTGTAATTGAGGCTTTTAACAATAGAGAACACACAAGTGTGTGTATAGATATTTTTTTTTCCAGGTATATTTTAAAGAAATCCTTATTTCCTTAACCCTTTAAATTGACTATCCACTTGATGAGTACTTGGTGGCAGAGGCAGGATCAGTAAATTATGGAAAAACAGCTACCAGTGCAAGACCTGCAGTAGATTTATGCAGCTTTTGGTTTTGGGGGGGTTTGGTTGGTTGGTTGGTTGGGTTTTTTTTAAAAAAGGGAAAAATTTAAGCGGAACCACATCACTTGAAGCTATACAGCCAGCTTTACAGGACTTGAGGACAGATGTTACTCCTTTGCTGCGACTTTTATACTTCCGAGTTACTGGATTTGCCAGCTACCACATTTTGCAGTCTTTCAAGTGCTCAGATGCTCAGTGAAACACTGCTAGTTTCATTACACAGAAAGGGATAAACAACACTGATAAAAATGTTCCAGATAAAAGTGGATTCTACTGATATATTGGCAGCATTCAGTAAATATTGTTATATTTTGAAAACCCAACTTCTTTCAAACTTTATTTCTGCCAATTGTGTATGCTAGAAATACTAGTACTTTTACTAGATCCCCCCCCCCACATTAGTCTTTGTCAAGTAGAAGAAATGTTAACAGAGGAGGAAATAACTTTAAAAACAACTTATGCAACTTGACTGTTAGTCACAAGGAAACCCTATCTGTAATATCTAGAGGCACAGATGGATAAAAGTTGCCACTGAGATTTTTAAAAGCACCTGAGGATAGAGCATTGTTCTGGAAAGCTACAGCTTGCTCACGGCAGCTACCGCAGTTCAGGGAGCTGGAGACAAAGGCAACTTGCAAACGCTTATTTGTTTTAGGCATCCACTGGCCTGCCAGCTTATGCCAAAGTAGAGGATTTAGTTGAGGACAAGGCAAAGCTTTTTCAGGGCAGTATTCATGTGCAATGCAAAAGCAACCTGAACTATGTTTCTGGAATAGCAAATGAGTATAACGTCTCCTCACATTCCCTAACTTTCCTTTTTATATCACCACAAAGTTTCAAGTGGCTTGGAGTCTTTTTGCACCAGGTGCCTTTTATGTGCCGTGTGTCAGTGTGTCATCTCCCTCCCCAATCTCCCCAAATGACATTAACCCTAGTAAGAAACAAGGAACCACAATTTTTAGTTGTACTTTATAACAGACTGCAATGCATCCTAGTACATACATTATGAAAGCATACACTCCACAGAAGAAAAAGCTGGTAAAGTAAGCAATATCCTGCCTCGGTTAACTGGGTTCAGAAATCTCCACTAAGCGCTGGCCAGCGGAGAGAAATTGTGTACGGCTGGCTC
>WAAD01026621.1:343334-396740 GCA_013389945.1 Fregata magnificens | reverse complement strand
CCGAGCCTCTCTCGGCCCGCGGGGGCTGCCCCACGGCCGGGCCGCTCCCCCGGCCCGACGCCTCCTCCCTGCCTGGTGCTGCGGGGCACGGGGAGAGGCAAAGACGGGGTTAGCTCATTCCGAGAGACAGATTTTTTTATTTTTTTTTTTTTTCCGCCTGGCTGTGCAGGAGAGAATTCGTGCTGGACGTTTTCCGTGCTGATTTTAAATGAATACCTGTCCTCGAGATAGATACGATTAGGAGAATTAACCCATAAAATCCAAGTAGCTGTATAAATAGTCTATTTTCGTAAGTAAACTATGACGCTGTGCTACTGTGGAAATTCAGCGATTATGTCATGTTGCCTCTTCTACAATTATTTTGGGGAGTTCTTAATATAAACTAGATGCAATGTGAAAGCTGTACCGACAGTTGCAGATCTAAGCACCGCAGTCAGTAAAACCGAGTTGGCGTTCCTCAGACCTTGAAAAAATTTGGTAGCCCTTGGAAAGTTGCAAGGAGCTCCATGCCGCCAAAATATAAAGTAACTTTCCGTCAAACTTATTTTGTCAAAGTGAGTTCCCCCTGAGGGGTTGGAGAGACTCGGTGGACAGGCAGACTGGAGGCCTGGGTTGCTTTTCTTACCCTGCTCCGCGCTCGTTGGAGCCACATAACTTTCCTGACTCTCTTGCCACATTACCTATGACTGGTGTCCTTTATGTGGTGTTAAAGACTTCGGGTGCACCCAGCTGGGGGGATCCGCGCGTGCTTCCCAGCTCCCTGGCCTGGCTGCGTGTCGGGGCGGTGTCCCGACGGTGTCTCGGTTTGAGATCTGGCTGCCTGCCGGCTATCACGCGGTGTGCTCCGGTCGGGAAGAAGCCACGGTCTGTCCGTCCAGCAGCCGTCCTGCTGTGGGTGCCCAGGGGACCTGCACGGCAGCCTGCATCCCGCAGCACCCACCTCACAGGTTACAGGTGCGGTCCTTGGTAGCGGTAAATCACCGAGCTGTAAGGAGAAAACAAGCTGGAGCCACAGTTTCTTGTTGCTTCCACCCTCGACTTCTCTAGATTTTCAGTGAGCACCAGGGACCTAAATTGCACTTAAAAAGCTGTTCTTTAAGCTTGCTGTTACACCTTGCTTTATTTAAACTAACTCCCATTTCAAATTAACACTTGTGTCATATGGTTGTAACTTTTCTTGTAATAGGAGCCCCATAACTGCGACGTCTCAGTTCCTCACCAGATTTCAACTGGTTTCGACCCTCTACCATGTGCCTAAGCTGTGACTATTTGTTGCCATTAAAAAGCCATAGTTTCTCTGACTGTTGCTGGTGCAGTCACCAGGGCTTCCTCCTATATTTTCCAGCTATTTCTGGCTGCAGCAAAAGCTGGACCATACAACTTGTTACTCGAGTAAGATTCTCGAGTATTTCTTTCAAAGTCTTCAGAAAACTTTCTCCTTAGAAAAGTGGGATATATTTCATTCCTTGGGGTCAAATGTTACTGGGCAAATTGTGACAGTCTACTTTGAGAGACTGAAAGAAGTGTCTTGATTATGCCAGTGACATTTCTTAGTTCAGGAGAGTCCTGAGCTAATAAGGCAACATCTGTTATAATCCTAAGGGAAACCATTAAAAACTCTATGTCAGCTGCATAGCAATTTTAATTATAACACTGACAAAAACAATTATGCCACCCTTTATATAGGGGAAACATCTGTCAAAAAGATAAGATGAAAGGCCGGGAGTTATTTATTTCTTGCTAAATTAATGTTCAGGGATCCAGAGCAAAATTATTAACCTGGCCATATTTTGCTCTATTCAAATTTCTGATTTTTAAAGTAATTCTTCTTACATAAGAGCACCGAATTTCATTAAATAATACTTACTGTTAGCATACAAATACGCTATTGCTCCATTAGAAGTGGTACATGCTTAGTGGGCTGGAGCACGTGATATATGAGGAGGGACTGAGGGATCTGGGTTTCATTAGTTTGGAGAAGAGCAGGCTAATGGGGAATCTCATTGCTATTTTCAACTACTTAATGGGAGGTTATAGCAAAGAAAGAGCCAGACTCTTCCAGAAGTGCACAGTTGCAGCAGGGGAAATGCCAACTGGATATTTGGAAATAAATGTTCCCAGTGCGAGTGAAAGCTTCATCTGTGGAGAGTCTCTGATCTTGACTGGCCAAAGCCCCGAGCAACGCCAGCAGAAGGTTGGAATAGAGACCTGCAGCGCTCCTCTCCGGCCCGAGTTACTCTGTAATTCGGTGATCCCTCTGCACTCCTCATTTTCACAATGAGCTAATTTCAAAATTAAGCTAAAGAGTCAAAGAAAAAATAGGTTTTGTTTTGTTTTGCTTCTGCAGTGTACCTGTGTGTTTTGTTCTATTTTAGGAATTGTCCATCCTCCTCTCAGTTGCTTTAGCTCTTACCTGTGCTTTTATGCATGTGTGTGTCTTGGCATACTGTCAGCCATAGAGACAAAAGGGGGAGTTCTGTATAAACTTCAGAATAATCGTGGTATCAGCACCATGCTGGAAACTTTTGAGATTTTGTTCTTCTTGTTGTCGCAGACCTACTGGTGCTTTCTTTTTTTGCAGGAGTGAGGAAGAACTAGCTGTGGTACTCAAGAGTGAAGTGGCTAGAAAGGGAAAAGGAAAGAAAAGGGATAAAGACTAAAGAACAAATTGCTGCAAAGTCATTGTCCTGGGATTCTGTGGTAGTCCAGGTAGATAAGACTTTTTTTCAGTCCTTCTTGCTCACAAATTTATTGTTTGAAAGAGGACCCACCCTGCAAGCGAGTGCTACGGGTTGTTTCTGGTTTTTTCGTTGTCTTTCTCGGCAATGGAGTTTCAGAAATATGCTGGAGAGTTACCTTCCTGTAGTGAAGGTAAAGGAACTTGTTAGATTTTTTTAAAGTATGTAAGTACATGACATTTTGCACTGAAAGCAGTGGGTGCTTGTCTGAGGGGATAACTTGGCCCCATATTTCTGATTTGAGCAGCTGCAATGCTGATTTGTGAGTTCATTGGCAAAGATGGGGAGGAGGAGAAGAGCAGCAGCTGATGGTCAGGGCATCCCAGGGAAGGGCTTCACTCAGTGTCCGCACACCATATTCTCACTGGGGCCAACAAAGAGGGGGAATAAGATCCTAAAAATGTAGAGGTTTAAAGCATAGAGAGGGAATGTGAGGTGGCAGGTATGTGGAAGAGCTGCATTGTAGCCAGTGCTCCGGAGCAGCTATGACTTACTCCTCCAGAATTTCTCTTGCGCCACAGGAGAGGACACACAGGAGTGAAAACCCTGTCGTGCTGTCAAAGTATGCATTGCGCACTCATCTGCATGTTGGCTCAGCTCCTCTGCTTGAGTATGTTTGGGGCGCACGTGTCCCTCCTCCTCCTCCTCCTCCTCCTCCTCCTCCTCCTTCTCCTCCTCCTGCTGCCGCCGTGGGGAGCAGCGTGGCTGTGCTGGGCTGGAGCAGCCCTTGCAGGGTTGTGGCTGCAGTATGGCTGATAGGCCTGTGCCTCCTCCCGCTCCTCCTCGCGTCCCTGCAGCGTCCCTGCAGCACCGGGGATGCCTCATTGTTCCTTTGCATTCAGTAACGTAAACAAACAGAGTCATCCTGAATTTGAAAGAAAAGACTGTATATTTGTGCCCCTAAAAGACAATTAACAATGAAGCTCCAGTAGTGACCATCCACAAGATCACAGCGTAAAGGGTCTCAGGAAATAACCTCTTTGAAAAATAAAGGCCTAGCTATCTCGGTTTGAAATAGCAACTTCAAACAAAACGCTATTATGATTGAAACAAAGGAGGAAACTCATTGACTCCACCATTCAAACACAACTAAACCAAAATATTTATACAGGATTGGAGAAAGGGGGGGGTATCAAACGACCTTTCACTCAGACGTATATTCTTCGCTGTTAAAATAGAACACCGCCGACTGTCCCCACCGAAAAGTTCTCCCCACGGTGTTTGGTGCACAAAGCGTGACCAAGATCATTTCTGCGAAGGCATCTCGGTGAGTCACAAAGTGTAGCAAGTTATTCATGTGCGTGTCATTATTCTGAGCACATGCAAACCAACATTAATAATTACTGCAGAGAAAAAAATACTATGTCAAAGTTCTGTCAGCGTGTTTGAGCAGTAACAGAAATTGCTACATTTTGCCCATAAAGCGCTACATTGCACCTCCATAAAACTGAAGGAAATTAAGTAAACTGCCAGCTCCGCAAGGTATCAAAATTTGAAGTCCTTATGCTTGTGATTTTTTAATTAAGTGAAAATGTTACAAGCTTGCCTCAAATAATATTGCCAGCGGACAGGAGAGATGCCTAACACATGAACTGTAGGATGATGTCTCATATGATTGAAAAACCTAAGCCTTTACCTTTCATACTAAAGCAGAAGATTAGTCGTTAAACTAGCTAGTGCTTAAGAGATTGCTCATACCATTTTGGGTGTATTTAATTCATTTCATGCAGTCTGAGGCATAAATAAAAAGCACATGTTAATATTTTAAGGCCAAGTGTATTCAGAAACAGCAGAGTTTAATAATTGCTTTTGGATGACTGTGCTCAGAAAAGGACACTTGAGATTCCTTTGGCAACAGAGCTTTTTCTTTTGTTCTCTGTGTTTCATGTACTGCTGGTTTCATTTAAGAATTACCTTGCTTGTGTACAGGCTTATGATTCTGCTGTTCAACTCACTAATCACCGTAATGTGCCCTTCATCACCACATTTGCTCTCCCACCTATGCGGGCAGCGGCATGCTTCTCTTACCTCACCTTGCGATGGGTGCGGTTCCCCTCTTCTCCTCCCCACCACCAAAAAATAGAGGAGTTTTGCATCAGCCTTCTGTGGCTGTAAAAGTTGCATGCTGGCACTGGGTAAGTTGTCACAACCATTTAAAAATTTACACTAGCCCTAGGTATATTGATAATGATGTTTATACCACAGAATGGGAGAGCCCATTGCTAGCAAGCCTTCCTTGTTGCTGCTGCTCTTGTACTTCTGTAAGTGGGGGCTGTCTGTGTAAGCGCGGGGTATATTTTTGGAACAACGACTTAAGTTTATTTTTTTCATACTGACACATACTCCTGCGTGTGAGTGCCCAAGCCCCGGCATAATAGAGTTTGTCCATCGTTTATGTTTTCTATTACCTTCTTTATCATTCTCAACCTACTTCCTTCTCATCCCTTAGCTTCCAGACCAAATTCCCAGTTCACTTTTTTATCTCATTGACTTACGTTTGTGTAGCAAGCTGTACAAGCCAAGTGCTGGGTGGTGGCAGAACTTGTGGCACAGAAAGTGAGCAGAGAGTCATATCTAATCACTTGTTTCTTTCTGGCAAGAAAATACTATGATTTCATCCATGTGTCCCTCTTACTGCATGTTTAGTGCATATAGACATCCTTACATAAAAAGCAGCGGTGACTCTCATTGTGGTCAGTGAATAAGAAGAATATCTCTGTTTACACAACATTCTGAAATTAATTCAGAGCCTGGCAGGTGCTACATGTTGGGACCTACAGGACATGCATTTTTCAGTACTAAGAGTGAGGGAGAAGTTGCTGGTCTCTTTCTTGACCTAAGCAAAAATTCGGGTGTAGACCACTGTGGTCAGGACCATTCATCCCACTCTGTGTTGAGGATCTCAGCCTGAAGCAGCCGGAGCGAAAAATCATCTATTGAGCGGCCTTGACTAAAATAACATCTATGCAAGATCTATATCCCATTTTATTGACCTGTTCTTCTGTTGGAAGACTGTTCAGGCCTTCCTATCTCAAGGAATTTAACCCCAATCTCACAGAAGTAGGAAAAGGAAAGGCAATGCCAGCTTTAGCATGAGTGGATGTATACATTGTTGTGTCCACTGGTGCATACATTGGTAGACTTGGAAAACTGCCTGCCTTTGATTCATAGACATCTTCTCTGTGAAGCACTGCTCCATCTTAGCCAAGTTGGCTGTCTTTTTGCTTTTAATTCCCCAGGGGCATAATGTCAAATTAGTCATTTTTACAGGAGAGGGAAGCTTTATAACAGCCACAACATACGTTCTCTGGAATACTGACAAGATAAATTTGCTTTGTACAAATATAAGCAGCAGTTGCTGTATCTGTCCTGGTTTGGTTTTTTTCTTTCTTTTATTTTCCTTTTTTTTTTTTTTTTTTTTTTTTTTTTTTACAAGGGAGCAGGTGTAATGCCTGTATCTGTTATCAGTATCTAATATGGTTTAAGCAAACACTGAATTGCTCACGTCGTCTAGGTGTTGCATGTAGTCTATTAGTCATTCCGTCTAGTCCTTATCAGAATGCAAAAAAACAACTTTTGAGGTGAGTCATTAAGATTCATTAAAGAATATCTTTGTCATAACAGCAAATGAAGGAGAAATATGGAAGGGACGGGCAGGAGTATGTCTAATATTTGTGGAGAACACATGACGTATGCCATATCCAGGGATCTTGAAAACAATACTGTTTGTAAGAATAGTATTAGCAGAGCAAAAAGTGAGCTTAGTTGTGTTGATGGACCCTAGTAAGCAAATTCTGTATTTGGAATTTGAAATAATTAGCTTTTGGGGGGAACTGGATTATAGGGTATCGGGGAAGCTGATATCCCGCACCAGTGTCAAACTGGGGCCAAACCATAAGTCTTGCTTCACCCCATGTGCAGCTTTGTTAGTGGCACAAACCCCGGGGCACTGTGGTCCCCTTGCCCTGCTAGCAATGTCCCCAGCAAAACAGACATTCCTGCAGGATGTGACATGGCCACTCGTGTGGCCACATGTCCCTGTCCTGTGCGACTGTGGCCGTCTGGCCCTGCATGAAACCCAGACGCTGCAAGCACTCTGCAGGCACTTAATGACACCCAGTACTGAAACCGCCTCCTCTGTGTCGACACTGGCCGGCGAACCCTCTAAGGGGGACTGCCTGTGCTGGGTTGGCATAAAACGAGGGGGAAATGATTTTCTTAGCCCATGAGAATCTGATGGAGCTTAGGCATTGGGGTTTTTTCCCCCACAGGAACAGTAAAATCAGTCTCAAAAATACTTTGTGAACTGTATTTTGGAAAAAACCTATATGAAAACGAAGCAAAAACTAGCCATGATTGATCAAACCCTTGCATTCTTTTTGCTCCTGGCTTTTTTTTTAAACATGTTTTTTATTTTAAATTGTCTTTTTTACAAACAGTGGGTTTTGGTGGAGCTCTGGACACAACAAGCAAAGGCTTCATCTTGTGGGAGACCACTGTAGGCAGTTCCTCTCCACACAAATCTTCATGTAGCTTTTTCCCCACCAGCACGAATTCCCCTCTGTGGGCCAGATGTGCTTTTTTCCTCATACAGATGAGTGTTTCCATCGCTGAGGAGTTGGTCCCGCTGACAGCACCGAGATTTCTGGAGTCACTGCTCGCTCACAGGTGTGAAGTGGTTTGCTCTCTGGCCTTGGGCAGATAAGCAGCCATAGGAATTTGTTGCTCTCGTGCCTTTTCCCAGCGTTGCAAATCTTTTAATTAGGCGAGAAATAAATTGTCCACTTCATTTCTTTTTTTCTGTAGTGCAATATCTTTCCTTTGTCTCAGTACAAACTGGTTTTCTTAATGTGGCTGGTTTATAAAGAAAGCTGATGCTTGCCCAAAAGTCTTTAAATGAGCATATATATTCTACTATGACCTTTACGGTAATCATTCATTTGCTTTTTTATCGATGACATCCAAGTGACTGCTAACCACATCACAGCTTTAACTCTGCCCCCATATGGAAACTGAACTTTGGAAGCAATACGCTCTCGGGTCCCGCTCGGGCGAGCTCTGCTGATTTCCATCGGGTTTCTTTAAGCAGAACCTGTATTGCTTTTAACGTTCCTAAGTAAACCCACGAGAAACTAACTGTTGTGTGGAGCTCTTATCTCAGGGGAACACATGCTTTGGCCATGCAGGAAACAAACTGAACAGATTTTAAAAGATAGGGATTTTGATCTCACCTTCTTTAAATTCCTTCTGTGCTCTAACAGAAACCTGGCATTTCTGAGAACCCACACCCAGTGTGTGCTGGGGTTTAAGGTCGGCAATCATCTTTAAATACGCTTTCCCTGCACTTGGACCCTCTGTCCCTTCCCGGTGTTTTTGCAGCTTCCAGCCCTGCCTCAGGCTGGTTGAGCTTTTGCTGCTTGCCACTGGCAGCTTCCAAACACCAAACACATTTGGGGCAGTGCTGTGAAGATGCTTCCCAAAAGGAACTTGCTGGACTCTCACCCGCAAGGCCCAGCATTCATGTAGTAGCAGTGCCTCCTATTGTAAAAAAAAAAAAAAAATGGTTGAGGATTGTGTATAAAATATCCCATAAATTGTAAGTAATGCATCTGCTTCCCACATCAGACATTTTGACAATAAAAGCTTCCCTCACTTTCTTTGGGTGTCTGTATCCTGTGTCGTTACACGCTCCGGTGGAGAGTTTAGTTACTGAGAAAGAGGTGAAGAGCTCCTAAATGAGCACACTTCACTCCTTTTGCTGTTTTCAAGGATATTGAAAACACCTAAAGGAATTTAGTTTTTCTAGGATATTTCCTTCTCCCACATCTGCAGGTATAGCCTCCTCTTCCCTTGAAAGTCACATGTCCCTAAAGAAAAAGTTTGTTTATCAGGTATTTGTTACATGGGTTCATGCTTTCTCTGCAAGGATGTGTTTTAGCTTGGATGTAACTTAAGGAAATGAGAGTCACGGAGTCATTCAGCCATTTTTTCTTCTGGCTTCCTGTTTCCCCCAAACAACTTTTGAACCCTTTGGTCAAGTTCAACCAACGCTGGGAAGGATTTCATCATCTGAGGGAAATAAAGTTCTTACATGTCTTAGAAATAAGAGGCAGCAGAGTAGATAAAAGACACCAGAGCTAGTGCCCCCATGGAGATAAAGGCAGAAACGTGAGCTCAACTGTATTTGTTTCCAGAGAATCGCACAAGAAATAACACAAGAACCTTTGATCAGAGCTCACATCTTACTAGGCTTGAGATAAGAGTTTGTATCTTATTAGAGATGAGATAAGCCACCCTAAGATGCAAGTCACAGGAGCCAGGCATCATTTGTTCTCCTGCTCACAGAATGACTTTTTGCTTTGGTAAAGTGTAATATTTACTTCTCCTCGGCGGTTTCTCGGCACTACTTAGGCTCTGTCTGAGCCAGCTCTCTTGTGGGGGTATTTGGTGAGATGTGAGAGGAGACCCATGTTGCTGTTTCAGTGTTGCCTGAAGAGCAGAATTGCTAGGATCGGCCTGAAATCCGCTGCCAAGCCTATAAGTGGTGGGACTGGGTGACTCCCAGGCTTCACAGGGAGATGCCAGATGGACCTGTTCTTGTCCAAACAAGATCAATAGTGACTGAAAGTCATGACTGTCTGAAGGCTATTCAAATTCTATTAATTAGTGACTTGGCAGTTTCATTTGGGAACCTATTTGGCAAATGGCCACTGCTATTGATACTTAGGTTTGCCAAATCTTACCAGGAACGAGCAAGCAGGCATGGAAAACGGGCACTTATCAATCCCTAGAGAGTGAATCAGATATCTTATTTTATTTCAGGAAGATCATTAATGCCTCCTTTTGCTTTTTTTTTTTTTTTTTTTTTTTTTTTTTGATGTGCCAGGTCTGTAACGTGGGGACCTCACACTAGAAGTCCCAGCGGGAAGACTGGCAGAGTACCTTCCACGCCCTTCTCCCTGCTGTGGCAGTCTTCTGGATTTCAGTGCTCTCTACCTAAATCTTAGCAGTTTCCTATGTTTCCGGCATTTCAGTACGGGTGGTATATCATATGTGTTTATTATGGAGAGTAGTCCCCACACCCAGTAGTGGTGAGATAGGAGATACGTTCAGTTTTCTGATATTTGGGATACTAATCATGCAGGTGATGATCTTCAGTGGTTTAAGTGTGTGCTTAGCAGTGTGGAACTTGGGACCTGCACATCTCTCGTCTTTAGGTTTAAAAAAAAAAAAAAAAAATTTTCTCGGTTATCTTTTTGACATGTTTTGTAAACAGTAAATTCAAGTACAAACTTTGTAAAGCACTTAACCCTAATCTTCCTTATAAGCTGCAAAGGTCAAATTACCAGTTATGCTCTGTGTTTGTTTTCATCCTCTGGGTCTCAATTTTCACGCTTGCTTTTGCTCCCAGGGACTCCGTGAGGCTCTTAGCTAGGTCAGGTTTTGTACAAGCAAAGCAATCCTTTCCTTTTCCAAAGACCTGCCATCTAGTTTAAAGAAGGCAGTGGAGCGCAAGAATAGCTTGTACTTCGTAATGCATAAGTGGCAGGTTTCGAGCCAAGGTTTACAGAAGGAGAAGTGAATTAATTTGTACAGGACACCAACTTGCTCTCTAACTCCATTATTTAAAACATGTTTTCTGTGCCCTCCGGAAGAAACCCAGTGGATAACCAGCTGCTTTGCATTTTTCAGGTGGAAGAAGCAGCAAAGCCATTCTGATCTGGAGTGCGGTAGGGGCTGTGGGACCAGGTCAGAAGGTACAAAAGCAGGCATGTAGGAAGGACCATGTCTCGTGAATCATGTTTCTGGTAAGGGCTGAAAGCCTGTGGCTAATGTGATGTAAAGCCTTGGGGAATAAGGTGTTGAAATGACAAACCACGAGGATGACTTTAGCAGCAGCATTTTCAGTACAGCTTGTATGGGGAAGGGTTGAAGATGGAAGAGACAGAGAAAAGACTGCAACAGTACAAAGGGAAGAGAAATGCCCGTTCAAAGAATTATGTCACCTGTTGCTTCTCTGCGGGCTACTGGTTTAAAGCCTAGCAATAGTTAAATGAAGCCTGTTTTCCTGTGTCTCTCCCTGGTGGATTCCTGATTAATTCAAGCTTCACCAGGTTTCTCTTTCAGTGAAGACACTGACAAGGTCCTTCTCCCCTACCCTGTCGCTCATTTTTGGTAGGGGTAGGAAGGTAATACATTTGAGACCTCCTGTCTTCCGCCAAATGTGACTGCAGTTGGCTAGGGCATCAAAATTTATTGAAGGAAAACAGGCAGTCACCTCAAACATACCATGATCACTTATTTCCTTATAAAAACATGATTAAAATAGCAAAATATCTGAAGTAGCTCAACAGCTTTTGAATATCAGTTCAACTCACCTTAATGAATTACATATTCTTAATGAATTATGTTTCACTTAAAAATATAGCATATTTAACTTTACTCTTTCAAGCTAAAAACATGCCAGAAATGGCTTTTGGTGAACCAGTAATTAAGAAAAGAGCTCTGAGAAATGTTGTTAATGTATCTTGCTGTTGGCTAATGTTTTGGCCCCCTTATTGGGGCAACACACTGCTTCAGCCCCGGTAATGACTTCTCTGAGAGGTGGTGGTACTCTGAAGAGCAAGTATTTGAATAGACAGTTTGAATATTTGATAGCATACTCTGAGGTGTTCGGATGAACTGGTCATTTAAAAACAAAATCAATAGGCATGCATCTCTAGGGAATAGTAAACAAAGTTGGAGTCATTCCTAATTATTGGGATACAGCTCTGTCATCAGCTCCTTCTCTAGATACTATTATTTATAGAAATAATTATTATGCAGCATTTAAATTTGGGATGCACACGGTTCTTTAATTGGGGGCTGAACTTGTATTTGGTGATCTGGATTCCTATCCTTACTCATCTGTCTATCATTTATAAAGATTATATATCTGGAACGTGACCTGTACATAATTACAATTAATTAAGTCACCAGCAGTATGCTGAAAAACTTGCATTTAAATCAGGGGTTGAATAATTAAAGCAATTAGTTAGAACTAACTATTTGTAATACGGCTTCTTGAAAATATGGAATAATTGCTAATCTTCTAGGCAGAGATGGACAGAACATCAGCCTGGTATTTAATTTTGTAAATATGAATTAGGTGAGGTGGTACAAGTACGAAATCCATTTTTTTTTTCAAATTTTCAGAGGTCATATGAACTGGTAAATGATGTGCAACCCAATGGATTATTTCAGGGCACGGTAAATTTAGGATGTCCACATGAATCCTCAAGCTATTAAAACATTTCCCTCTCTTGCCTCTCATAATTTTTATTTATAATCCTTAATTTGTGTGGTCGGGACAGTGCCACTCAGAGAGTAACAGTCCTTCTTCCACACCCTGCTCTTCCGCGCGCTGCCGCCAGTGCTTGTCCATATGGCTGCATACAAGCTGCAGCACGGTAGGCTACCCGTGGGCTCCACACCTCCCTTAGCAAGCTCTCTGTTGATTATTTATTTCAGGAAGGCGTGACGAAATCTAACACCCACACTCGGCAAACTCACCACCCCGTCACCGCGCGCTCGTTCGCAGGCTGCGGCTGGAGCAAGCATGCCACGTGTGGGAGAAATCAAAAGGAGGAGATCGGCGAGCGTGGAGAAACCAGACCCAGCCTCCCATCCGTCCTCCCCAACTTTGGCCGGGGCTGACGAAGGGGCTTGCTCAGCCTCAGCCCAGCCTGCCGGCACTTTGCTTCCAGATAGATGGCCTAGATAGGGCAGCCCTCCAGCCTCATGCGAGCAGCCTGCCTCTACCTGGGGAAACACAGGTGACTCAGAGCAGGATGTAAATGGGAAGTTGTCCAAGCAAGCCAGCCCCAGCAGAGGAGAGCCTGCCCCCAGCCTCACAGGGCAGCGGCTGGGTGTCTTACTCAACGCTGTCATCAAGTGGTGATGGGTGATACTATCTGCATCTTTCCCAATTGGGTTGCTGAAAAAATGTGTCATACCAACAAGTATCAATCCGGCACCCTTCAGAGAAAGGGCTGGGGACTTCCGAGGGCTGTGGTGGCACCAGCCCCTCCTCTCGCAATCCTAGCCCAGGGATGGAGGCGGTCTCCTCAGGCTGGGGGCTTGGGGGCAAGCTGAAGGTCCTCACTGAGGATGGGTAGCTGTAGTACTCTTGCCCCGGCACATGCTGCCTAATGTCATTTGTGCTTCTAGCTTTTCATTTCTCTCTGTAGCTGAGCCGATAGGCTGTAACTTTTGTCTGTATTGTCAGGCATGGAGGGTAGGATGTGCAACGGCTACACTGAGAGGAGAGCTCGCTGTAAAACAGTCTTGATTTTACACAGATTTTTGTTTTCTTTTTAAAAACCTGCTGTGTTTGTGGAGCTGGACACCGTTATACAAGATAGGTCGGTTCAATTATTTAATTGAAAGCTCAGTTAAATGGTTTATTGCAAGAGCTTAGCTTTTGTACTTATACCCCAAGAAAGTTAAGAGGATATTGCCAAATTTTGCTCTCAGGAACACACATGCATTTTCCAGAACTTGGATAATTGCTTTCTATGTTTTTCGTATGTCTGTTTTCTTTTTCTCAAATCCCATTTGAACAAAGCACTCTGTGACTTGCATGAAAGTTTTGCATGCTTAACGTTGGGCATATGCACAAAGCAGCATTGGTGGGACCTTAACAGGACACCTAACCCATCTCCCTGCCCCAGGGCTTTGCTGAAGTAGGCTTTGTACTTTTAAAGCAAACAGAACGATTCAGTGTCCTGTATGTGGGGGATGGCTCCTAACTAGTTTGGAGATATTTTTAGAAGTTGATAAAATGATGCTTCATAAAACACCAATCGGGCAGCTCAAAAGAGGAAATAAGAGTGGAAGAGACTTTGGGAAAACATTACTGTATTTTTAATTATCAGTCCTTTGGATGTTGTCAGCCCATACCTTAAGCAACGGGAATAATTGTTTAACTTCCTTCCTATTTAATGTGGTCATTTTATGGCTTACAGAAACAGCTTTTGCTGGTAACACTTACCATTTACAGCCGCGGCTGTGACACGCACGGGGCCGGCCCAGGGGGAGGGCGTTTCGGGCCGCACAGCTGCCCCAGCAGTGTGCAGAAGCATCCTTCCCAGAGCAGGCAGCAGGATGCCTCCCTGCCCGCTGCCCGCTATGGGCAGCTCCCCTCCGTCTCCTCCTCCTCCCAGCCCTGCTCCCTGCAAAGTGGCCAGCTGGTTCCCATCCTGAATGTGTGCAGGAGGGTGACGGCAGGCTTCCCCTCGCCCCAAGGGGGCTTCCCCAAGGCAAAGCAAGGCTTTGCCCAGCTCCCTGCAGAAGCGGGGGCTGCAGGAAGGTGTGGAGAGTCTCTCGCCTCCGCTTTTATGGGGTCGTGTGACTCTGAAACCCATCGCCTCACAATGTCACACAGCTTTTTTTGCAAAGCACTGCTCACTTGTGCCTCTCTGCTGCTTTCCTGTTATTTTTAAGAAGTTGGCACTCATTTGTAATTATTACTGTAGCAAAGGCCCACTTCATGAAGTTGGGCTCAACTTTCTCCATCATTAGAGGTAGGACCTGGGAACTAGAACGGCACTGTTGGGCAGCTATGCCCACACTCGCTAGTTTGGCAGACTGCAACTCTGTCTGGGCTGTAAGGCATATTGTTTTTCACAGGAAGCATGCGTTCACCTCACGGAGTCGACTGAAATTTCAGCTTGCTGGGGCTGAAATGTTCCCATATATGGTATCGGCACATGAATAGCTGTCTGCTGAGCTGGCGAGCGACGCTGAGCCCTCCGCTCCTCTGCTGGCCCCCAAGCGAGCAGGAGGTTCTCTTTGGGATGGGGCAGGGGCTTGCAGGTGCACCCCAGAGCTTGCTAGCTGAGCTGGGAGAGGACTACCTTTCTCAAAATGGAAGAAAAGGATGAAGCAATTCCAAGTTTGTGGAAATAAATAATTTCATTGCAAATGGGAATAGGGCATCAGGGGGTGCAGGGGCACTAAAATGTACAGAAATGCACAGGTCTAAAATTAAAGCAAGATTTCATAATCTTCTACACTGTATGCTCAAGACAGCTGAGTCAATCTATTCTCACTGAATTTGGCCAGTCCATGCCAGTTGAGGGTCTGGCCCTGTGGATGAAGCCTAAATGTATTGCTCCTTTTTTTTTTTTTCTCCATTTTAATAGTCCTGATGGCCTAGGACAGGACATGCTTAGCTCTTCAGGTAAAGGTATCTTAGGTCAGTGTTATCTCAGATTTTTTTCACATCACTTTTACACTCACAAAGAAAGGAAAGAGTTAATATTCTTTCAATTGAAACTCTTGCCTCTTCATGAGTTAAACCTGCTGAGAAGACAAGCAAAGTATGATGCTGTCCACAGTGTGCTCCCTGTTCAGTATGACAGCTTGCAGGTCAGCACAGGGACCATGATACTCAGTAGACTCCCAGCATGACATGGAGGTGGTTCTTAGGAAGTGGATTTCTCCGCCACAGTGTGGAAAGAAGCTTGGATAAAACAAGCAGTTCATTCCCTTGTCACTGACCTCAGATAAGGGTGCTCTGAGGTTCTAACTCCATGTGGTGGGAGGTGATGTGGGCTGCTCAGTCAAGGAGATTCACATTCCTCCCCAGAGCTCCATGGAACCTCAGCAGAAATGATAATACTGAAAGGATGATATTCCTGTATATGCAGCTTGCCCAGAGAGGGAATTCAGCTCCTGGAAGAAAGCTGGGTAATAGTGGCCTGCAGGAAGGCTCTGAGAAGTTGCCTAGATACAGGTTCCCTTGTCCATACATCCTCTCCCGAGAAAACAGGGCTATTCTGGGATTGCAAAAACAATGGCACAGATATGTCACGTGTGTTTAGCACTGTGCAGATTCCCCGTAAGGCAGAAGAGTTTCCAGGTAGCAAAGTAGTCAGCTTTATAGACCCTTTATGTTCTTCAAGAAGTACAATGGGGCTGCAGCAGCGGCAGAAGATGGACTCTTTGTCTTAATCTGAAGGAATCATCCTTAAACTAGGAAAGACCCACCAGTCCAGCAGAGCAACGCGGCTGCTTCAGTGCCCCTTCATTATTAACAGTGCAGCTCTGGAGACAACAGGCCAACGTAGACTGGGAATGATACGTAATGGAGAAAATTATCTGTTTCAAGAGACACTTTCATATTTCTTGCGGCATTCCCTTTTCTCAGTGATGCAGTGAAGGACATCTGCTGTGGGAAAACTGTAACCCCTGGAGAATTCCTCCACATGCCAATAAACTCCGGCCTGAGCATTCACATCTCTATATTTGTAAACGTTCTTACCATATCTCTTCTTCGGGATATAAACAAGCTGTACTGTACTAAAATGCTGTTATATTACTGCTGGCTGATGCAGTTCATCACAGTTTTTGTTGTGTTTCGCTTGTTTTGATTGTCACCAAATAACTTTCAATGAGACAATTTTTTTATTATGATAGCTGGTGAATACTGTGTTGGGGGAAAAGAAAAGTTTAAGTGGGAATTTTCTAATCAAAGTCACTGTTCTTTGTTGTTTGTAATCTGGAAGAAGACAACACACAAATGAAAAAGGAGGGGTAGGTGGATGAGTCAGTGTAAGTAGTATCTGATGCTTTTGAAAGAAAGACTTCTTATATAAACGCCTGGGTGATCAGACGAAATTTACTACACGTACTCAGGATAAATGAATTTGTTAAATACTATTTAAGAGTCTGAGTGATCTTTGGAGACCCTCTTCTAGTGCTACAGTATTAGGGGAACACACCTTTCAGATCTTCTATATGAGCTTTTAGTATGTTTTTTTTTCTTTTTCCAAAATGGAAACAATTTTAAAACTGTGTGTAAGCGCTCATTCATGCTTAGCTATGTGTAACTGGATTTAGAACAGTAATCCTGCCAATGTTTTTTCTTTCCCTCTAAAATGCATATTTTCCATTAAGTAGTGTCGCTAATGAATGTTACTACTTGTGTGAAGCCTTTTTTCCAGGTTACCAGTGAATCACTTCAGGCTGTGACCTTATCTGATCTTGCATGCTCAACAGGGCTGGGACTAATCAATAATTGGG
Organism: Fregata magnificens; assembly: GCA_013389945.1. Lineage (NCBI taxonomy): Eukaryota > Metazoa > Chordata > Aves > Suliformes > Fregatidae > Fregata > Fregata magnificens. The sequence continues at coordinate 379,935 of WAAD01026621.1, read as the reverse complement.
GAGATTTCATCACAGAGACCGTGTGTGCTGCAGGAAGCAGTTTGGTGTTTAAGTAGTTGACACTCTTTCTCTCAACCATTAATGAAACTCTGTCCCATCGAAGCCCTAATAGGACTCTGCAGCCTTTTGGATGGGATGGAAAATTGAGGTCTTCACTGCTCATCATTCATAACTATCTCATGGCATTTTTTATGTGAGAGCACGAGAGTAGGACTATTCATCCAGGCAGTCCTGGCCAAATTCCAGTTTTGATAATTGTTTTCTGCCTAGCTTCCTTCGGTTTCAATTTAGACAGTTCTTCTTCTTTTTTTCCTAACCCAAGGTGTTAAACTGCTGGTATGAGTGCTTCCCAGGCCAGTGCTGGGACTGCTGCCTGGCAGAGGGGGTTGCGATTCTGCTGCCTCTAAAGTTCATCGAGTATTTTGACATCTTCTCAAAGGGCTCTCTCTGTGAATGGCTGATAGTGTCGTGTGGAAACATCTGGACAGGGTGAGCTTTTCAGCTTCCTGGGCCGGAAAGACTTTAGCTATTGAGGTGCACAGATGTAGTCTGATCTGCAGTTTGATGTTTAGATCATAGGCAAAATTCATGCTTTTTTCCTCCTGAGACAGCCTCTGAGAATTATTAGTGTTAGCATTAAAGTGCTTTGTAAAATGTGGAGGGAATGTCTGAATGCCTTTGTTTGTTTGTCTGCGATATGTGTAAAGACAGCTTGGAAAGCTCCTGGTGTTTGTTGGTGGTGGCATTCTCTGAATGCCTCCATCTCCCTGTTAAATCAGGAGACTTAGCAGCTGATCTCCTGCCCCACCTTCCTGCTTCTGCTTCAGTGCTGCCCCGCCAGGGACAGAGAGAGCATCCAGGACATTTCTCTGGGCTAACAGGGAATTGGGGGTTGGGGGGGTGGGCAAAGACTTGATATTCCTGGTATTTCTGAGAATCACAGACTCAGTTCCCAATCAGGAATATGTGCTGCTGAAGTGAGCGCTAGGTTTCGGAAAAATCAGTGTTCCCCCTCCCCCCTGGTAAACCAGTCAGGTTATGAAAATCATTCAGATGATTTCTGTGCATCACAGGAGAGACCAGTTTCAGTCCCCCACTCCTCCCTTCCAAGTCCTGCTGCTGGTTTTGCCTGGGCTGCTTCTTTGCAGCAAGAAAATTCAAAGGGGTAGGAGGAGAGACTGGCTTTCTTGAGCTGGAGCTAGAGCTGCTCAAAAAAAGCCAGACAAAACCAGAGCAAAATAAACTTATCAGAATCAGATTGGCTCAAGCTGATGTGAGAGATTTTAATTTCTGTGGGGAAAATGAGAATCCTAAACCCCTGGCTGAAGCCTGGGCTATGGATGCACTCCTTCTCCTGGCTGCAGCTCTGCCAAATGGAGCTCATCACTGCTTTCCCCATCCAAAATTACCCCTAGTCGTGTCTCCTGGTGGACCTGTTCCTTGGGCAGGGGTGGGAGGACTAAAACCTGTTTTAGTCAAAACGAGCAGGTCGCCTTGCACAACACACACAGAAGGTCTTTGCTATCTGGATTCATGTAGTCCTCAAGAAAGTTCTACCTTGCTCTCCAGGAGTTTCAACACACTTCATCTTGAGCTCAGTGACCTGACACTTCTGTGGTTTGTTTTGTTTTGGTTTTTTTTCCAAAATAAAATAAATTCAAAAATCTGAAACTCTGAAAGGCAGATTGCATTTTTTTCTGTTCAGCTGAAGTGACTCACCAGTGTGGAGGAGGTCTGGTCCCTCCTGCCCTCTGCTTGAGTCAGGCAGCATCAGACAGCATCCGTGGTGCAGGAGCGCTGCTGTGGCCAGCCCCTTGCTGGCTGCGCTGGGTGGATTTACAGACTGGGCATCCCTGTGCCTCAGCCTCCCAGTACCTCCCAATACCAGGGTGGTCCTGTTGGGCCTGTTTGGGCACACATTGTTTTTGCGGGGTATTGTCACCTGGAGAGTCCCAATGGAAATTTTTGTTCCCATGTCCTACATGCCACATAAACATATGAGGAGAAATAGACCCTGCCCAGAAGAGCTGTAAATAATGAAGCCAGAGAAAGGTCACAGCTCCCCACCTATGCTACAGTGATATGACCACACAGATTGCAGGCAACGCTGAGCCCCAGCTGAGCCAGGTCACATCTACCTTTACATGGCCACGTAAATACTCTCGAGTTCTGAGAGGAAGACAGCACTGTGTTGTGTCTAGATAGGAAACCGAGGCAAAGAAGCTAAGCAACTTGTCTGTCTGCCTGACAGAGCTGAGAAATGAGCATGGACCTCCTTCCAGCACCCCTACAGCAAGCCCTCCATCATAGCTACCCAGGGTCTGAAAATGATCAGCTGCCTGAACTGGTCCCCGGTGCTCAGGACCAGTTATTTCCTGGTACAAAATCTCCTGTAGTTTTAAGTCACTGCTTTATTTTTAGATCAGCTCTACCTCAGCCATAATTACATTTATACCAATCAAGTATGTGGTAATGCTCATAGGTCTCTGACTAGTCCTTTAGTGTAAGAATTAATTTGCGGGGTTGGAAAAGGCAGAATGGCAGGTGTTTCACGGTAGCATGTCACTGAGGTTTCACCTGCCCCATAAGGCTACTAAAAGGTACCATCCCAAGAGAAGATAGCAGCAACAGTGGGCACTTCATTTAAGAAGTGGTGGTTCAGGGTCATTCTGTACCCTCTCGTTTCAGAAGGGGTCCTCTGGCGCTGACCATATCTTAGCCCTAACTCTTGACAGGGAGCACGTTTTTAATGCTGCCTTATTAAAGAGTCAGAAGCATTTGTGGGATTGGTGTGGGAGTACAAAATTGTTTTCTGATGAGGAACTGAGTCAAAGTTTGTTGGCGTCTCATGTAGTGGCTGTTTATATGTAAACTTGAAACCAAACCAAGCAAACGGAGTGAAACCATCCAAGGCCTAAAATGTCATCTGGCAGCGAGGAGCACTGCAAATACCAGATTAGGAGAGCCCAGAACCAGCTGGCTGCTGTTCGCGCTGAAGTGAGTGCTCACCAGACATTCAAAAGCTGGCCATAAAGCCTTTCTAAGCTCACTTGCTCAAGCTCCTATGGTCACTGCTACTCAACTTAGGATCACAAGCAAGCATGAAGGGTGTTTCTGTTTAGCTGTAGGAAAGAAGACAGGGAAAACAGCACAAAGTCAATAGTTTTAGTGTCCTTTCTCCTGCGGTCCACAGCAAAGACCTGACTTCTGCTCCCTCTGGAGTTAGTTGCAGTTTTTGTTGGTTTTCAGCAGGGCTAGGGTGAAACCAAAGCATAATGACAAGTCACGAAGGCTATATTAAAGACTGACGCATGCTCCCTGAGAAAACAGCTGTGGTGGTTTAAGAAGCTCTTGCCTTCTCTAGCTATTTTGCTCCTACTCCTCTGATGGAGGTTACTGCTCCCAAAATGGTGCCGGCAGAAGGGAATGTGAGACCATGCTCTGCTTCACGGCCTTCGTATAACCCCACTTTCCTGGGAAACAAGCCCAGGAGCAGGCAAGCTACTGAGACATACACACCTGGCACCTCCACTGTGGGGTGGCCATCTCCAGCAGAAGGGCGGGCCAGCCAGATGGGGGTGATAAGAAACCGGCAGCAGCCAGGTTTGTCAGAGCCCATTGTCAGAGCCTGTCATTATCCATTGTTCCCTTTATTGAATGCAGTTGTGCCTATTGCATGTCTCCATACTCAGTTTGACTTAAAAATTAGACCTAAAATACAATGGATAGAGCTTGTTGGTCAGGAAGTGTTTCTTTTTATACATTAAAACACATGAGGCTTTGTTGTTGTAGCAGCAATATCCTGATACACTTGCTGTGATGATGGGTGAAGGAAGTTTCATTCTGAATATAGCTAGTCTCACACTAGAAACTTAACACTTTGAGGCCTGGAAGTAGCCATCACATGTGAAATCTCAACTGTCATGGGAAAGGATGAGTTTTAAAAGCCACCTTTGAAAGATTATCATAAACCAAATCTTACACAACTTTGGACTCAGAGAGATCAGTATTTGCACCTACGTGATTCCAGTGACCTTGATGGAGTTGTTTCCCAGTGTAAGTAAAATCAGAAGTGGAACTTGCTACAAGCAAATATGTCTTTGCACTGTACTTCAGACAGATCAGTAACGTAACAGCTCTTGTAAAGTGTAGCTCTGTCTCCTCTAACGTCTTTTTTTTTCCTTGATGCTAATATAGCTTAGAGTTTCTTCAACTAAAAACCTCACAGCTCTTGGCATCCTGTCCCATGACATTTACCTGGAGCTCTTGCAACCTTCTGTGACATTAGTTTTACTGTTGAGCGTGTAATTGATCTTACCCAGTCTCCAATGTGTTTATTATATCATTCATTATGGCTCTTTTTGAACACTGGTATTTGCCCACCTCAGGAGATCTATGCAATATATATCTCCGTATACTTTCTTTAGTTGTATGGACCATCGCTAGGGGTAATGTTTTTTTGATCTTCACAAAGTGTGAGGATCAGAACATCCCAGGGCAAAGAGGGAAAAAAAGTGTGGGGAAAAATATTAAAGAAGAATTGCAGGCTGTGTTGTCTTTGTGAACTTAGTAGACTGCATAAGGTTTCTTATGTATTTCTTTTCTTCTAGTGATGCTTTTACCAGCTGGTTAATTTACAAGACAAAAACCCTAAAGCATCCAGTAGTTCAGCCTCTCAGTTCAAGAAGCCTTCGTGGATCATGCTAATGTGGCCCATGGAAATTCACTTCAGATGAGAGACTATGGGGTAGAGGGACTGGGGGATCTGTCTTGGTACTCATTTATTAGCTCTACTGTGGGTCCCATCCCAGTGGCAGGGACTCCTGCATAAAATGGAAAACCTTAATTTACGTGGGGTGGGTGGAATGTATAGCAGACTACCTATAGAAAAATACAATCCACACTATACATGGTTTAGGGTGGGTGCATTTATAGGAAGAGGGGAATTTCCTCCACTTGTCTCTAGGAATTTGAGACATGGTTTCATTTTTGTAATAATCAAGCATTTCAGTAAATAGCATAAACATCACGACTGAAGTAATACTGTGAAAATCAGTATCAATCAAATCATCAAATACTATGAAAAAGATGAAGACATTTAGATGACACATAAATATAGTGAGTTTTCAGCCATGGTATACAGTGAACTATTTTCAGTGGAAAATCAAGGCTTTCAAAGCAATTCATTTAGCATTTCCATTTTAACACTTCCTCAAAGTCAATTGCAGCAGCAAAAATAAAGCTCAGTGTGCTTCTTCAAACCGAGACACAAAATAGTCAAGAACTTCTGCTATGAAGCAACAAAATCCTTCCAGGACAAAAACGTAACCTTTTTGTACTACAAGCCGATGACACGGCTTAAGGGCTTTTCCAGTTTGCTGTCAAAGAAAGGGTACGTCTTCACTGTTGATTTAAATTCAGTGTAATTAAGTAAGTTTGGTCTGGTTTGATGTTTTTCCCTCCCAAGTTACTTTAGTGTGGACAAAAGTAGCCCTTCCATGAAACGAAATGTGGGCAGTTGGGTGCATGCTGGTCCTGCACTCAAGCATGTATTGTGCTAAGGTTGCCGAGGGGTTTATCCTGGGGGTCTCTGCAGGAATTGGACTAATTTTATGAATTTGTACAGGGGTATTATCTCAGCACACAGGGTAGGTGGGGGAAGTCATTAATGACTGGTTGTACCCAGAAAGAATAAAGTTGCCAAAATTGTCCTGTTAGCAGTTGCGACTGTGCTAGCTAAAACTTTAGCCTGTGCTTCCTGCGAGGAAGCTAAGATTGGTTTAAAAGGTACTAAATGCAAGTAGGGATCTTTATATCTCAATAGGCCTCAACTGAAAGGCAACACTCAGGCTATATGTTTTGCAGTGAGGACAATCCCGAAGTATTTCTTTCCGAACTACTTATTTTTGTTTCATTTATTAAGGGCTTCACTGGAATTCCCTTTATAATCAGATTTTGGGGGAATAATAGTACCAAGAAAAAGCCAACATAAGCAACCTCCCATCTTGTCCTTTAAAAATAAAAATTAAAAATAAAGTTCACCAGTAACAGTTTGTTCCTTGGTAAGGGACTAATAGGATACAGAACTTGGCGTGCTGAAACAGCAACTGGAATGAAGATATTATCATAAAAATCACCTAAATCTTGACTTCATTAAAACCTATTTAATAGGATCAACATTTTTTCCTGGCCAAAATTTCTTAAGTTATGTAATAAACTCTGTGTGCCTTATCCTCCAGGGTTATTTCCACACTCCATTAACAGGCTATAGCAGGTTTTTAAAATATGCAGCATGGTATCGTGTGTACCTGGGAACAAGGAACAGAAAGTTCTTTTAAAGATTGTATGTACATATGTCTGTAGGCTGCATGAGCTTGCCGAAACAATTCACACCATTATCAAGAAGATCTTGGCAAAAACAAGAGAAAAAGAGATTCAGTAAGTTACATAACGAGCACATATCTCTTTGCTTTTTAAGCAATGGCTGCTTCCACTTAACAAATGATATTTGAAGCATTTCATAAAAACTGCTAACAAAATCAATTTCCATGGCCTCTTCAGGAATGGAATTGATTACATGTAGGATGGTAAAACATTGGCTTCAGTTGCCTAATCTTCTGGGTAATTCCAGATATTTACATTCCTGGAGATTTCAAAATTTGTATTTATAAATATTTGATGGTAAGAGGTAGATACAGTAAACGTTAAGTTAGGAAAAAAGTGGAGGGACAAATAGCGTTCTTTTTTCCCAGGGTACATGCCTGACCATACTGTAACTTTAGGGAGCAGTCTACCTGGAAATCCCGCCAAACAGCTACTGAACATGCACAGATCCTGTATGTATGTGGATATTTCTGGATGCATGTGGATTTTTCAGAAAATTGGAGACGGTCAGATGATTAGATGTGTTCACGGGGTGGGGGGGTGGAGGTGGGGGTGCCAGAGTTCCAGCCTGGCCACCTTCCCCAGAAAGCTGTACTCGCTTTAGGAAGCTTTTGCCACTTATTTCTTCACCCTCAGATGCAGCAAACCCAAGATTTTGGTAAAAGTTACAGAAATGGAAAGAAACTGCCTAATGCTTACAGAAATTTTTCACTTAGGGGACCGACGGGTATTGAATATGACTCAAATTCCCAGGTGACTGAAAGTTTTGACCTAAGCATTTGGCCCCCTGTAGAAGAAAAGCCATACTGCAAGAGGCCAAAAGGCCAGCCAGCCGACAGTCCCGTCTCTGGACAGTGGACACCCAGAGCCGGGTGCAAGAAGGGGGCAAGCACACGCTGACATTTCCTCCAGCGCATCCTCCCTGCTCCTGGCAGTCGCTGCACGGGGACTTCCTGGCCCAGAGGCCGTGTTTGTGTCTTTGTGTTTAATAGCTCACGGTGGACTTTTCTTCCATGAATTGGACTAATCTCTCCAGCTATATTTTTGGCTTCCATAACATCTGACAGTAATGAATCCCACAGCGTAGCTATGTGCTTCATGAAAAAGTGTGTGAGTGTGCGCGCGCGTGTGCATGTGCATGTGTGTTAAACCTATTTCCTCTTCTCTCCATGTCTTGCAGTGTGAGAAACAAAGAAGGAACATCCTGTGTTTGCCTCCTCCCAATCACTCAGGTTGTCACGCTCCCTCACTCAAACTAGCTGTGTCGTCTCTTGTGCAAGCCAAGGGCTTCTCATCTACTGATAGCTATTTTTACCCAATTTGCATAGAAGCTGAATTTCTCTAGTTCTCCTTAATGTTGATACAAAATCAAAGATGTGGGTGCATTTATATTAACATACCCTGTTTTGTATTACCTTAGCTGATATGGCTGTCTTGTGGTTACTCCTCAGCAGTGCCGTACTTTGGTTCGGTCAATGCCATTATTTTCCCCTGATAATGTAAATTGTTTCTGCTCCTTTAAGCACCGTCTTAGAATAACAGCTTTGAAAAATACAAGGCAGGCTTGATGGGAGTCTATCTTTTATGATGTGCTGACTTAGCTCCCCTGCTAGCCAAGACAAGAAAGCTCTGGAAGCAAAGTGCTTTGTCCAGAGGGGAAGAAGTCTCTTCTATCCCTTTCCCACAATTAAGAAACAGCTTTTGTTGAGTTACGAGGAAAGTCACTTACATAACCTGTGGTCAGAAAGCTGGGCTGGCATGCTTTTGGATGACTGGAAGTAGAACAAAGGGGAAAAAAAATATTGAAATTTCCCAGCTGACCCCAAAATGAAAACGTCCCATTTCGTTGGCACTTACTGCACGGCCACCGTGTAATTTGGTTTTGTACTGACTCCTTAAATTGAGATTACCTTTATGTAACTGTCATTCATTTGTATATGGGTTTCCTCATAGAAAATGCATCAATGTCAGAGCTCTCATGTGTCTGGAAATACCTCCCCCAACACCTTTCCCCAGCTCTCCATAGAGACGTGTTCTGCTTCCCCCCACGACACCACTCTCTGCTCTGCCTGTATTTTAGGGGGAGCAAATGGTGCACCCACCTTGCTTTGGGGAGAGTGGCTTTCCATCCCTCGGTCGTTGGGCCTGAGTGGGAGAGGGTGCCAGAGGCAGCTCAGTAGGACAGGGTTGCATGGGTGGCAGGTGGCTCCCAGCTCGGCCACGTCTCTTTGCAGGTTCCTGGAGCTTTGTCCTCTTGGCAGTAGGACTGGAAACCCCACCGAGATACCAGCCAAATACAGTTCCTTCTCCTGCCTTGACACAAGCATACTCTCTCGCTGTGAAAACCAGAAAGAAGTGATGCCCTAGGGATGGTGAACTCCCTCTAGCCCAGACCTGCTGACGTCAACAGCTTCAAAAATGGGTGGAAGTCCAACACGCAGACTTGTTCTGCATGTGTGCAGTCACTCTTTTGGGGGATTTCCAGGTGGGCAGAGCACTGTGTTGGCTTTGCTGGGTATGAACTAGTGGGTTTTTATTTTTTTTTTAATTTTTATTTTTACTTCATGTCTGACAGTCTTGACGAACTTTCCAGAATACACATTGGAAACCGTAGTCTTGATCTTCTGGATGGTGAGTTGCCTGTGTGCCAGCACCTCCAGGAGCTTCTGACCATGTCTGGAAGCGATCCATGGGTCAGTGAGTGTGTCAGGGTGTGTGGGATGGGCAGGATAAGCTGCCTTCTGCAGAAACCCCTGTAAAGATTACTCAACTTTTCTCCTTGAGCCTCTTCAGAAGGGCTGGGTTCCAGGAATCGCCTGCCTCCTCATGAGCTGTCCTTAACAGCACCTCAGCGAGCTCCCCCAAAAGTCCACCAAAGTCTAGCGCTATGCATTTTTTGTACAGGCACACTTAAAGCTTTTGCTTTGTGTAAGTGAAGACCTATGTCGTAACTGCAAGAAAAAACATATTATGACAGAAGGCTGGGAGAGCGATTCCTCCAATTGTTTCAGAGGCTTGTGTGGGACCATTCCCAGGTTATAAATCACAGTCATTACCTGCTATTTGGGAATATTGGCTTGGATAAAGCCTTCAGGTGCAAGTTCTACACTGCGTTGTTACACATTTCAGCACACCAATGGCATGATTGTGTGTCCAGTATATCAACCTAACAAAAAGGTGTAAACCTCATTTCCTTACCGGTTGGAATTTGGAAGCCAGTAAGCTATTTTAATGATGCCTTTTTATCTTTAGTTATATGTAAACATGAAACAAATGAGTATATGTAACAGGCAAATACAATAAAAGGTTTAGCGTGTGTAAATTTGCATTAGTATAAATGCAAGGAATAGTATAAATGCAATAGGAATATATAAAAGTACATATGTAAGCCTAAATGCATTAGGTATATTTGTGTATAAAAAACATTTGGTATGTAAAAACATTAGACATTATTACACTCCGAAAATGCTTAATTCATCTGGAAGACTTAAAGAAATCCCTACATAGCACTATTATTGACAATAAAGATTGATTTCTGCTTCTGATGTGAAAGTCTGTGAGAGGACCAGAGGAGAGATTTTCTGAGTCTCCTTAGACTGCATCTAAACTCTGTTGTTGTAGAAGAGAGAGAAACTGTGCTCAGTGTGTGCAGCAGAACACATAATTGGTCCCCAAATTCTCTACTTCATGAGCGCGGGTTGCTTATGTAAACTCCCTGTGCCCCTGCATGTAGCGCTAATGGTTCCTCGCTCTCCAACTTCCACCCTCATCACACTACAAGTACCTTGCAGTGGAAGCACGACGCCCTGCTCCCCTAGCCCTCATCGGCACTTTGACCGCGGGATTTCCTCAGGAAATTCCTATGTCAGGCAGTCTTCATGGGAATGCCAGCAGAGCTGCCACCTTGTCCTGCTCCCCATGCAGGATGCACACTTGCTTGAGCGTCCTCAATCTGCATTTTGCCTTGCAGGGTCTGTGCCGTGGAGCGCTGAGCACTCCCATGAGCCTGCAAGGAGAAAGACGCACTGCCTGGGAGGTACTTGGTCATATGTGAGCTTACCAAAGCGCTCCTTCACTTTCTTGAGTGAAAGTGGCCTGTTGTTTGACACATTTTGGACAGGCGTGATTTTTGTTCCTCCTGTCCTCAGCTGTGTTTTGGAGAGTCACTTAATTTGGTATGTTAACCTCCACAAACTCATCATGAATCTTTGCCATCATTCTTTCTCCCCTCCTATCCTTCCTCTTTCCCTCCCCCATCCCCAAACTCCCTTATTTGCAATTATAGTCATCTTTAGTGAGGAGCAATGGCTTTTTAATTTTCCACAAGAAATGGAAGTGTGCAATTATTATGCAAAGCAGCTTTCTTTTAATTCCCCAAAATTTCCGGTGTACACTGTAATCAGTCATTTTCTACTGTACGTTTTACTGTCTGAAATTGTAAGCCTAGACCATTAGAAAACCATAATAAATAATTCAGTGATTTCCTTTCAGCTTCATATTCTATTTTGCTGAATATGTTTGGAGGTGTAAATATCTCTCTGGAGGGGGATGATTTTAAGTTTAGTTTTCTAATTTGATTAAGGAAGCGGTGCCTGCCTGTTTCATCTACAGGCAGGAATTCGAGTGCACCAGGGAGAAGTTTAGATATCTGTGTAGGTGTGTTTAATATGTTCCGCCTAATTGTATTTCCTTTTCACTAAATAAGAAAAGTTGTAATGCAATGGGATTAATCTTCCCCTTTCCCTGCACCTCCTTTTTCCTGGTTTTAATTGTCTTGCTCCTCACAGCCATAGCAGCATGCCCTGGTAATGGATTTTGGCGGATCAAGGCACATCCCAGCATAGATGGCTGTGGCCAGCGCGGGGCTCCAGCCCGATGGCTTCACCCAGGTGGCACCTGGTGGGCAGTCCAGCCTGAAGTGAAACCACACAGCAGGCTTCAGCCCCAAGGCTGCACAGGAGTTACTCTGTCAAACATGATGTGGTGCAAGGGACACGCTTGAAAACAGACTGATCTGTCTTGCACTGGTTTCACTGCCTCTGAGAAGGAAAGAAGAGAGGTGTATCAAAGTGTACAGTCTGTTCTCTCCATCTCACAAGTAAAGTAGGGATCATCTTACATGAACAAGTCTTTAAAGAAAGCAACTTTCTTCTGTTTCCATACGGAGTTGTGGATATGCTTCCATACAGATTTTGCGTAACAAACGAACAGATTTCACTTAGCAGCTTTTTGGAAACATTTCAACATATTTTGACAAGGTGAATGTGATAATTCATTAGAACAAAAATGGCCATGTGATATGCTAAAAAAAGAGAGAAAACACAGTGCATAGCTACGCAGAAGTACAGGTGGGCTTAAAATTGTGATTTTTTTCTTACGTAAGCTAAGGGTTCTTGAGTTTGTTTTCAGAGCCTGTGAGATGAATTTGCTTTATCTTTTCAAGCTATTCTTTGAAACCATGAGAGCTCTAAACCCCAGGTCTTCAAAACAAAATACGAAAATTAAAACCCTCACGCAGTCTCTTGGTTTCTGTAACTGGAGTTTGAAGGGGAGTGGGGGAGAGAGCAAACATTGGCATAGCTGCAATGAGATTGCAAATGTTGGCAGTGCTCTTCTGTGCACGGCAGGAGGGGGTGTTAGCGTGGGTGGGCATCTTCCGCAAACTAATCCTTGTTCATCTCCTCTTTGCTTCTGCAGAAATTGAAAGGGCCGGTGTGCCTAGCCTAGTTTCTGATTTTGCAATTCATATTTATCTCTGTGGTCCTCCTGGAAAATTCTGTTGCCATCAAAATGTGCAAGGTTTATTGGGCCATATATTTTTTCAAATGCTCACTCTCTCTGCTCCTGAAGATATCATGACCCCAAGTACTTCTCCTGAGTTTTGAAACGCAAAGCTGAAAACCAAAGTTGGTAGTGGTGTTACTAATACCTGAGCACACAGACTACTCATACAGACAAAACAATTTTGACCAATTCCTTTTTATTCTTCAGCCTTTTGAAACATAATCATATTAATGCACACCCAGGCCTGCTTTGTGATGGCTTCTCCCCAAACCATACTGAGCTTTTCTGAGACAAAGTGGTGCAGTAATTCCCAGTAGGTGAAGTGGTGAGGGCATCATGGACAGCATTCAATTTGCCTCTCCTGCTCATGGGGGAGACTATGTAGGGCAGCCCTGAGGCTGAATAATCTGATTTTACTTACATTGCTGTGCCCAGTTTAGCAACCTCCATCCACACTGCAGCTTGATGCTCTTGTTGATCAAAGAAGCGAAAGACTATCACCTTCCTCCTCCATTTTTTGTCTCCAGTGCTTGTACTGCTAACAAGCTAGTCACTACTGAGGCTGGATAAACTGCTTTTTGAAGAATAACTAAAACATGTCTCAATATTATCCAAAATGTAAACAAAGCCTAAAGGAGCGTTTTGGAAAACCCCCCAATACTACTGCAGGTAGAATATTTTTTTCTTACTCATCGTTAGGTTATCGGAGGGCCTGAGGCCTCGGAGGGGGTTGTGAACCCTGGTCTCACGTTTATTCTGTCCCCGAGTGCTGCGCTATTGTTTGCTCACATCTCAACACTGACAGCTCGCGCCTTCTCGGGTTAACAGGGACATAACTTTAACAGGAGAACGTGGCGTTCCTCACAGAGGATGACCCATCCTGGAGATTAATGTGCTTTTTTGGAAAGCGTGCTTGACTCCCCACAGGCTGTAGTGGGTTGTTTCCAGCCCTTTCATTTCCTTGGCAGGTATGGCCAAAAGCTAATTAGCTGGGCACCTCCACCTGCTACAGCACTATTTCGAAAGCAATCCTTCTGACTGCCTTTGGTGAGGAACCTGGGCTTGCTTGACGTGTGCTCTGAGCATGCTTGGCAGGTGGGGCACGCCAGGAGACTGAAGCTCAGTGTCTAGAGACCAGCGGAGTTCAAGTGGAAGCTAAAGGCATCAGAGCGGGGCAGTGCTTGGAGGAGGGGGCACCAAGAAATTTCAGACCAATTCGAGGGAGAGGCATCCTATCTGGGGGAGGGGAGGAGGTGTGGAGGAAGGTATTATTGGGCCATAAACTGTAGGTGGGATTAATTCTTTTTGAAGCCAGGCCATTGCCACAGGATAGTTCACTCTACAGCTTTTGGCAGGCTCTTGAAAACACCCTGTTTTCTGAGGAAAAGAACTTCCTTCAAGGCCTCACCCATTATCTTCCCTTTCATGAACCTTTGTATTTCTTGGTTCTGCACAGGACCAAAACCAGACATGCAAAAGCACCATGAAAAAATGCAACTGGAGCATTCTTGGCATGACTTGGCAGGTGGGAGCAGGGAGATGGGGAACCTGATAGGCTTCCAGACTTGTTCTGCAGACTCAAGAAGTGGAAGCAGTTGGATAAGCATCTGAACTTTTCTATGTTTATCTGAACTGAACTCGAACTCCAAGCCATTTCAGAGTTTACCTAGCAGTGGTTAATAATTACTAGAATGCTTGTTAAAATTGGAAAGTAATCTCAATAATGTCTTAATTCACAAAAAGACATAAACAAAAGTCTGTATTTAAATTGTGCTGGCCCAGGAGTTTGGAGCAGACATTCCTCTCGGCAAACAGTCTACAAAAACCCTTGAAGGAAAAAAAAAATTACTAATTCTCCTCTGCTTTAAAAACTGCTGGGGAACTATGAAGCTGAAAAAAAAAAAGGGTATTTGATAAATAGAGAGGTGGCAGATCTGATTCCAGTTCTTGTATATCTTTGTATGTCATCAGCAATACTATAAAGTTACCTGCCGTGGTGGTGTGAAGTCAGTATAAGACCAGATTGTGCCTGACGCTTCTAAAGATGGAGTTATATTATCAAAAGAAGGGCAGTCAATAGAGGCTCATTGCTGTGAAAAATGTGTTTAGGATCCTGCCTAGGAACAATGTGGTTGGCTTTCTCAGTAAAATGCGTTATTTAATTAAATAAATAAGGCCTTTTTGGTTATGTAGGCTCAGTTGTCATTTACTACCTCTTTAGTGACGTTAAACTTTAACGTGATAACAGCATGGTGAGCAGAGAGAACAGCTTCCACCCACATGGATAAATATTGATCTCGGTGATAAAGAAGAACAAACATTCTGATGGAGTGGTAGGAAAGAAATTGAACCTGATACTACGGAAGGGTTATTTTTACTGTGCAGTAAAAGAAAGTTAGTCTTTCAACTAAGAACAGGGAAGGGCAGGGGATGACTTATCAAAACGTTATTTACAGGATAATAAATTCTCTGACTTCAAACTGTAATATTTGACCATTGGCTGTGCACAAAATCAAAGAGATGACCGAGGTGAAGTTCTGGTCACAGTCGAATAAGTGGCAGCTTCACTGCTGACTTCAGTGGGGCCAGGTATTTATAGCTGGAGCGCTGTGCAGAGGCTCTGATGTCCTGTGGAGGTCTCGTGTGAGCAAATTGCTTCTCTAAGCCCTTCCTAAGCCAATGTCTGCTCGAAACTAAGCGTCTGCTTCTCTGCTCTGCCGAACCTGGTTCTGAGAACCTAGGTTCTCACCTAGAAGGGGAAGCTTTCTGCAGAGCCTTCTTCTCTCCTCCATGTGAGAGAGCATGGCTGGGGCTGAGCAGTGATGCTAGGAGCAGGGAGAGTGACATGACCTACATGATGGAGTCATGTCCCCTTTCCACATGACACAATTGGGCAACACTAACCTCTGGGAGGTGAAGGAGGAGGCAAATGAAAGCCTTGATGTCTTAAGAGCCCCAAACGTCCTTCTAGGTGGGTCTGTGGATCGGACTTCAGGACCAGAACCAGCAAGTGTGATTTGTACTCTTGAAAAGAGTTAAAGGACTAACCATACCTTCAGTACTGAGGCACATGGATGCTTGGGAGGTGGGGAGTGGTGTGTGGGGGGAGAATAGGAAGAGGTTAATCTGACCAAAAGTAGGTGTCCTCAATATCTGTGTCAGAGTTAGTTGTCTAGGCTCCACCTGCGGTCAGTGGGGAGGTTCAGACACCTGTAGGGCATGATTCATCTCCTTCTACTGCACATATGGATCAGGTCAGATGAACTGCCTCCTGCTAGCTGCTCTCCACTGGCTGTGAAAGGAGCCCCCTGTGACTTGCTATCTGTGCAGGTATCTTACCTGTTGGCCTAAAGGTAGGTCACATGAAAGCCTTGCCTTTGTTTTGGAAGCTAGCCATTTAGGAAATGTATTACACACTTGTAGGACCAAATAAACAAAGCTCTGATGTGGTATTTTCAAAGTGTAAATTCTCTGCTCTTCTCATGTCTTATTATGCGATCTTTTAGACAAACCATATCCATCACTTCTCCTAATAGGGCATTCGGATGGTGCCTAATCATTCTTTCTCATCAAATCTGGCTTACTACACAGGGTTTCTACTGCTCAATACAGCGTGTGTGACAGAGACATACCGCTACACATGATGTTGTGATGCAGACATCTTTTCTTGTATAGGTTCCCTTAGCGGTAGTTACATGGTCCCATTCCCATAACATCTTAGCACTTCGTATTTCTTAATACATTTTCCTTTAATGTACAGATGTTACCTCTGTCTCCTCTACCTCCTCTCTTACCATTCCTCTTGGCTTAGGAAGGACCTAGGGAGAATTATACTTGTGGAAGAGCTCCCTTGGCTTTGAACTATTCCCAGCAGCTCCATTTGACTGTCTTCCTCTCTCTTTATATGAGCAGTTACGAGTCTGTGGAGGAGGCAAGCAAACTCCAGCTACCTCTGACCTTTGCCTGTTAACTTGTGCCTCCTCTACACGATGCAGAGACATTTTCCAACTCAGTCACTCTCAGCTACCGAGAGCTTTCTGACAGTCAGTAAATCACACCACAGCCTCTGATCTTGATTGGCGCTTCTGCTGGCTACTGTCAGATACTTACTGCAAATATTCCATGTTACTATTACATTAAATGAGGTTTTAATCACTGCCATGGTTAATTGTAGGGCAAAATGTGTGGGGGCTTTTATGCCTTAGAAATGCATTTGTATGGGGATAACAATACATGTGCATTCCAGAAGAATATTTGTTTCCTGAGGGTGATGAACTGAAGAGGGAAATGGTGATTTGGAATCAGTGGGTCTCTGTATAGCAAACAAGCTAAGCACGATTTGGCTTTGATGGGATTACCTGGAAGAGTTTATCTGTGATGGAAGGTATGCCTCCTGCCTCAGGAAGTTTTGAAACGAAGATTTTTTTTCATAGCTGTTCAAAAGTCAGGCAGAAAGGTGCAGAATAAAATAATCACTTCTCATTCCAGTTATGACTCTAGCTAGCCGAGTCTCATTCTTTCTTAATCTTCCAGGTTTTTATCCCTGGAAGTAGGCTCCCTTTGAAGAACAGTAAGAATAGTCATCGTTCTTTTCACCTTTTCAAAAGAAAACATCTTTGAATGTTCCTCTGCCTCCCTCTGTCTAGATTGCCGCCAGTAAGTCTTTTTCCCTGGCTTTCCTGGGATGTCCTCAGTTGTCAATGTGACATGCCAACCTGCCCTCACACCTCCAAGACCAGGGAGAGTGCAGTGTGAGTCCTTAGTGCCCTCTCCCATGGTGGGGCACAGTTTGCCCCTTCCAGAGAGACATCATGGCCATCAGGGTGCTTTGGAAATGTCTCACCTATGTCGCTGTTGTCAGCAGGAGCATCAGAATGAAGATGTGAGTAGGAACAAGATGATAAAATCTAGGCTTGCTTATTAGCCCTCCTGTTGGATTAGTGATCTATATCTGGAACGAAAGGGAGTCTCCCAGGAAAATTAAAGAGCCTTTCAGCCTCAGGAGCTGTGCTGCAGTGCAAGGGTTGCAGTGGAGGTGGGAGCGTTCAGCCCCAGGCTGTGTGGACCCACTCCGCACTGCAAGGGGTTCACCTCAGTTCGGTACCACACTTCTTGCCAAAGCGTGAAAGGCAGAGACCCTCGAGCCAGGCTTGGCTACCAAGGTATCAAGCACATCCATTCACGCTGGGATTGCATCCTCTGTGTCTGCCTGTCAGTTCCTGAGTTTTAATTTGGCACGAGGCTGCCCATCTAGCAAGAAGTTTGTCTGCTATCTTCCCCACTTTCTAGGACCACATGCAGCTTTCCCACACACAAACTTTTCAGTTAAAGGTCTGTCATTTTTTCCCAGACATCTTGAAGAAATTATTTTGTCTTGGCCTCCTTCGTAGCTTCAGCATTCAGCCAGAAAGCAGCTCTTTGGAGCAGTCTCTCCTTCCTCACCGCAGCCACGCACTTGTTCCCCTTCGGCTTCATAGTGAGCTTTATCTTTCCATTTTTGCTTCTAATTTGTCGACATGGAGAGCCTGCCTGGGTTTTGCAGGCTTTCCTGTAATGAGGCAGCCGGCTCGCGAAAGGCTGTGTCACAGCCTGGCTTGTTCTTGTCAGCGGCTTTTATCTTCCCTCTGCAGTCATTTCTGTACCACTACTTTTGATTTTTGCTTTAGTTATTCTAGTTGGTTTTAGCTGAGGTCGCTTTTTCTGTTAGTAGAAAGATGATTTAGTTCTGCTGAAGCCTGGCAATGATAGTACATAATAGCCATATGTATTTTTAATCTAGATTCAGTTTCTCTGTTTTACGGCACCAGGGAGAGTCTGTTTTTGTGTCTGAGGTGCCACTAAAAGATGTGTATGATTTCCTGAGTGCTGATGGTTGTGCTGAATTACCCCAGTTCTGTTTTAGAGCTGTGGCTTAGAGAGTTTTTAATATTTATGTACAAAGCTAGCCAAAAAAACAGTCGTCTTTCCCAATTCACCCAAAAAAACCATCATTCTAAAGTTAGGTTTGCATCTAGAGTGGGCAGAATCAATTCTTCTCCCTCTCTGAAATCTCTGATAGATTTGTGAAATAGGTGCCATGTGCAGTTGCATGGCTCTTACCCCTGGTGCAATTTGACAAGGATGTCACCTTGGCAAAGCTGCCCAGCATTGCCAGGGCTTCAGGGAGCCATCAACCACCAAAGAGTCCTTGTTCCCCGGTAGCCAGAGAGCCCTGCAATTTGAAGCGTTGCTGGCCCCAAGGAGGACAGACCAGGAATCATGATGCTGCTGAAAACACTTTGAACCAGAGGCTGAACAAACACAGTGTTTCAGCCTGAGCAAACCAGCGTTTTCCTGAGAGTCTCTCTACATTGTAGTACTTCTCTGAAGAACCGTAAGGGTAAATTTGGCCTTACTTAGTGATATAATTTAGTGCTAAGACTGCACTCCAGACAGATGTGGTGAAATAAAGCCTGAAGAAATTCACGTCCTGAGCTTCTCACGTCGTGAGCTTCTGGAACCCCCAGGTCACCTGATTCTGAGGCAGTTTACTGCTGGGTGTGTTGTCCTGCACTGCTCTGGAATGAAGTGCTGGGGATTTGGGGGCTGTCTCTGGGCATTTTCTGAGGCTTTACAAACACTGTTTTACAAGTGGGCCCGTGGAGCTTGTGCATTGCAACAGTTTTCTAGGAGAGGGATGACTCTCACATGCTTGCTTCAGCTCCAGGCAGGGTCACTCTGCTGTCCTCCTGAGCTCTCCCAGCATCTCCCCAGTGCTCTCTGCAGAAGGAGCGCTGCTGCCTGCCCAGCAGAGTGCGTGTTGGAGAAGGACCCCTTAATACAAGCTTGCTGCTTGTCAGGATCATGTATCGTCCAGCAGATAACCAGACAGTGTTTTCTTTATCTACTCTGGTCCGGCCTCTGCGTAGGAAGGGACCTTGGCCTGACAAGAGCTGAAAACTTAAGTCAGAGGAAACAGCACTGAAGCATTCTAAGCAGAAACTCTGTTGAGTTTGTTATTCCACTCTATATCACAGTATGTGGATTATCCTAAACTATAAATTGCGGTAAAAGGAGGAAGGTAATGACCCAATCCAGGAAAAGAAATTACTTTTTTGTATTACTGATAAGCCAAAATTAGCAGGTGAAGTGGGTCTAAAAGAGTGATTTGGTGCTCTTCCCGGCAGCTCTCCCTTATGAAACAGCCTCTCACTGTGAACCCGGTGATCTCACCTGGGGCCGGATCCTGCACCTGCTTGCAGCAGTGGTGGTCCTGCTCCTGACCGGCAGTGAGAACATGGTGAGCCCTCTGGAAAGCATGCACCCATGAGCAGGCTAGACTCACAGAGCAAACCAGGGTTTGATCTTGCTACTGAGAGATCCTCATTGCAATACTAACAAATGGGCCAGAGCCCTGTGTGATTCTTCCTTATGGGCTTCCGTTTTCAACTGATCACCACTGGGAAAGATAAAAGATCTGGTAGAGAAGCTAAGGAGAGGGAGAAATGAGTCTGACATGAAGAAGGCTGCTTAAAGTGTATGTTGAATCAAAGCTCTTCTGTGTGTTGCATTTCTGCACAAAGACCTTTGCAGGGGCTGGCTAGTAGGACGTCACTGAGTTCGAGTTTGGAGCTGTATGTTGATTATTCACAACTTTGCCCCCAGTGTGGTGACTGAGGATCTCCTGTAAGACTGCTGATGAGTTTCTGTTGAATACTTTGGCCTCAACAAGTAGAGCGGTACAATATCAGAGGGAAATGTAAGCTATTTCCCTACTGCTCTGGTATCCTGATGAAGTCCCATTGAATTTATTTTCCGTAAGTTGAGCAAGGATAAGCTGTTGAACAAGAGGAACCAAGTGGGAATGACTAACATGTCAGAGCGTGCAGAAGTGAGCTCATGTCCCTATGAGGATATCTTTTTCTGTGTGTTTTTTTTTTTCACTGAGAAACCAGAAGTAAAAATAATTTTTTTCTGAGCAAAGCAAGAAGCAAATCATGGTGACATTTCCTCATTTTCTGTTTCCTCAAGGAAATGCTTAGTCAGTCTGATTATTCACTCTGAGACATGTCCTTAGCTTTCTTTGTATTCTAGGAAGAAAAATTTAAAAAATAAATAAAGAAAGTGTGTCTGTATGTACACACACACACACACACACACACACACAGTTTAAGATTGTGGACTGATACCCATTCTTCCCTCATCTTGATTCAGAGCATTTCCATTTCAGTGAGGGAACTGATCACAGTAATAATTAACCTCTTGTAAATGTAAGACAAGGTAACTCCCCATGTTTTCATTAGTCCAGGACTAAAAAAAAAATGGTGTATATTTTGTAGAAGGTTGTGTCCTTTGGAAGTGATTTAAGCTTCATGGACAAAATTTTCTCTAATTTCAGAATTATTTTGTCCAGCCTGTTTAATGATATGAATGTGATGCTTCAGGTTCTCCAGTCATTTTCCTTCCGTAAAGCTCTAGAGCTGTTTCATCTGCAGTTACCTCTTATTTGACCCAATGTGGCAAAATCAGGCAAGGTAGGACAGACCAGATTGCTGATCAAAACAATGGAAGATCCCTCATAAAAGTAGGATTTAGTCCAGTGGGTATGCATAGTAATGTTATCAGTTTTAAGGAATCTCTCTTCTGAGATGCCACTGATTGTTTTCCATGGTAGATGGGAAGGGTCATTTGCTACACTATTCACAGAAGATGTGAGTCCCAGAAGGTCTGGAACAATACGCCTGGCTGGAGGAAGTCCAGCAAAGAGAGAAACAGCGTTTTTGCATTCATCACGCTTTGGCAAGTTGTTGACTTCCCCATGTTGTTTGTCTGCCTATCATAAATGTATAGGTTGAAAAAAAATCCTCCTGCAGGAGAATTGGAATAAGAAGCCAGATATTCAGCCTTTTCCTATTTGTGCTGTGTATCTATAAAATACAGTTGTTCCTTTGGGAGTATGGCTGTTGGCCTTCCGTAGTTTGGTTATACAGTTTTTCTCATTTACAGCGCAGTGGATAATAGCGAGTTTGCTATGAACAAAGTAGCTTTATATAGTCGAGGCAAGTCCCTGATATTAGCCACATCTCTCAGCAGCTGAAATGTCATGTGGTGAAACCTCCTGTGTAACCTCAAACATGCTGTTGCTGCTACCAAACTTGAGCAGTTTTTGGCAAGACCATTTTTGACTTTTCAACATGAAAAAGACCAGGGAAATTGTTACTGTATGTTTTCTCATGGTTAAAGAAAAAAAGGAAAATCCTTTATTTATTTTTAATCTGGACTGTTTTGCAAATCAGAATTTTTTTTTTTAAAACAACTTCGGAATTTACTGCTTTCCTCCCCCTTCCCATTCTGAGGAGCTACTGCTAAAAACAATGTTTTGCTCAAAAATTACAATTTTTTTCAAGGTATTGTTGAAGTTGAAGAAGTTGAAGAAGGAGAAGAGAAGCCAGTTGCAGCTGCTGTTAGTGGATGAGGATTTGGTCCTCAAACACTTTTGCGCACAAGTATCTTGATGTATCTAAGTAGCCACATCAAATGCTCTCGTAAAGTTATTCAGATGAACAAGTGTTTGCAGGATCAGTATCTAAATCATTGTTGTGGTTCTGAGTTCTCTCATGTTCCCCCATCTGTAAACCAGCGATGTTGCAGGCTTCATTTCGTAACTGCTTTGAAATCAATTAATTTAAAGCAGTATATGCGAATGTGTCATTTATTGATGTCAGAGAAGAGAAGGAATACTGACCAACAAAATGGGTATTTTCCACTTTCCACAAGAAAGAACAATAAAGTAGAACAGTTGAGAGATTAACCTGGGAAAGCAATAAATAGTTCTTAAAAAGGAATAATCCCACAAAAATGACGCATGGAAGCAGGCAAAGAAGCCTCTGAAGAAACTGTGGCAAATGCAATTAAAGCACGAGAAAAATGTTGAGTAACTTTGTTGTTAGCAGGGGGAGTTGGTTAATATGATGTCCAGAGGGCTGCATGCTTCTTTTCTTTCCCTCCAATAGGCAGAGCATCCATTGTACTTTCAGACACATTTTCTGGTTGATTTTCCTGCCATTCTTCCTCCCGTAAACCAGGAATGGTTCTGCCGATGCACATGGACTCACGCTTCTGTGAAAAAGTCAGGCCCTGTATACTTTGATGTAACCCTTAAGGGGAAATCTCGGCCACACAGAAGTCAATGGCAAAAGCCCCACTGCCACCAGAGGAGCCAGGCTTTCCTCCCGGATTTTCTATCTTCCTTACATTTCTGCTTTATATGCCATAGCAAACATGTAATCTGTCCGTTTCAGAAATTGCTGCCAATGATCTATTGAATACCAGATTGCTGTCCCATACACCCTGCCACTTAATCTACTCAAGAAACAGTTTTAAATCAGAGCCCCGTACTTTCTGTGTTTCATATGTTTTGATATCCATGCGCTGATGTTAGTGGTGCGGTGACAGAGG
The DNA here is from genome assembly GCA_013389945.1 of Fregata magnificens. Taxonomy (NCBI): domain Eukaryota; kingdom Metazoa; phylum Chordata; class Aves; order Suliformes; family Fregatidae; genus Fregata; species Fregata magnificens. Next base: position 357,330 of record WAAD01026621.1, on the reverse strand, counting down.
TCATTTGGCAGCCCACTGGGATTCCTCCCTGCTCTTTGAGAATGGTTTGAAAAACTTGGACTGGAAGGGGAATGGGGAAAGAAAGGGTTTTGGTTTTCTTTTGAAAGCATTTTTAAAACTGTCATGAGACAGTCTTTCTTTTCAGCAATGCTGTTTGTTAAGCTCATGGTTTGGGCTCAGTAACACAGGCAATTCATGCATGTTTAGCCACCTCTGAAGGTCTCTCATAAATTAAAAGATGCAGTGCTGTAAAGTGATACTGCAGTTGTTACACTGGTTTATTTTGTTGGGGTTTTTTTTTCTATTTATAATGCCCTTATGATAGCAAGTGCTTATAGTGCCACCATCTGGTTGAGACAGCTACTGTCTTCAGATTTTATCTTTAAATGAACGTTGTGCTATTACTACAATAAAATACAAGCCAGTCTTGTCAGATTGCTAACACCCCTTTCTCTTGTTTTTCAGTTGTTGAGAAGAGTAATTTGAAGACAGCAGCTAAAATGACTGGCACTGGAGAGGGATGTATATCATCTATATGGGCTACAAATAACAATTCATCCACTTTGTGAACTGTGAATATTAATCTATGTTAATATGTTAAAGCTAACATTTAAGCTAGCGTTCTCAATTTTTAAATTTGGTATGTGTTTTTGTGTTTATTTAATATAAAGTTCTTCTGTATGTATTTAGACTTTTACAAAAGAGTCTATTTTTCTCCTTGCTTCACTGATTCAGTTGAGCTGGGCAGTGAGCTTACTTAATACAGCTGATTTTTCCTTTTTGATTTTTGCTTTTCTGCAGTCTGATCCTGCAGTTGCAAATGCCACCTTAGCAACAACTACGGGATCAAGTATGCAAAATAAGTGTATAGCATTTGTGACACTCCCTGCTTCAGTCAAATGGATCTGGCTAAGGATGGAAGCCCTGCAACAAACGCCCCTGGGGCAGGTAGCCCTCTTGGCAAGTAAGTGTCCTAACAGGCTGGGCTGTTTTGTAATGCCACTTATTTCTTCTGCATGTTTGCCATCCCACGGATACTACAAATATGTCTATGCGTGATGGCCAGCAACTGATAAAAACTGGGTGTGCGCTTGCTGCGCTGCCCCCTATTTCAATCCGCCTACTGCCAGCGTGGTCCTTCCAGTGTGCTGGCCTCGGCTTTCAATCTCAGTGGCAGATTTGAGGACTTTTTCACTGCTGCTTCCCTGGCTGGCAACTGGCATGACCTCCATCTGCATTAGATGCCAGAAGTTGCCCAGAACCCCTCTGGAGGGTTGCTGGGGGTGGGTGCTCCACGGAGGAATCATGGGGGTACAAAAGTGACATAAGCCCACCTTTGCCCTCATGGCCAAGCGGCAAGCCACTGCCTTCTGCTTTCTTGGACTCTGCCTTTACCATCAGAGAGCCTTGAGGAGGAAGTAAACCCAGGAGCAGCCCTAGCTCAAGAGATGGACCCCATGCAGTCTGTTTCTTTGACTCCCTTTCCTCTGTGGATGATTCCCTTGTAGGGTCCTGCTGGAGAACTTGGGCCCTTGTATGGGACAGGTCGGCTATGTGCTGCCTCTCCCAAAGCTGGGAAGACCATTTACATGCTGCTTGCTGCTGCTTAAATATTCTTCCTTTGCATAAAGCACAGGCACATGTGACGGTCACTGGAGGACACAACGGTAAGCATGGGTACGTAACCTCGGTTGTTCTTTTATGAGTTTCTTCTCAACAGCTACGTTGTGCAGGTGCCACAAGCAATTACCAATTTTATAGGACACTTGAGTGAAACATTTTCAGAGGGGGAGAGGTGGGTAATCTCTGGGCCCCAAGGAGTTGTTTCATTTTTAATTGTGCATTTTAGGGTCTATGGGGCTCTGATATTTCAAGTTCTGTGCAAACAGCAAGCACACTGCTATCATTGTGTTCCCCTGCTCAGGGCTTGTGGTTGAATTACCTCATGATAGGCCTTTTAAGTCTTTTGGCCTCCTTCTTGGCCTCATATTTCAACACAGCACGTGAAAGAGATGAAGAATGAGCTAAAACTCCCTTCTAACTGTTGCAGAGTTATGGGCTATTTTATTTTTCATTCCATGTGTTTTTTAGCAACCTCTGGCTTTGCTAAAGCAATGCAAGCTAGGTGAAGATGGCACCGAGGGAGAGTATCCCCTCTTATGTCAGCAGTTTGACATATTTACCTTCACCTAAAAAGGTGGAGTTTTGCTCCTGTTTGCTGCAAAGTGAAGGTCCCTTCCCCAGCGTCCCTCTCCCCTCTGCAAACATCCATTTGTAGAGCATGGCCCACACGTTTTCTTGAAAAGAAAATGCATGATGACATTTCCCTAGCTGCACAAAAGGCTTTGCATTGCTAAATGTCAGTCAGTTACTCATTACAGTAATATTTTCACAAGGCCTGCCCAGGCCCCTGGCAGAGCTGGCTGTGCCTCTGCAGGCGTCTCCTGCCTCGGTCAAGAGCTGCCCAGTTGGGGCTGGAGAGGGACCACTCACAGCACTCAAAATCTGCCAGAGCTGGTGCCACCGGGTGATCTGCCACAGCCTTTTCAGCTTTTAAGGAGGTTTTGGGGTGCCCGGGATTCCCTGGCCATGATTCTTCAGGAAATAAAAGGGAAATGGAGCTCCAGTGCAAGACCGACACCTCTCCCCTTCCAGATACAGTCCTGTCTCAGGAAGTGTTTAAAAATTGTGCCAGTCTCACTGGAGGGGAGCGGTCATGCCCCAGCAGAAGGTGGGCAGCTGCCTGGGGTTCCCATTGCACTGCCACGGGCAGGAGTGGTGCCGGTGCCGGCAACGGTGCAGAGGGGCAGCAGGGTGGCGTGCAGCGGAGGCAGTGGCAGCAGCTTCTGCAGGCAAGGACAGAAGGCGGCGGAAGCGGCCGAGCATACCAAACTGCTTACTCTCCAGTGCCAGTGCAGTCCCCCCGGGCTGGTTACAGCCTGGGAATCATGCAAGTAATTGAAAGCAAACTTTGTCATCGCTCCACATTCGGGCACACCCGGATGTTCGTCTGTGGGTGACCCAGCTCAGATCTTCCCGTCGTCGTTTTGTGACTGTATGCATCCTCTGGCACAACTGCTCCCCGCCAGAGAAAGCTTTGCCTCTCCAAAATATGAATATTAAATCTTGGTCTTGAATGGAGAAAGGCAATTCCCACGGAAACAGTGATAAACATCAGAAAGTGGGGCACGAGGGGGAGGGAAAAGAAATGGCAGAATTTGTCGTGTGACCATTTAATCGAAGTGTATTCCTATGGCATGCTGGCAGGCTGTTTGAGTTACAAGGCACATGCTTGTGGACACCATGGTGCAGAAGCAAGGGAGGCAAAGGCTGAGGATGGAGTTGGGAGTGCTCGGCAAGCCCAAGTGCTGCGGAGCTGAAGGACAGAGGAGTCAGCTGATAAATGCTGCAGAGCATGCAAGGAAATTAGCAGATGAACAGATGAGATCTGAGAGAATGAGACCTCACTCCACAGCTAAGGTCTGGAAGGGCTGGGATCTTCACAGAGCCTGTGAGGAAGAGCCAATTTAATATGAGGAAAAGGAATATTACTGCAAGAAGTGCTTACAGCAGAAGGCACTTTCACTGGGTGGTCAGTACAAACTCTGTAGCCTGTTCTCCGTCGTGCAAGTCAGCCCAAATATATAAGAGCAGGTGGCTGTACTGAGCTGGAAAACTTTCTTCTGTGCTGTCATCTGGAACTGGTTGAAAGCAAAGTACATAAAGATGAGGAAAGGATGAGAGACTTTGCTTCTGTTGGGTAATTAAAGGCGAAAAAAGCCTCACCACCATAGAAAGGAATGAGATAAATCATGTCACAAACAAAGTTGTTGCTGTGGTTATAAAAGTCTTCCCCTTTCACAAAAAAGAAGCTAATATAGCTAGGATCAAGTATGATTAGAGCTTAACTCCACAAAGAAAATAAAAACACAAAAACCATAGCAATCATAGAGGAAGACTGGAGGAAGAGATAAAGGAGAACAGAGGAACGAGATGTGGGTAATTTGTAACTTGGTATCGCATTCAAAAAAGATTTAGAGAGCCTGTATCCTCCCAAAGGAGCTTTGGCATATCATTAAAACCTTTAACATTGTCTTGACAGCTCTTCTATTTCTTGTATGTAGCTGACTGATAAGGCAATATCCTTAACTTTAGCATTGCCCTCTTCTTTGTTCCTTAAGAAAACTGTAGCTGATCTTGCACTAAGAAAAGAAGAAGGAGGGGGAAAAAAAAATCCTGGATCCCTTGAGATGCTTATTTTTTTAAGACTGGAGCCAGGAAGCCTAACAAAGCATTAGAGGAGCCTACAGCTTCTCTCCCTGCCCCTCCTCCCCTTCCCCACTTTGCTGCTGAAAAACATTTCTTCAGATTTGTTATGTACCTTTGCTGCAAAACCTGACTACACGTCTATGGGTCCGTAGGTTATCTGCCCAGGGACAGAGTTGAGCTAGACTGTGAAACCCTTGCTCCTGACTTCAGGTCTGATAGTCTGCTGACTTCAGTGGGGCTGCTGCCATTATATGCTGGTTTTCAGCATGAGTAATGGTGTCATGATCTGGCCCATAAATTCTGGGTAATTTGTAAAGTGCCTGTCACAATGTTATCTAAATAGCAATGGCACATTGGAAAACGTTCTGGGCTGTTGCAGAGAGGAGTCTTCTCAATTCGCCTCTCCAATGCAGCTCTGTTCTTATACATCGTAGTATGCTCCTTTCCAACCTCATATTAAGATCATCTGAACTCTTTTCATATTATGGTAAACCATGATTCCTGGAGGCATTTTGATACTTGACGTCATCAATAGACATGATTGAATAGAATAATACATGTTGGAATAGGTGTTACAGAAGGCAGCAATTACCTCCCATGTTCTTTTGCGGTTTCCAAATGAATTAATTTTGCCTTTCTTTGTACCTTTCATTTTTTTTGTGCTTTTTTTGATAGTTTTGAGTGACTGATTTTCACTGGCACGATTCCATGGAAATCAGATCTCTAAGCTGCATGCTTCATTGTTGTTCCTGGTTGTGCCCATGGTGTCTGTGGTTGTACAAACTCAATAGAAAATGCTTCATTCATCACTTCCCAGTTTTCCATTCACATGAGAGCATTCATGCCAGAAAACTTCCTGTACTCCCCCAGCCTGGTAAGCACATGTGGTGAATTACCTGAGCAATTAAATGAAGGCACTTGTGTGAACGGCGCACATGGAATATTCTTTGAAGATGTTCTGTGATCAAAGCAGAGAAAAGAAATAAAAATGAGTATGTTTGATAAATATTGAATAAATTAAACGTGAGTGTACTGCAACAAAAAGGCAGAACATGTGTTCGTGGAAAGAGGCTGTATCCACTTCATATTCATGACAAAATATTTTCTGTTGTCCTGTTAACATTCCTTCCAGTGGTTCCTGCCAGAGGAACTAGACGATAAAGGAGCCTGAGACATAAGGGGTTTTGTGGGCATCTCTTTATAATTTATTGTGTAATTGCTGGGCCAATGTCATATTTCTTTTATCTCCCGAATAAGATACAGAACTAAGAGGGCTGCCAGGGCATACAATTGCACAGTGATGCAGGCACTGAGGTACAACTGTTCTGCATAGGTAGCAAGAACCATTAAGAATATACCGCTTCTCTTTAAGTTACCGGAGTGGCAGTAAAAGGGAGAATTAAAAATCAAGCTAGGCTAGGTTTGAAATTGTTGATGGTTTAACCTTTCACCACAGTCACCACCAGTTTGTAACCCCTTATAATTTGCTTCATAAGCTTTGCATGGATTGGAAAATGAGCTTTCGTCTTTGTACATCAGTTACAGAATTAGCTATAGCTTAGTTCTTACTGTTCAGTAGGTGCTTATGGTAGAATGAAATACACTGAGGAATAAAAATGTACAGCCCTCGGGTCACAATTTCCATCTACTGTGAAGAAAGTCCCTTATAGATGTGGGAAAACAATTTTGCCAGGTTACAATTGGGAATACAGCAGCACACAAAACAGTAAACTGTAGATCATATATTCAGTGTAAGAAAGGGAAAAAAACCTGGGTCTCTTGACTCACTCCAGTATTCTGCTTAACAGTGATAAGGTGCTAGTCTTGTTTTAACTACTACTGGGCAGGCAGCAGTTCTTCAGAGGAAGTACAATATTATTTGTCATCTCTTAAAATATCCGATGGCAAGTTTAGTGAAGAGTATTATGTTTGGCTCTACACGGATATGAAGTTATGTTCTTGCTCAAAGAAATGATTCTTCAAAGTCACAGTGAATCTGAGTGTGTGTGTGTGTGTGTGTGTAAGAGAAACTCAGTAGTTAATTTTCCAAAGTCATGTCTCTGGTTTCTTTTTATTAAATCAACATTCACTTTCAGATGTCACTGTGTAAAATTCTGAATTAGGCTGTCTATCTATTACACTACCATAAATAAAGTTCAAAACGGCTAAACTTTCAAGTACATTTTATAGGAATAATAATAACTGCCTGACTTCTGCAATTGCTACTCATGAAAGATATAAAGGTGTGCTTCTACTCTTCAGAAAGAAGCTGGTGATTATATCGATCAGATTTTCAGACATGTAAAATACAGCGAAAGAAAAAACCTGGCTTCTCTTTTTTCATAAACTACTTTCTGAATAGAAGGGGCTTCCCGCCTTTTAACATGACCCCGTTCAGTTTCGCTTCATCAGATTTCTCGGTAGATGACAGAGTCCCCGCAGCACAGACAGAAGGCACTCAGAATTCTTCCGAACATGACTTTCTGTTACTTCTTCTGACTAATCAGGGATTTTTCAGATTTTCTAATCATTTCTCTCTTAGGTTGCCCCATTGATTTCAACTAAGTTTCCCTTAAAGGTGTACACTTGAAGATCCTTAATTCACAAGAACAGCCCCTTCTTCTCTTTACACGCTATATACCTGAAACACAATACTTCGCACGGAGCCATGCTGTACCTTTCTTAGAGTGCGGTATAGTACTATGGGATCATCAACCGGGATTGTCAGACCTCATGATTAAAGCACAGGTACTTGGCAGCAAAGCACTCCTGAGACAGAGCTTCAACTTTATTTAAGACTGATTGACATACCTGCCTCAAATCGCCATGTGGAGTGTGGAAATAAGCTGAAATAAGTAGGATAAGGGAGGGGAGCAAGGCCAGATGGGATGCTTTCATACAGAATTCCTTATCAGGAGGAAATGTGTAAGTTGACCTCAGCGTGAATCTGAATGCCAGGATCCCCTGTGCTAGTTCCCCTCAGCTCCCCAGGACTTCCATGAGGGCTACTGGTGGCACAGGCACTGGCTGCCTGTAAGGGAGCCGAGCTGGCAGAGAACTGCTGGGCGAGATCTGCTGCTGCATTCACGTTACCCTCCCACCAGGCATGAGCTCACAAGCTCCCCTCTCCCGAGACCTCCGAAAGCTGCGCCCTCGCTCACAAGGAGAGGGTTTTATTTTTTATAGTCTTGTCAATACAAAGTAAGGTCTTGGTTTCCAGGACTCAATTTTTTATGCTGGAGCGCTCAGATCTGGGATCCTAACCCATGAGAGATTGTGAGGGGCTTGACAGAAACACTGGGTGTTCAGCCAGTCTTTGCTTCCATTTATACTACCACAGCAGCACTGACTCGAGCCATCTCAGTTAAGTTTAAAGTTATTAAGCTACAATCTCACTAAATACAAGGTGATGTTTCAAATGTTGCCATCTAAGGTTTATTATCCAAATGAATGTGATTTACAACCCACCTTTTTCTTTTAAACTAACTAACCTTTAATTGCTGTGGTTAGACTTCAGAAGTATGAGAAATCTATCAGCTGTTGTTCTCACTAGGTGTTTAGTGTGCCTCAAAATCTGGTAATTTTGCTCTCTCAAAAACATGGCGCTTTGCTGTGTAGTAATTTCCTTATACATTCACAAAACTACACAGGAAATATGAAGAATGCAATCTTTGTCTCCCTTAATGTGCATTCCCACAGATGGCAGAAATCGTCATAGATTCTATTCACAAATATGTGAGCATACTTCTTCCTAAAAATATTGCATATTATCTGCAAACCCTGTGATGTCTGCACACATGCTCTTAACCCTGTTCAAGTAACTTCAAAGAATGAAAGCAATGTTTCTTTATAGACTACATTTAGCAGAGATTTATTAACATGTCTTAATTGTAGACCCCGTTTTTCTTAGCAGAAATGGCAATTGCACTAGATCATGGAGGGGCAACTTGCTCTGGAAAATAATAGTTTGAATATAGTGTTCCTTTCTGTTTTGAATCACTCAACTATCTATAAGAACATGTATTCCTTCAATGACAAGTTAACACTCAAGAAGCATTTAATTATAAATACATGCTGTCTCTTCAAAGTACAAAACCTTTTTGTAATTTCTAACAATAATCACAATGGAAAGTGGATAAGAAGGCATACCATCTTCTAATTTAAGAATGACAAATAACATTATACCTACTACCCCATTTTAAAAGTTGCGCTAAATAGGTGAGCAAACCTGTTCTTTAGGGCCACTGAGATGGTTAGGGGCTTGGAGCATCTGACATGCAAGGAGACGCTGAGAAAGCTGGGACTGTTCAGCCTGGAGAAGGGAAAGCTGAGGGGGATCTTATCCATGTGTATAAATACCTGGTGGAGGGTGAGTTAAGAGGATGGAGTCCAGCTCTTCTCAGTGGTGGCCAACGAAAGGACAAGAGGCAATGGGCACAATCTGAAATAAAGGGAATTCAACTTAAACATAAGAAAAGCCTTTTTTACTGTTAGGGTGAAAAAACACTGGGAACAGGTTGCCCAGAGAGATTGTGGACTCTCCCTCCTTGGAGATGCTCAAGATCAAACTGGACCTGCTCTGGCTGACTCTGCTTTGAGCACAGATTTGGATTGGACAATCTCCAGAAATGCCTTCCGACCTCAGCTGGCTTGTGGTTCTGTGTTTCACATTTTTAATAGAGGGGACTGTGCCTAGAGGTCACAGGTTGAATTTGTGAGGATTTCAGAGGATGAACATATGCAGTGTCCTCTCTGAACATGCAGTATGGCTGGTTTGGTCTTGTTGAGGGCTGCATGAGTGAGAGGGGAACCATGCTCTGGGAAGCCTCCACTGAGGCAGTGGACCCTGCACTACAGAAACCTTCTTCTTCTTCAGGGGAAGCAGAGAGGCTGGGCAAGACGGCTGCTCTTTCCCCTGCTCTACTCCTATGGAAAACAGAGATTCTCCCAAGTGGTTTCTGGATGTAGAGGCACCACTGTTAACTTCACTCAGACTCCAGGACTACTTCATCCACCCTTGCAAGGAACTCCTCTTCCTCCACTAGGCTCACTTAACGGAGAGGAAGGGCTTTTGGGTTTTGACTCCTGTTTTTCTTATTCTGTCCCTGTAAGTAGATTCCTGGCACACAGCTGGGAACCTGTGCACTGTAATGGGACGTGCTCTGCACTTTATGTGCTTTGGTCAGACATCAGGCAAATAGTCACCAGCAAAACTTCACCAATCCCTACTACCTGTCACAGTGAACATACCTGCAGGAAACTATGGCTGACAGGGATCATCACTCTTAGTGCATACACAGATGTAGTCTGTTTTTTAACGCTCTTCCCTCAGGCTTTAGTTCATGTGATACCTTAGATGCCACAGTTCTATATATTAGGGGTTCAGTGACCTTGCCTCCTCCCCTTCCCCTGCAGTCTGGTCTTCAGCCACTTGAGATCCCAGCCTTTGCCTGTATGCTAAATGACAGGACATTTCTGTGTGCTTGGTATTTTCTGGCCCAGAATTTCCAGTCTCAGCGCAGCTACATTAAGCAGCTAATTCCCTTTTTCTTATTACCTCCATCCATTAATAATTGCAGTCTTCAAGAATGGAAACATTCAGTATTTTCCCTAATGCAACACTCTCATTCAATCCAGATTAGATTCCACCCCCCCACTATTTATTTTAAGGTGCAGTAGGAAAAAAAAAACATGTAGAAAATAAGAGACTGTTTGTTTAACCGTGCAGCATATTTTGTGCAGAAATCTTAATTCATGCAGGAGAATTCTTAAAGACTTCTTTGTTATTAAGGTAGAGTCTGAACAGCTACCATGCCCTAATCAGGCTTGTTCCCTGAGCCTGTCTCCTTTCCACAGTTACGTACTGGGGATACAAGATCTTTTCACTGCAGAAAATAGAAACCTTTCTTCCCATCCCGCTTGTCAGTAGCAGCCTTAGCCGACTTCACAGTGTCTTGCTTTTTTGATGCTATCATAGAATCATAGAATCTCCTCAGTTGGAAGGGACCCACAAGGATCATCGAGTCCAACTCTTGATCCTGTATAGGACAATCTCAAAATTCACAACATGTGTTTGAGAGCATTGTCCAAATGCTCCTTGAATATTGTCAGGCTCGGCGCCCATGACTACCTCCCTGGGGAGCCTGTTCCAGTGCTCCACTACCCTCCGGGTGAAGAACCTTTTCCTAATATCCAACCTAAACCTCCCCTGGCACATCTTCCTGCCGTTCCCTTGGGTCCTATCATTGGTCACCAGGGAGAAGAGATCAGTGCCTGCCCCTCCTCTTCCCCTTGTGAGGAAGCTGTAGACCGCCATGAGGTCTCCCCTCAGCCTCCTCTTCTCCAGGCTGAACAGACCAAGTGACTTCAGCCGCTCCTCATATAGCTTCCCCTCTAAACCCTTCACCAACTTCACTGCTCTCTTCTGCACACTCTCTAGTAGCTTCGTATCCTTTTTATACTGTGATGCCCAAAACTGACACAGTACTCAAGGTGAGGCCGCACCAGTGCAGCCAGTGCAGAGTAGAGCGGGACAATCACCTCCCTCGGCTGGCTAGCAATGCAGCGCTTGATGCACCCCAGGACACGGTTGGCCCTCTTGGCTGCCAGGGCACACTGTTGGCTCATGTTTGGCTTGCCATCGACCAGAACCCCCAGATCCCTCTCCGTGGGGCTGCTCTCCAGCCTCTCATTCCCCAGTCTGTACGTACATCCAGGGTTGCCATGTCCCAGGTGCAAAATCCGGCACTTGCCCTTGTTAAACTTCATACGGTTGGTGATTGCCCAGCTCTCTAAGTTGTCCAGATCTCTCTGCAGGACCTCTCTACCCTCGAGAGTGCCCACAGCTCCTCCCAATTTGCATCACTGGCTATGTTTTGCCTTCAGTAAAATATCTGCTCAAAATGTTTTGGGGTCTCCAATCTGCCCTGCAACTTTTTTTTCTCCTTCTATTTACCTGGTTTAGGGCTGTATGAAATAGGGCCCAAAAGGACTGCTTGAATCATGAAGTTTTGCCTGATGTTGCAGGCAGTTGCTTTCCTAGACAGGTTGCGAGCCATCTAGAAGCTGTTTCCAGCTCAACTACCCATCTTGCTTCTGTCTGAGAGCTGTTTAAGAACTTCACTCTTCTGATGGTTAGCAATCTCATTCCCTGTTTAAATTTACTTGTGGCCAGTTTATATTTATTTTCTCTTTTGTCAAGCCTATCCTTTGCTTCAGTAGCTCAAATACCTCCCTACTTTGCTTGTAGAAGGCACTTATGCCTTTTCCCCCTTAGCTCTAACTTTCTTGGACTAAACAAACCAAACTCCTCTAGCTGCCCTGGGTGAAAAGCCCTTCTGTTTGCCATCCTAGTAGCCATTCTTCACATCTGCTCTCATTTGGATGTTACTCTTATAGACACAGTTGTACAGCAATGTTTGCAATACTGAAGATGAGACCTTAATACAAACATGGGAACATTAATACTTCACTCTATACTGGCAGGACCTTCTGTTTGAATTTGCCTATTTCTGAGCTGTATCACAATGTTGGTTTTTGTGAACTTAATACACCCGGGTCTTTTTTCTTTCTTCCTTCTCATTTTCAGCTGAGAGCTGCTCAGCGTGCATGCTATTTCTGTGGATATTTCTTGGATATTTGAGGGGACTGGGAAACTGTGGGGCTTCTGGTTTCCTACATTGTGATCTTTTTTGGAGCCAAGCTGAGTTTGGAGAAACCCTTACAACATAAGAAAAGCCAATCAAGTTTGAAGCCAACTCGTGAATCCTTTGCTCTTCATAATCTTCTGCAGACATGGACTCAGTTAGATACTTCAAAATATCTCAGCAATTATGGGCATCTTTTTAATGACATATCTTAGCATTCAAACACAGTCGTTCAAGTGACACAGCTCAGAACTGTTATTTTAAAAGGCCTCTTACATATTCTTGGCCACTTTATTTGTCATGACTGTTTTTGGAATGCTTATCCTTGACAGTCCAGTGTTTTGGCCTTTAACTAGTACTTAAACATTCATGGTTCTGCCCAAAAAGAGCTGCTGTGATCGCAGCACAGCCCAAAAAGGTCCTGTTATTTCTGAAGGCTGACATAAATCAGGTGGAGTCTACACTGGGTGTGACACAGGACTAGAGAGTGTAGGAGCAACTGTAGAAAAAGAAAAGCTTACCTATCCCCATGGTAAACTGAGAAGAAAATTTATCAGAAAGAAATGTAAGCAAAATAAATCATGGCTTCAGGATAAAAAATGCATACAATAAAGTGCTTAATCTCTTTGCAAATGTGATAGAGGAGCACTTCAGACACAGAATCAGTGCTGATGTCCTGCATGCTGTAGCAATGGCTCAGTAAATGATGGAAGATGAAATAATCCAATGGATAAGGAATTTGTAGCAGTTTAATGGTGTAAGAGGTTGTAAAGAAAAAAAATGAACTGAAACAAGAAACAGCATGAGATAGATGTCTAACCTTAGAAGTGCTAGAAGTCTTCTACAGTTGCCAAGATTTCTAGTTAGCCAAGATGAGATGTAAACTAGATGTCACACAACCCAAGTGAGTGTGGCTATATAAATGACTGTGCAGTGACTGTGTAAAGTAGCACACAAAGGGCAGATGCTGTATAACAGCACAGCTAGTTTTCATGAATTTCTCCTCAATCTGCTGGCTACATCTTCTCTGTAGCAGCTCTGGAAGAACCATTCGGGGATTCCCAACACGTCTAGAATGGCAGTTATTCTGAGAAGCGGGGCTGCTGGCAGTGATGAGTTATGCAGCATTTCTCTAACAGCCAGAAACAGGGCAAAAATCCTTTCCACAGAGGGGGAAGAGGTAGTTTCTGCAGGTTTATTCTAGGTTGCATTCTCTCCCTGCCCTGGCAGCTTGTGATCTGATAGATCTGCAGAACAGGAACTGGAGATTTGCCCTCCTTGGTTTCTTCAGTGTGTTGGATATTTTCTGCAAGAGTACTCTCAGAGCAGCTGGTCTGGTTTGCAGGACTGTGGATGTTGCATTATTTCATAAGGGCTATAATTAAAGAATAATACTGATCTTTTCATTTCGTCTTTATATTTTTATGTATGAGGTTGTTACAGACTGAATTTAATTTTTATTTTAATATCTATCAAATAATTTTATGGAAATAGTCTGCAGTGGGATAGTGTTTTGCCACTCAAAATTTAGGAATATGGTAAAGGACGCATACTACTTAGTAGAGTCATCAGCACCAGCTAGAGAAGATAATCATAGAATCATTAAGGTTGGAAAAGACCTCTAAGATCATCAAGTCCAACCATCAACTAACACCACCATGACTCCTGAACTAGGCCCTGGAGTGCCACGTCCACACCTTTTTTGAACGCCTCCAGGGTTGACGACTCCACCACCTCTCTGGGCAGCCTGTTCCAATGATTAACCACTCTTTCGGTAAAGAAATTCTTCCTGATGTCCAGTCTAAACCTCCCCTGTCGCAACTTGACGCCATTCCCTCTCGTCCTATTGCTAGTTTCTTGGGAGAAGAGTCCGACACCCGCTTCCCTACAACCTCCTTTCAGGTAGTTGTAGAGAGCAATAAGGTCTCCCCTCAGCCTCCTCTTCTCCAAGCTAAACAGCCCCAGTTCCCCCAGCCGCTCCTCATAAGACTTGTGCTCTAGTCCCTTCACCAGCTTCGTTGCCCTTCTCTGGACACGCTCCAGCACCTCAGTGTCCTTCTTGTACTGAGGGGCCCAAAACT
>WAAD01026621.1:320684-343079 GCA_013389945.1 Fregata magnificens | reverse complement strand
GCTCGGCCATCCAGCCAGTTTTTTACCCAGCAAAGTGCATGCCCATCCAAGCCGTGAGCTGCCAACTTCTCCAGGAGAATGCTGTGGGAGACAGTGTCAAAGGCCTTACTAAAGTCCAGGTAGACAACATCCACAGCCTTGCCCTCATCTACTAGGCGGGTCACCTGGTCATAGAAGGAGATCAGGTTGGTCAGGCAGGACCTGCCTTTCATGAAGCCACGCTGACTGGGCCTGATCCCCAGGTTGTCCTGCACCTGCCCGGTGAGCGCACTCAAGATGAGCCGCTCCATGATCTTCCCCGGCACCGAGGTCAGGCTGACTGGCCTGTAGTTCCCCGGCTCCTCCTTCCGGCCCTTCTTGTAGATGGGCGTCACATTGGCTAGCTTCCAGCCATACGGGACCTCCCCCGTTGACCAGGACTGCTGATAAATGATGGAGAGCGGCTTGGCAAGCTCCTCCGCCAGCTCCCAATCCTGCATGTGCTGTCTATGTAGGATTTATTTTGATTCGTGGACCCATTAAAACAGTTATTTTCAGTTCAGCTTCATGAATTTGAACACTGTAACTTAAAGAAATTAGAAAACATCTTCTGTTTATGCAAATTGTGACTGTCCACACAGCTGATAGGTTTGTTTTTAATTTATTTTTTCTAAAATATCATTATAGTAGTATGTGTTTAAAATACTGAAAATGCAATTCAGAAATGAAAAAGGAAAAGAGTATTTGCTGTTTTCGACAGGCAGATTCAACCTGAGGAGCTGTCAATCTGATAAACGTGTTCTGCATATAATGAAACTGAAGCACAGTGGAGTAAATGATGTGGTTCTCAGATCTTGTTCACAACATCTTGTAAAATGTCTTAATGAGTCAGTTAGTTAAAAGAAAAAAGAAAAATAATCAGCAAACAAAAAACTGTAAAGAAAAGAAAGGAAAGTGCTTCATCCCAAACAACACTTGTCTGAGGAAGAGAAATATAAAAGAAGCAATAATGAGTGTTTATATTTGAGCATGACTAAAATATCAAATGTGGAGACGCCTGATGCCTGATAAAGCCATTTACATGAATAGCTAAATACTTTGCATGTATACAGTTTCTTATATAGAATATAAGAAAGCAAACTAAACCAGGGCAATGTATTACAAAAAAAATGTGAATTAAGCATTCTTCACAATGTGCCTGTTCTGCCTAATGGTTTGAAAGAAGATTAAATAATTTAACACATCTCACTAAAGATTAATGAAAAGAGAAGTTGCATGGACTTTTAATCTGAATTCTAAGGGCAACAAAGCTTGCGAGACATCAATAGACTTGCATATTTGTCTTTGGCATTTTGCCTTTTTGTTCTTGTGTTCATTAATTTTTGAACTTACTGTACCTTTTCAGTGAGATTTGACACTAGGTATCAGGCTCAAAAAGTTTTGTTAAAGTTTGTTACAGGTTTTGTTAAAATAAGAGATAGAGAAGGGAGACCCTGCTGATCCTGCTGCTGAAGAAGGGGCTTAAGAATTGGCTTATTCCATGTTAGACATCAGAGAATCGTCATGGGAAAGAAAGCTTATGAAGGACCCAACACCAGAAAACCCCTCAGCCAGACACACATTCAGTCGGGCAGCAGAGGACAGAAAGAGGATAGAGGATAGAATCCCAGATGTCATTAGCTGCTGCTCACAGATCTCCTCTAAGGGACTGCCTGGAGGAGGGTCAACGCTTTACACTGCTGCAGTAGGGACAGATACACACCGGTGGCCAACCACGGGCTAGCCTAAGGACTGCAGTGTGACACACAATACACAAAAACCTGTGATAAAAGGACCTTTCAAGATCAAAAACTGAGACATAGGAAGACTTGTGTCAGCTGTGCAGGGTAGAGTTTTACCCCAGCATCGCCCTGTGGTACTAGCTTTTGGTGTTGGAGTTGGATGAGCCCAGAGCTAAGTGACTTTTCTGTTAGGGCACAACGGCGGAGTTCATTGCTGTGCAGATAGCCCACCAGTCAGCCACCAGGGTCGACTGAACCCGATGTGCTTGCTCACAGCGTTATCTGATTTTTTCTATAGATTAGCAGAGGATGGCTGAATTAAAAATAAATATTGCCTATTTATTAGGGGTTACCATAAACTTTGATAGACAGGATTTCATTGATTCTTGTTCCACTTAGACTTCAGGCCTTGCCAAACGGTTAGCAGGAGGGTTCTCGCAGATCTGAAAAGTGCAGGAGAAGTGGAGACAAAGCTGACCTTTCATTGCACAAATTAGGTTCTCACTCCTGGTCTATCTCACATCTTATGAACATGCACCAGTATAAGTCTACATGACCTGTGATCAAGTGAGACAGAGAAAGTGGGCGTATCTGGGTAGGACAAGGTGGGGGGTTCAGTAGTTCTCACCGTCCTCTAGCCCATAAATACTTTTCATGTATATGGACTCAGTTTGGTCAAGACATGGCCTGGAAACTTCTCTGAGCAGCCTGTTGCATTACATGTATTGCCCCTGTGGCTGAGGAGTGTAGCAGCGTGATAGCAGATACGCTGGTGTTTGGTACATGAGGTGGGTGAGTGTCACACCAGTGATTTAATAAAGCTCCTGGAATGGTGCTAAAGCTGTGTCTGTCCCTTTACAGCCAAAAAATGGCATGAATTCTTCAAGGAATGGCAACTTTTAAAAGCTGAGTTCCACTTGGTTTGCCAGTAAAATACCTACTCCAATTGTTCTCTGTCTCAAAGACGTGTGGGAAGGATCTTCCCGAGCCAACATTTCCCTCTCAAAAAAAACCTCACAACAAAACACTTTACCGTGGATGACTTGCCATTCTGTTCTGTAAGACTCTCACTCAGCAAAGCCGTTCATCACATGCTTAAATCCATCCCCGTTGACTCAAAGCACGACAGCTTTTAAGGCTGTCCTATATTCAAGCCAGGGACCAGCGCTGTCTGCACTGTCGGCATGCTCAGACACACAAAGGCAGGGGAGAGAGCACAGTCAGAGGGTCGGGGGTTACGTGCTGGAAGACTTACCTCAGCAATCCCCCTGTCAGTCCTGCCCCTTGGTTTTGTTCTTAAAACCCATAAACAAAGCAAAAGGAGAAGGCAGAGGCCACGCAGGAAGATGTAGCATGTGGCGCTGGCCCTTCACGGAGAGGAGGGCAGCGGTCGGCCGGAGCTGTGTGAGCACACGAGTTATTTGCACAGCCACGAGATCCAAGATGGGAGACATGTGTCACGCTGCCGATCTGTGTGACTTGGCAGGCACCCACTCGACAGGAGCTGCGAGGCCTCCCGGGTTTTCCACCACCCTTCAGATCCCTGGCTGTCACATTAATCCCCTTTTTAAATCCAACCTCCCTTCTCCAGTGATTGACTCCTACATCTTTTTTTCATCTCTCAGAGCAGCCAAACAGCATCCTGCGCAGCTGAAAGCTATTCAGCTCCAGGACCAAGCGCACACTGCAAGGGAAGCTCATGGCCTTTCGTGGTGGTGATGGCCAAATATGTGTGTAATGTGCTTAGTCTTCGCTAGCCCACACAGCGAGAGACCCTGCTCCTCTCTTGAACTTGGGCGTAACGTGTTCCCTCTGCCATCGAGCAGGCCAGCTCTAGACTAATATTTTCTGTACAGTTAATTATGACAGGACAAGTGCTGTACCCCAGTGGAAATTTGCCACTTGAAAAATTGCCTAAAAATATATCCTACAGTAAATGTTTCTCTGCGTGATTAAGTGTGCATGTGGACTGTACTGCGCAGAGGGTTTCCCAAAAACAAATGTCTCGTCTAAGTCTCTTGGCAAGGCCTCCTTGTTTTTTTAACAGTTTATCAGCTTTTGCGTTATTTACTAATGGCAGGAATTACTCTGTAATTCCTTTTTAAACTAAAAATTCCAAAGCCTGCAAAGATGAGGGACTGTAAAGGTAAAAAGAGAAGGATGGGGTGAGGCAAACAGTCTCGTTCTCAAGAAGAAAAATGCTCCACGGGTTAAGATACATTCTTTGGACTATGAAAATTGGGGCCAGCTCCTTGTTTTGCCTCAGCCTTCATGCACTCTGTTGGTACCTCGGTGCTGGACTGTGGCTGTCTCTGTGCCAGGGGACCCGATGCACAGATCACGGGGAATGAGTGAGTTCTGGAGCAAAGGCGATGCGGCCATCTCAGGCTGTCACCACTGAGTGGCAGGTCAAATTACTACGCACGTGCTGCCGTGAAGATCCTGCTTGTGTCCTGCTTTTCAGGCCAAGGCAGTACTGCTGCCTGGCCCATCCCTGTGCTGTGTTGGCATGCCAGACGGTTTGGGGTTAGCCAGGGAGCCTTTGCTGTCCCATTCAGGTGGATGGCTCAGGCAAAAACACCTTCTCAGTGGATCTCAATTCTCCCTCTTTAAAAGGAAACCCTTTACCTCTCCATAGAGAGCACGTAGAGTCACCTGGGATGCGACGCCAGTCTTTCAAGGCCATATGAACTTAGGCTATGACCAAGGTTCCTGCTTGCTGTCTTCAGCAGCGCGTTCCTGCTCCTCCCTCCTGCCAGCCCTGCGTGTCTGTATGTGCCTCTGCCATGAGCCGGCTGGGGAATCAAAGCCAAAAACTGACCTGACCAAAAAAAAAAAAGGAGGAAAAAAGTAGCACGCTCTCTCTAGAAGGTGTTGAGGCCCCGGTCCAGAGCAGGGCTGGGAGTAGGGTCACTCCTTTTGACAGCCCTGAGCTGCTGGATTAGTCCAAGCGTTGTGTTAACCTGCCCCGCGAGGCACAAGAGGAACGGGAGTTTTCTGCATGTGCAGCACTGAAATGGGGTCACACTCCCAGCTGGGAGGTGGGCTCCCGCTGAACATTCGGCTCGGCTTCTAGCAAACGCAGCCTGGGCTCTGATGCACTTGATGGCTTGCAGGTTTCTCTGAGAAAATATTGTGTAGCTGGCAAAAGAAAACACAAGAAAGGAAGTAAGCGGCACTGATTGCTTTTCAGCCCTTTTCTGTTTGCCTCGTCTCTTCCCAAACATGCAAAGACATCTTGCAATGCCAAAGCCCCAATGCAACATGAGGACGAAACATCGCTTGGACCCACAAAGCAAATTTCAGCATAGACCTTTGCTTTTCCTCCTCAGACAGACTGGTGCAATTTGAAGGCATAAGGCAAGCTGTGTGAATGAGAGAGCACCCCCCTGGAAAAGCATGTTCCCGTAAAATGTCTCCTGGTGTGCGCCGTCTCGGTGCTCCAAGCTGGATTTCTCTGAAGACGAGAAAGGACTATTGCAATTGCATCCTCTGAGACAAATTAACACAATTCCACTCTGTGCTCATACAAGACTTATAATTCTGTGATCTGCCAGGGTTGTAGCATAGTTAATCTTAGAAGCAGAGTTTTATAAAGGTGCTAACTGGTGTTTCATGGTGCCCCTGTGGTGTTTCGTTTTCATACAAGGCCTTATTTGGAGAAATGCTGCGTGAGCATTTAAAGGAGTTACAAGGGCTGTTTGATCAGCCAGAATGGTTCCTTTGGGCAGTATTTTGGAAAAATAATATTTTAAAATTGCACTTTATAAAAATTCCGAGGACATATACTCTGAATTGTTGAATGTCAGCATAATATCGGTTTGAGAAACATTCTTTTCCTTACTTTAAATCGTGACAAAAGAACACAGAAATTAGAAGGAAACCAAACTGCACAACTTAATACAGTGACACTTTTTAACAGGGTTTCCACAGTTTTCTTTATATCATGGAACTATGATTCTGAGGTGTTTTGTTTTGTTTTTTCCAACTGAACCCAAGGACACCTCCTTCCAGAATTAGATGTATTAGGCTTTCATAAGTAGCTCCTGCCAGGGGGGAAATTGTGTGTTCCTTCAGGGTATATTCATTTGGAGCTTTTGGAAAGGATTCATAAGAAAGACCCTGTTTGTGTTCAGCCCCCAGCCTGCCTCACACCTCAGTACTGTCACCTCTCAGAGTGGATGCGCAAGTGTAATCCTGCAGGCGTCTATGAATGTTAGGAAGCATGCCACGGCAATTCAGAGGTCCACACTCTTTCTTTTCTCTGGCTATGGAGGTGCCATAGGTTGTGCAGAGAGGTACCCAGGGGGGCAGGGAGAAAAGAGAAGGAGAAGAGAAGGGGCGGGGTGGGGGGGTGGACCACAGGGAGACTGAGTGTGTCGATAGCTCCTGCCTCTTTGTATGCAGTAAAGCTCCTATAGCATTTTTTTCCAAGTTTTAAAGGCCTACCTTTGGTGTCCTGGCTGTATTCCAACTTGCGTGATCTTTCCTCCTGACCTACAGTCCCTCTTCAATTTCAGCTAAATAAGCTATTCCTCATTTTCTGTCTGTTTACCTCTGCTGTATCCTGTTAGGACTCCATCTGTGAGGTGTGAAGCCCTCCTGTGATATCTCAAATAGAAAAAGGTAGCAAAAGCCTTTCAGTTGCAGTAAATGTTTTCAAAAGATTTACCCTATTCCATAGCTGGAAGAACAGCGGGACATGAATTTGAGTGGGGGTCTTCCCTGCCCACCTGGGCAACCAGACACTGTGCAAAGACTGCTCCTCTTGACTGGATGGGAATTTCATCCCAAATTGCAGAGCACTTACTGCGGTGGCCTTAGTGAAAAGCGGGATTTTCTTAAATTTTGGTGTCAACAGCTTGCAAAGATTTAAGCGGGGTTTTCTGTCATCCAAAAATGCCAGTCACCTCAAACACTGAACTTTCTTTTGACTTAGCTAGCAGCAGGCAGCTTTCCCAGCCAAATGGGTTTAGGTCCTTACACTGCTGCTGCTCTTCTTTTGACTGATGATCTGCATGCTCAGTTCAGTGGGCTGTGTGCCATGTGCAGTACAGCTCTCTTTGGATTGGGCTGTCCGTATGCATGCACGCTGTCACTCTTTGTGCTTTGCAAAGGGTAGTGTTCGCTTCTTAACCCTCAGTTCTCCTTTGCTAACACTTAGTTGGAGATTAAAGCAGTTTTCCTGTTGAAACCCTCACCACCTTTCCCTTTTGCTTCATTCTTGAAGCTCTGGATGGTGTTATTTCTTCTGTGTTTTCTTCATTGTTTAAGTCTGCAGTTAGGTCAGTGTCAGGACCCTGTTAGTAAAGAGGCCTCAATTGCCCAAACCACCCTCACCTGGTACCCCCACCAATCCACCCTCCGCCCACTGGCCGGGAGCTCCATTTAAGCTCAGCCTGAGCACTTGCTCCTTGCCTGAACTACTGTGTAGATGTAGCCTGGTCTCCAGCCCCATCTCCTGCCTGGACTTCTTGGATGAACCCTGAACCTTGTTCATCACTTGCCTTCTTGGGGATTGTTGATGGACCCCATTATGAGGCTCCGCCTGCCATGTTCAGGTGCCACGGGATAGTGCCCCATTGGTGAGGACACAGCCTGTGCTGGTGTCACCCTCAGCTCCTGGGCCACCCCCTCTGCATGGAGCAGCCCCACTCTTGCTGCTCCTGGCATTCCTCCTTGCTACCTCCTGATCTTTCAAAAGAGAGCTCTGTTGCTATTATTAAGCTAGAAAGAGAAAACTGGAATAAAACTCTGAACCGCATCTGACCTTGAGATCATCTGGATTCAAGTATTTCCTTATTCTTTGGATGGGTCTCTTCCCAGCAGATGTCGGGCCCCTTACCATTAGTGCCTAAATGCATCTCAGATTTTGGGGAAGCCTTCGTACAGGAGCCTTTTATTTCAAGACCTGCAGGATTTCCTTCAGGATTAATCCACAGTGCTAACCTCAGATCCAGGGTCTTATAGTCTGTAGGCACCGTTCCAGGGAACCACTGATGACCAGTGCAGGATCCCTGTTTACAAATCTTCCCTGTCAAAGAGAGAACCAGGATGTGAAGTGACGTTTTGAAGGGTAGAGCCTTTATCAAGCAATGCCAACAGGGAGACTGCCATCTTTGCACTATCCTCAGAGCTACAAATTGTTTGTTAATGAAGCTGGAGCATGCTAGTGCACCTGGATCACAGCACAAGTCGGTGGTTCTCTTCTAATGCTTGACACCCATAGTACAGGTGTACTTGCCTCTAGGGAAACATCCTTGTTACGTGGTCACTGGGAATATGGAGATGTGTGTCAATGATACGTGCTGCATCTGAGATGCCAGGTCCAGGACAGCTGTCTGCTCAGCTACTCGCACAAATGTTGGACCAAACATGGGTTGGCTCATGGAAGAGGTAACCCTCTGAGAACCTGACCTGAAAGCAACAAGGATGATAATTAAGCTTAATATCCCAATAAACCAAGTCTCGTTGTCTCTTGAAGTCACTGTCAACTGCAAACAGCCCTGGAGGAGGAAGAAACTGTTTCACATTCAAATACAGATCTCCTGGAGTGGTCTATAGCAGGAAAGAGGAGCAATGAAAAAGCATCCTGAAAAAATATATGGTTGAATATCTAAGCTGTCTCCATCCTCTGACCCCTAAGAAAAGAAAAAATGAGCCCTAACCAGTAAAAGCCACAAGACCCATGATTGTCCTGGGGAGAGAAATATGGGATCACTGCTATCTGACATTTGTCATGAAGGGCTGAAAGATGTTCAGGCATCATGGTGAGTTTTCTGGCGTGCCTCTTCACAGACGTGTGAGAGTAAATTGTTCTATATGTTTTCATTATCAGGAGATAGGATCTCTCTGAAATTATTCTATTATCAGTTATATTTGTCTAAAATCTTGTAAAATCTTTTAAAATATCTGTCTTAAGGCATTCATATGTGCACGGGTTGTAAAGTTAGCAGAACAAGGGTCAGCTGCCAGACAGGATTTGGCCATTTTAAGGTCTTCATTGATGGTGTTTGTTTCGGTGGTTTTGCTTTGGCCACAGAACTAGATGCCAATTGCGATGCACAGATTGAAAGCTAGGTACAGACTCTGTCCCCGACTCAGCACTCGCCAGTCTTCAGAGGATATTGGGCCATGATTGGCATCTTCTATAATAATTACTGCAATGACTTTTAAAAATATACTTGATTATAAACTCATACTTTTACACAAATGCACATGTGTATTCACAATACAGGAGGAGCACTGTGGCACATCAAGACCTATGTTGGTGGATGTCAAGGAATAGGGAGTCCTTTACTTCTAAAATTATATCTGATCCAGATCGATAATAGATTTAGCTTGTTGACAGACTATTTTCTTGAAGCCTAAACAAAATGAGTAGGGCAAGTGCCTTTAGTACTTAAGCCATCAGCGCAATGAACATTGCTGCCCTTACTGGTAGTGATAACATATAAGAGATGACACATGTAAAATTCCCTGTCCCCTCCCCCAAACCTATAATGAGATTCCTCCAAGCTAAACTCGCTTATGGAAATGGCTTTTGCTCTTCTGTGGAGCAGTGCTTGAGTCCATTCTCCAGAGATGACTTCCTTGCACCTCTTAGGAGAGGTAGATTCATTGAAGCGTGCTTTTGTAAATGGACACAAAATTTTTGTGGATGGGGAGAGTGGCAGTCCAAAGGACATCCTTTTTCTCGTGGCAAGGATATCTGTTCACGGTAAATATCAATACTTTGCTATTGTAATGCTACCTTGTAGTTTCACTTCTGATGCAGAAGAGTTCCATCAAGGTCTTTAGGCATCTAATTCCCATTGAAATAATTTTGAGTTAGGCGCCTAAATCTTTTGAATGGTCAGGGCCCAAATTTGTGTGTGTTTCTTTGCAGCTCTGATGTCTGCTCCATTTATACATAATCTTTTGGTATAAAATTCAGTCTTTGTATGTGTAGGGCCATACCTTGGCCCTAATGAAGTAAGTAGTGGCTGATAACAAACGGTACTAATGCAGTGATGGTGAAAGACACCTCGGTGAACAGAAAGCTTACATTCATGTAAGACCATCTAATCATCAGCTTCACCTCTCACCACCTAAACAGAAACAGCTGCAAGCAGAGGGATTTTTCACATTTGGTCATAAGATTTCCAAATGTATTCATTATTTCTAGATGGTAAGTAAGGTGGTAAACACTTATAAGAGATCTGAGACCCTGAAAAATATCTGTGCAAAGAATTTCCCCCTATCAAATTCTTGTCCCGGCTGACCTCACCAGGAAAGGGCCTAACATCCCCAAATCTGGCGGGTCAGTTTTAGCCCCTTCTGCTAAACACATACCCATGGGTTTGACAATATTTTGAAAAGGCGCTGTTTAAAGCTGGCTGAAGCAAGAAATTAAACAAATAACACTGATAATGGGAATAACCTTGGAGACAGTGTATTTTTTGGTGACCAGAACACTTAGAATAATTTACTATTGTATGAAGTGATGCAGCTGGTTAACTTAAAATATTTCTCTCTTCCACATGGAGAGAGAGATGGCCGCAGGAAGCAGTTCTAGAAAGCCATTTGCATTCCCCTGGGGCTTGTTTTGCTAAATCAGTTGCAGCAAAAAGAGCTACTCCAAATGGTGCATTTTTCCTGTCTTGGTTTATTTTGTACTTGTTCAATAAAATAGATTCCAGAAAAGACAGGGTTGTATAATTTTTAATAAGATTTGTTAAAAATAGCGTGGCTGCGGTGAGAAGAATGACCAAAGGAAGTGATTTGCTTCCTGCGATCATTCCTCCTCCTTTACCAGTGACCTTTCCGAATGCGAGCAGAAGAGAAAATATTAACTTTATTTAAAATTCATCGCAAACAGCGAGAGGGTAGCAGGTCTACCACAACTCTCATAAATTACACGCGAGCCTGGCCCTTCTGGAAGATGAGGCCTTACTTTGCTGAAGGACTCTCAGAGTTCGCTGCCGCTGCCTCCGACCACAGTGGCACACAAAATATACAGTGGGGAGATACCCGGAGGAGGCGGGGGCCAAGCCGCTTGCTCAGCGCCCGAGCCCAGGTCTGTCCGCCTGCTCCAAACCTCTGCAGAGGCTAACCCGGGAAGGAAGCCCTTGCCCGCAATGGTTCCTGCCTGTTCAAAAGGGGAACAGCGTGTGCCTTAATGTGGTCGTGGCTCCTGCTTTCACCAGCATCCCACTCCTCCACGGCAGTCCCAGCGCGCTCCCCCGGGAGGCTTTCCTGCCCTGCCCGCCCCAGGTGGGTGCTGCAGAGCCCCCATCCTTCCCTCCCGCCGGGGAAAGCAGGAAAGCTGCCCCTGGCAAGAGCAGAGCCGTTTCAAATTTGTATTCTGCCCGCAGTATTTGGGCATCTTTTTAATTCTTGTGTGACCAATATTTCTCATGCAGGATTCCAGCAGGCACAGGCTATGCAAACAGCGAAGCACCTATTTTTTTGCAGCCATGCCATAAAAGGGAAAAGCCGAGGAAGGTCCCGCACAGTGCAGTGGTAAAATAATCAGTGCAATGAGCCATATTCTGACTGAAAGTAGCCGGTTTGGTGCAGTTCATCCCCCTAAACTGGGGAAGCTTCCTCCCATATCCAGAAATGATCATTTTTGTTCTAAAGGACTTTTCTGCAGGTCATTTTTGCCAGATAGCTTGGCCAGTTACTCCGTGCTTAGTCCATTTTAATAATAACAACAGCAACAAAACTTTACAAGATGTTCTTTCCTCTTTGTCTGGCAGGATTAACAGTTCAGCCAAGGTCTGACCGGCCGCTGGCTCCAGAAGCGAAGGACTCGAAGGCGCTTGGAGGGAGCAGTCAAATGGAGAGCCTTGTTACCAGAGTGGGCTTTGGGGATGGCTTTTTCCTCTGTGCTCACCCAGAGTGGCACCGCCCCATGCCCAGAGTGCGGAATTGGGCTCTTTTGCTGTTGCAGGAAATTTCTCCGAGGAGTTTTCTAGGAAAAGCAAAGTCTGGGAGGCACGCAGACATACCAACAACATTTTCCCCTGCAAATCCACTTTTATACATCTCGTTAGCACTGAAGGATTGAAATAGCAAATCTTTGGAAGTAACTTGGAAAACTGTTTTCTGCCTTGGAGCCGTCATCTTTCAACATTCGTGTTTAAGCTGAAAAGAAGAGGGGATGTCATTCAAGCCAACTGAAACAAAAGAATAACTCCATCAAACTTATCTCTGAACTGGTTTAACCTATCACAGAAAGTGGCGAGCACATCTCAAGAGTGGGGCAGAAAAGGACCCATTAATAGAGCCTGGGGAGAGGAGGTCAGGAGGAGGCGATGACGATGACAGGAGAGCTTCATGCTCAAACAATGCAGTAAATGAGGGTTTGGTTTTTTTTTTTCCCCTTCCTTGTCCACACGAACAGAGAAACTTCTAAACATTTCATAGGCACAAGAAGATAAACACACAACCTCGGGGCCATAGGTACTGCAAACACTAGGGCCTCTGCTTATCTTTACTCCCATGGGCAGTTCCCATTGAAGATATAAACCGCACCATT
This sequence comes from Fregata magnificens, assembly GCA_013389945.1. NCBI lineage: Eukaryota > Metazoa > Chordata > Aves > Suliformes > Fregatidae > Fregata > Fregata magnificens. The sequence continues at coordinate 330,794 of WAAD01026621.1, read as the reverse complement.
TGCTTACAGCAAACGCATAAATGTTTGGGGCCGCATAAGTAAGTAAAGTCAAGCAGGTGAGCCTGCGGACCGAACCGTACTTCTGAGGAAGCCCGGTTGAATTTGCCTTTCGGCTCACAAGGAGTCAGGATCAGGCCCTCGTTCTTCCTACTTACGTGCTGGATTTTCACCTTTTGTGCTCCTTCTGCAGTGCAACCGCCTGCTAAATTTAGAATACCTTTTTTAGAAGTTGTTTTATGAACACACACACACAAAAATAATTACATTGTGAAAAAAAAAGCAGGCTTTTGAAATGCCATTTGTGAAGCGTTCCAACTATGTACGACTGGCTCGGTTACTAGTTCGCAATTGCCATCTGAACATCTATTTTTCCAAGCATTTAAGAAAAGTGATGTGTACATTTTTCATGTGTAATTAGGCAGCGTAATGTGATCTCTTGCTGCAGTCAAGCTGCCATGTGCCGTAGCCTCACTGAATAGCTTCCAGATTTCAACCCAATCTCTTCTGTCTAGACTCTACGTTGCTATTTTTTTTTCTTTTTTTTTTTTCGCCTAGCTTAAAGCAGACTCCAATATAAAATGCCAAAACCAGAAGGTTTTGTCCCTCTTTCTCATAAAGACGTGGGACAGATCTGGGAGGCCCCGCCGAGAGCTGGGTCCCAGACTTTCATAAGACACGTGTCGTCTGAATTTGACATTAAAGATTGTGCAGGCATTTCAACAGGTCATGCACATGCGGGGGGGGGGAAATGCCCAAAAATATGGTTTTCATTAAGAAAGTGAGTATTTTTAGAGAGGTGTGGTTCAGTTCAGATGAAAAGGAAAGAAAGAAAAATGAAAGCGGCGCAAGAGATCCCCAAACTGCAACATTATTTATATTGCTGTTGAAATGCAGTGTGTTCTCTTTATAAAGCTGCTTTTGGGAGTGAAATAATATAGACCCTGCCAGAACCAGGTGCATATCATGTAGATTGTTTATAATCCAAGTTAAAGGATAGCAGATTTATACCAGAAAGAACTCTCCAAGGGGACTTTGGAGTTTAAGTGTACTGTCTTAATCTATACATAACCTCCTCAACAAAGCGGTTGTCTTGAACAAAAAAATAAAATACAGTTTCAATGAATTCACAGATAATTCCAGGGAATTTTATCCAGTGTGATATAGTTTTAGACTGCTTATTCTGTTCCCAGCTTTTTATTTGACTCTAAGTTATTTTATTTCTGCATCAAGAAAATGAAAAAGATCAGAGAGGAATCGTTTCCAGAGAGAGATGCTTTTGTGCAATATAAGCAAAAAGCTAGGCTTCCTCTGGCTTGCTTTTCTACCGGCTTGTCCTGGGATTTGCTGCAGTTTGCATACACTGCAATGGCTATTTCCACCCAAAGCAGAAAAGGCTGTTGTTTTAGTCAACAACCAGAGTTGTGCAAATTTCCCCCCCACTTTTTCCTTTTTTGTTCAATTTCACATTCTCTTTTTTTTTTTAAAAAAAGCTTATCTTCTTATCTATACTGTTGTAACACCGGACCTTAAGTTTTCCTTTTGCTCTCAAGAAAATGGCTATTGTCCCATTGAAAACATGCCCTTCTGCCCGCTTTTTGCATAAATGGCAGATTGGTTGGAAAAACAGGAACGTTTTCACTCATTTCTGAAGGGAAGTGTCCAGTGCTTGCTAAAAATTCCCATGCTTCTGGAGAACCAACTGTTCTTGTCATTAAAAAACCATCCACCTACTTTAGCAAACTTTTCAATACATTGGCCCATTTTTTTATTACGGTAAAATATGAAATGCTTGAAATGTTTGAAATAATTGTGCAAATACTTTCTCATATGTGCAAAGGGAAACTAAACCAAAAAGCTACCTGTTCAAAATGAAGCTCCCTGTGAAATTCCAAATGATGACAGCAGTCAGTGTAATAATTTGATGATTGTTAAACTTTTTTAATTACATTTCACGGCAAATGAAATGCATGCGTGTTTTTTTTCTCATATGTCTGATATCTAAAATGGTCACGGGAAGTGGTTTTCATCATTCTGGTTCAAAGAGCTTTGCAGAAATAAAGCTAAGTAATAACACCGTGTTTGGGAGAAGGGAAAAACGAAGCTCAGCGGTGAACAGCCCTTCCTTAAGGATGCAGGGCAGGCCAAGAGGTACCACTTGGTCCCCACGGTACGGCTGCACAGTGAAACTGCGTGACGGGCAAAGCCAGCTGCTACGGCAGAGACACCCCAGTCCGCTATACGCTGCTGCTGCCGAATCTGACGGCCTGGCTCCCTGTTAGCAATCTTCTCTCAGTTTTTCCTTTTAATTTCAACAGGGTAGTGGTGTGATGTTTGCCACTGTTCATACGGTAAGGACTCATTTCACTAAAATAGGGATTTTCTGAGCTGTAAATCAGGTCAGAATTTTGACACAGGGGCTAAGGTAAGTCTTTGCAAGCTTCGCATTGGTAACAGCTTTTTTACAGAGTGTCTATCCTAGACTGTATCGATTTCATAAATCTTAAAGCCAGATGGGACCAATTACGATAATCTATTCTGATGAATGGTAATAAAGACCGTAGGATTTCTTACAGTTGTTTTGTGTCGCTGTCTTGTTATCATCTGTTGCACATTTCTTGACATTCCTCTTAGTATTTTCAAGAACGTGGAGGGCCTTGTCCTGATCTTCATTCTGCTCATGGGTGTTACCAAATACATATATGTAAGGTGAGCAGCAAAGGCTTTCTTCAGCCTTCATGCAAAACCATAGTTGCCCTGGGAAACTGTCATCCTTCAGAAGCCACGTTATGACAGATCATTATGTCCAGCGCACCTATGCTATGTGTGTAGTTTGACAAAATAAATCAGTTCTTGGTCTGAAGAACCTTTTCTTGTATTCTGCTCTAAAACCACAGTGTCAGAAGCATATTTCAGGAGTGAGAGACACTTTTGAATACTTTGCTTTTTGCAATGAACAGTGCATGTGAGCCTGGTCACCTCTTGACCCGCAAGCATCTTTCAGTGTCCTCCAGTTAATTCAAGGGCTCAGATACAAAATCAAGGAAAGTGTGTCCCTTTGTGGGATAACCCAAAGTTTTCTAAGGCTATAAGTAAAAAAACAATGGGGCTCAGGTATGTCATTTTTTTATCTGTGACAGAACAAATAGACTTCACTCAATCCAGTCCAAATGGCTGTCCTGAATTAAACATGTTCTTCATTTTTCATTATTTCAGAAGATCACCTCTGAAGGAAATGTGGAACATAAATTGTTTGTGCTGAACAAGACTGAGAGATGTGGTGGTGGGACGTACAGGGCGTGGGACACCAACCAGCCTATAACGGAGACCTCAATCAAGGCGCTGGCTGAGAAGCATCTGCTGCAGCATGCCTGTCCCCGCACACAGATGGGTCACCTACATCACCAAGTGCTGCAACTCCAGCAGTTACCATCGTCTACTTTAGATGTGTAGTTTTAGCAGCTGAAAGTAGGGGGTGGGTGTCTCCCTTTGCTGTGGCTCATCCAGAGGATGATTCAGTGTCACATCCAGAGCTGAGTCACCTTCTGCAGCGGCCTCTCCCTTCCTCTCCAGCCGGCAGAGAGGGAGCCTTTGCTGAGGCACCTGCGTCGGTGCCCAGCAATTCAGCAGTGAGCTCTGACCTGCCTGCAGCCTACATAGATGTAATTTCTAGGGTATATATGTAACTTGTTTGCACTACTGCCACAAGGTAGGTGTGAAAAGAAACGTGTGTGTGTGTGTCCGTGCATGCATATGTGTGCATATAATTGTAGCTGTGGAAAATCCAGTACCTCCTATTTGTATACCGCTGAGCTTTTTGTAGCTTCAGGCTCCAGGGTAGGTTGTTTTTCTGCCTCTGACTATAATTTCAGATATTACTCTGTTTTGTGACACAGCCGATGAAGAAATGTTGTGGAAAACTTGTGCAGAATTGTCTAAATAAAAGAGGGATGTGGTAAAATGAGGTGAATATATATGCAGATAGCTGCAAAGAGACAGGTATAGAGGAAGAACTAAGTCTCTATGCTAAAATCGCTTTTCTTAGAGCCGTGTATGTATGCAGGTCTGCTAGCCAAAGCCGTATGTACAGCTGTATAGGCACTTGTATATGAACATAGGACCGATTCCAGAGACCTGAAGGCAAAATTTAGTTTTTTCCTGGTACCATGACAAATGCAGAAAATAGAGGAGCAGACTAATGTAAAGAAGAGAGACAATTAAGACAGTTCACAAATTTAGATGCTACAAAAATTTTATTTATCTGGATGTTGATTCTCTATTTAGTTACATTTGTATTAAGTTATGGCCTCCTCGGAGATCACTATTACAGCAAGTAATCAAAGGGAATGCAAAAATGTAAGGACATGAGTAAATACTAAGCAAGTAACTTTATGGTATTTAAACTTATTAATTGCTCTCTATTGAACAGTGTAAGCATTTTATTTTTGGTCGGACTTGTCTTCATGCATTATTTATCTGCAGCCTTTTATATCTAAACACCTATTCTGACCTGAGTCATTTCTGTATGCTGGCTGAATTCTTCACCGGTAAATAAATGCATACTTTAGAAATTATGACCTTTTGTCACCTCCCCTAACTTTGTCTTTCTGTTTTTGAAAATGCTTCAACTTTTAGCTTTCTTATTTTTAATTTTCGCCATGTGGTTGAAGAATTTCGCAGTTCTTGAAACGATGCACTGCTCTGCATTTCTGTGTTGATTCACTGGATGAGTTATTATTCCTTGAATCTAGGCGGCGATGCAGAGAAACGCCCGTTTGGAGAGGGGAGGTGAAATGCTTTGGATAAAATAAGAAAAGGCACAATTTCTGCCCCTCACCCCAAACTGAGAATGAGTCAGAAGTTCAGTTCTGGCCGTGGAAATTTGCACGGGAGAGTTTATTTCATCATTGTTCCAGTTTGCCTTGCGGACTGATCTTCAGCTTTACCTAGTTGGGGACTTATCTGCCAAAATACAGGGAAAAGAGCTGACAGTTTCACCTTATTTTGGAGAGCCAGGGTGTTTAGGAGGGATTCAGGCAAGCATCCCAGCTTTCCCATCACTCAGATCAGGCCTTTGACATTTTTTAATTTCTTCCATCATTACTTGTGGCCTCATAAAAACCCTGCTGAAATTCATGGGAGTCTAAAGTGTTCCCTGGACCTTTCCTGCCAACATGTTGTTTGTTTTTTAATCTCAGCTATCAGTTTAAGCAGAAAAAAAATACTAAAAATTAAAAACCCAAACAAACAAACAATGGTTTCCTTTTCCTTTTAGCCAATTGTTTGGGAAACAGCGTGAATCGTTTTAAATTGATACAGCAGTCCTGAATACCCATTGGTGTTGAATATCCAGGTGACCAATATCCCATTCATCCAAATACTTTATCTAACCACATATTTAATCAGGTAAGTTCCAGTATCTCTCCAAATGAAATCCTTTCTTTTGCTGCCTTAGAACTTTTAAGAAGAAATTATCTTTCCTTCCCTGATTAAAAATGATTCTCTCATAGGAGGGACTCCAGTGGTCTTCTCAGAGACTGCCAAAATGCTGTTGGTGTCCAGTCTGCGACTAAAAGAAATCCATGAATGCTGTAAAAAAGTCATCCTTTCCGGTACTTGAAAAATAGTTGCCTGTTCATATCTAGGCGATAGGATGTGTCTATATAACTGCCTATCTCTCTTGATTTAAATGTCATTTTTACATAAGAGAACCTTTATTACTGAATGTCATCCACACCTGTGAGAGGTAGTATTTATAAAGGTATCCCCTTTTTGTTGCCAGAATAGTTCATCTTAGATGGTATTTTCGTAGGTGCAATGTTAATCCTTTCTGATTTTACAGAGAAAATCCGGTGCTGGAATTGTATTTTGCCAGGCAAAAATGTTGCACAGTGGAAAAAATAAAATAATCTCCCCTCTACTCGTCCTGCTTCATATCAAAAGAAATCTGTCATCATATATCCTATTGCATTGATCATAACTATGATAATTAATGTTACGAACTTTTCACTAACATCCTTCTTTCTTCAGTTCTCTTTAATGAATTGGAGTTGAAATACCTCTAAGATAAATAAGTGCTAGAACCGTAGCCCACAGAGGACAACTGGTTTGCCCGAACCCGCATGAGTTTGTGATCTGCCTAGGGCACAGTTTCCGTGCTTCACATTTTCTGTGCTGCAGCTCCCAACTCACGCTGCTGGCTTTTAAGCACAGCAAACACCTCTCATCTGTTCGTGTGCAGGCAACCCAGACGTTACAGACTGAAAGCACTACTGGACAAAGCACTTTTTTGGGGGTATATATACAGGAAGTCAAAGATAATTCCTCCTGTTTTTTCAAAACAGAAACTTCAAACTTCTACGAACCTCAAAGCAGTACACAATATTTGCCCAACAGTAATGGAAACAGAGGCGTGTTGGTGAAAAATGAGGTCTAGGTGGATCCCTTGTCCAATTTTGAAATCCCACGGCACTCCCCATCGCCTTCCCCAGAGCCTGCGGCAACCAGGCTAAAACCGTGGTAAGCTTTGCACCCCTGAAGTGGTCCAGTCCCCAGTGAGGAGCCGTATGTTCTCCCATTAAGAGACTGCAAGTTATCCGAGGCTGTGCTACACGTCAGATGACAAATATATTCTCACAGACCCACTGCTCTGAAAGAAAAATGGGAAAAGAGCTGGTTATGGGTTTTCTTCTTTTTCCAGATGTGAAAATTTGGTATTTTTGATTGTCTGTTTCAAACTTGTATTTTGAAAACTGTGTTTAAGGAGATGGAAAATGATGTGAACACTTTTCTCTTTCCACATGACACTCCTGAACAAGAGGCAGCGCTCGAAGGCCCACTCTTCATCTGCTACTATCTGCAAGTTTCCTCCTTCCTCATGAGAGAAAGCTCCAGGAACGAGTCTGCAGGGAGGATCCCGTCCCCGCACAGGGCACCAGGGCCAGCTTTGGGGACAACCGCCGTGGCAGAGCAACTGGCTGCGAGTGAACAGCTGCAGGGCAATGTGAGCTGGGGCTGGCTGCAGGAGGGGGCTTCTCAATGCCACCTTAGCCGTGCAGGTTGGTGGCACAGCAAGGGATGCTCCAGCCTCCCACCTGGCTGGCCCTTTCCTCCGTCCCCTTCCTACCTTGTGCTCTCATCGCAGAAGGAACAACTTACTTTCTGCAGAAACATCGGCTGAAGATTTTAGGTTACACACATAGGGTTTAAAGGATCAGCAGAAGATTGGTTTATATCGAGCAGTGCTTTACACCTCAGTCCCCAACTGCAGCTTGAAAGGACAATGCACGGCAGCTTTGCACGAGGAAGTCCACCAGCTCGCCTCCTGTCCTCTGCGGTGGTGGCTTGTTTGCAGCGGGGCTGCCTGCCCCCTCAGCCTGAGAGTGACTACGCAGGACTTTGCATCTGAAGGTGATGCAGGAGAGATGCAGCCGCACGGGCACACCGATAGCCGGGCATGACCTGGCTTTGCTGCATCTCCTCAAGGAAAATACAGGATTTGGGGGCCCCGCCATGGGTACTGTTCCTGCATCCACATCCCCCAGGGTGCAGCAAGAAGCTGACAGCCTGCTCAGCTCTCCCCTGCGCTGTTCAAGCTAATAGGAACATCACACAGTTTCACAGAGCAGTTTGTGGCCATCACGTGTTACTGAGAGCCGCTGCGTGTACAGTGTGGTGAAGTGGTGCGTGATAGGGGCTGCAGGACCCCCCACAGCCCGCCTGCCCTGTCTGCTCCCATCCTGCTGGGCATTTTCAGGCCCCAGGTGAGGGGCGGCTCGGCCCCTGCCTCCCTACGGGGGTATCTAGTTGCCCCACTCCTCCCGGCCAGGGGTATCTAACCGCAGCACCAGCAGGCAAACCTGGTGCCACCGGCACGTCATAAGGACAAAACCGCTGCTGGCCGCAGTTTGTTTTGGGGGGTGACTGGTTTTGGGGCCGTCTCCCTGCTAGATTTATGATCTCTGAACAGTTAAGTACATTAGTGTGAGTAATCTCACTCCATTACCTTCTATAAAACCGAATCTGTGATTTCCTCCCTGGTGAGCATTTACCATAGCGAAATAGGCTACTATTTTCATATTTAACTCATTGGTAAGTCATAAAACCAGCTCAAGTTGTCTGCCCCAACGAGCAGAAGCTGCAGGACGGGACGGTGGGTCGGAGCTTTTACGAGGCTCGGTGGTATCGGCACGGAGCGCTCAGCATCACCTCTCTCTCGCCCTCGCATCCCTATCGCATCCCCCCTCCTTCTGCTTTGAAATCGACAAAATTCAGAAATTTAAAAGGCTTTTTAAAATCTGAGATGAAGCAATTAAATCTCCAGACTGGAGGATGTGAACCTTTAAAGGCCCTTTGCAGAATATCAAAAGAAAGAGAGGATTATATTTAGCAGGTGTGACAGCCCACGCAGGACATTTCATTGCGAAAGGGGCTGACATGAACCAGGAACCGATACTTAAATTAATATAAAACATCTTGGGGAAAAGGTGTTTTCTTTTCTTTTTTAAGCATTAGGAAATCATAACGCTTTCTGGCTTCTTCAAAAGCGAAAGGTCCAAATATACAGGAGTCATCTGGCATGTAAAATAAAAAGAGAGGAGGGAGGAAAAAAAAGGGGGGGAGTGGGACACCTAAAAATGCTTGGGAGGAGGTTGGGAGGCAAATGTTGGGGGGCAGGGGGGCTATGACCATCTGCCTGGCCATGAAAGCCGGTTGTGGTTTTCCCTTCCCTGCCTCGCTTGAGGCTTTGCATTGCCGCTTGCAGATCCACGGGTTCCCCCATCCCGGGGCAGGTTGCTCAGGGCAGAGGTGCAGGACCGGGATGTGGGATCCCGGCCCTGCCGCGTGCCCCAGCCAGGTCTGCGCCTGCTCCCGCGGCTCTCGGCGCTTCAGCATCCTCCTGTCTCCCGCCACCTCTCCTTGTCATTTCCCTAACTCCCTGGAGATGCAACCCTTCATTACAGCAGTGCTTTATTCTGATCCCTCTGTTTCTATTCATATCATAACCTACCAAGCCTCAGAGTGGAAAACTCGAGTCGATAGTTTTGTGGGGAGGTGTCCTCTAACTTCTTGCTTCATTCACTAGTGCGTGTTCCTAATTTTAACCAAACTGCTCTGTTTTGATTTTCCTAAGCTGTGGATTTAATGCCCAAAAGCTCGAGTTGTTTTCATGCCCACTGAATGAGGGCCACAGGAGTGACGCTGCCTATCTACAGCAGGGGAAGGTGGGGCGGGCAGCAACACGGTCCCCAGCTCTGCACCACGGCCTGCGGGGAAGGGAGCACAGGGGCTCGCCGGGAGATCTCCATAGGTGGGTGCTGCTGCGGCAGGTCTGCGGCAGAGGGTACTCGGTCCCACTTTTGGGGTATTTTGTCTCTTCGCTCTGCTAGTTTGCGGTGGACGTGCTTGGGACCTTCAGGTCCTGCGCTTGCTGTTCTTAGTTACTCGAAAACGTACGGCGAGGTAAAAAGCCATCTTGCTGCTATGGCTATTCTCAGAGGGAGGGAGGCGCGTGGTGGCCTGGACCGGCACGTTATTGTGTGCCCTTTGGCACTGCGAGAGTTAAAGGTCCTCGGCACCCACCAGCCCTGGTCTAGGCAGTGTCTAAAATCAGTCCTAGACCCGCTTTATTTTTTCCTTAAAAACAGGAAATGGAGCCCTGAAGGCTTTTTAGCTGGAGAGAGAGTGAGGAGGGGGTATACTCGCTCTGCCCATATCCAGCCCCGAGCCTGACCCAGACTTGGGGGTCTCTGTGTGTGTTTTTTTTATTTCTTCTCCTCTTTTTTTTTTTTCCCCCTATTATTTTGGCAGACTTTTTGGAATGTCTGGGAGCTAAGGGCTTTGCTTCATGGAGCAGAATTCTGAAGCAAGAAAAAGAGAAAGTTATAGACTAAACCACAGAAATGTAAACATGTCTGCAGCTAAAATAACTCCACTTTCATTGAAAACACTCCTCGCTCACAATCAGACTTCTGTGTGCTATGCTCAATAAAACTGCATGCTAATAGCAACCAATTAATACATTATGTAGTTCTGCTTTAAAAACTGAGACGCTTTTAATTATTTTTTTTTTTATTATTATTTTTAATTAAGGGAGTACTGGGTTTTCTGCTT
>WAAD01026621.1:281817-319608 GCA_013389945.1 Fregata magnificens | reverse complement strand
CGGCCGGAGCGGGGCAGCCCCGAGGGCTCGGCGGGGCGCGGGGCGGCAGCTGGAGCCGCGCATCTTCTGCGGGCGGGCCCCTTCCGACTTTCTTTAGTTTTACGGCATTAACGCCGTGTGGTTTCAGGCCGGCCGCTGTCTTCTCGGGCATCAGCCTCTGCAATCGTATCACCCCCCCCATCGGTTTTTTTTGCTGGCTCGTAATAGCAGCGTTGGTGTCTTCGTAGTTCTTTCAGCGATTCATCGCTCAATTAGCTAATGCCTCCGTTGCCCTTTCGAAAGCTGACTCGCTCTTGCGTGTAGGAAAACCTTCAGTTACCTGAGACGGTCTGAGGAGAGTCAGAGTTGGTTGTGGTACTTCTCAGAGTAAGCGCTGCCGTGCAATATGCGGAGATCTATTTTGGTGACCAGATGACTTTGCTGTAGAGTTTGGCGTGTACGTAATGATATTTACAAAAGCTGAAGTTGCAAGTTCTGGCTAACATAAACTTCCATTCACTGCTGCCTTTGCTAAGAACCCACAGTACGAGTAAGCTTGCTCTGTCTTTAATGAGGTTTTTATTTGTATTCAAAGTGTCGTTCTCTGAATTAACACTGTGCTTCAGTTCTGAGGTTGTAGTTTGGAAATTACATTCTACCCATGTAATTTTGAGTCCATTAGGAAAACCAGGATAGGTCTATGAACTGCACATGGAGAAATGTCACATTCCTTTGGTTTAACCCTTTAACCACTTCCCTGGTTCCACTGAAACAAGTGAAGGAGACAAAGACAGCTTCTCACTAGGGTACAAAACGTAAACTTTCGTCGGGGTGTATGTATCAGGTATGCAATGGCAAGCACACCTGAACTGATAGGAAAATCAAGGAAGAGAAATGGATTGTTTGACAACTTCCTAATTAAAAGGAAATAAGTAAAGGCAAAAATAAACTAAGCCGTACTTCGTATGGGACAAATATATTTTTATGTTGATTATCTTACCTGTTTCTTAAAGGACATTTATAAAAACAAAGACAGGTTACATTGGAATAGTAACGTCGGTTCTTATTTTCTCTTTCATACACATATGTAGGCAAACAATGGCAAACTTGCCATGCAGTTCTTTGAAAAACTTTGCAAGAAAAAAAATCGCTACCTCCAAAAGCATTTCAGGGTTTAGAGCTTTGAACAGCATCTGTCCCCACCTCCCACAATTTAGTCCCAAAGTTAAACAAATCATATAGTACTGGATAGAGTTACATGTTACAGGGATTTTATAAATGACCTGACAGTGCAAGTCCTAGGCGTGATCCGTCAGACTTTTTGCTCCGAAGGTGCTACTCCATTTGGATTGTAATTTAGGTAGCGTTTGGTTCTTAAAGATATATTCTAATAGATGTATATTGGGCATATTTTTCTTCCTATGGTTTATAAGCAGGACTGTCTGCGTGACTTCTCTCTCCTTTTAACCAAGTTTGAGCTCTTTGTCAGGCGCCAAAGAAATCTGGGTGTATGAGTCCATTGAGGGGTTTCAGTGGCAGGAACCATGAGCCTAAAATACAGATTGTTACAAACTTGGAAGTAGCATCTCTTACCTCAAGCACAATTTTTTGTATGTTAATGGGTTAGACCTTTTCCATCTGAAATACCAGGTCAGATGCCACAGTTGTTTGTGTTCAAATCACGATTCCGCCTAAGACCAGCGTTTTCACCTTCGCAATGTGGATGCAACTTTGCTACCTGCTCTTCTGTGGGCGGTTTATATCCTGTGTGCACATGGCGTTGTGTAAACAAATACAAAACCCTGGGACGACTGTTGTAATCCAGTTGGTTTGAATAACGCCGCGTGAGCAAAATACCTGGCTACTGATGAGGCAAATCCTTTCCCATTGCGCTTTCTCCAAAAAAACCGGCGCTTTGCTATCAAAATGTGAGGCTCATGGCATTGGTTCTCCCTCTGCAGAGCACTTCATTTTGTCCACTTTACTGAGGTCCCCGTATACAGCAGTTTCTCCTCTTGGTTAAATGCACTCCAGTGAGCATCAAAAAAACATGAAAAGCTTTTGCAGTGCTGATGCCATCTGGTAGCCCTGAAATGTTACACGTTACGTGTCCTTCCTTTCCTTCCCTCTGCATTACTAAATGCTCCGGGAGTTATTAGCAGGTAACGACAAACTCATTTAAAATGTTTGGGTTGAAATCAACCCTTTCCCTTGAAATATCTGTTGCGTTGGGGTTTTTTTCACTGTCAGGAAGCTTGTCATTTTCTTTTGAGTGAATATATATTTTTTTTTTATTATTCGGGAAAAGGCAGCTGTAAGGGCAAACCGTACTTCTTTTAATCAGGCAAGTAGCTCCGTGGAAATCTGTGTCCTGAAGTCGAGGTGGAAGTTGTTGACAGGGGGTATGGTCAGAAAGTGCCCCGTGGGCCTGATCCATATCAGCTAAGGTCAGCGGTGCAGGCTGAGCCTTGAGCGCCCGATGCTGCACACAGCGTACAGCTGGAAAGGTAGGGCAGGGACTAGTTTATGCATTGTACGTCAGCTTTCCTATACAGTTGATTTAAAATGCTTTTGTTAAAAAAAAGTTCATGTTGGCAAGATATTTTCAGCCTGAATTATAATGATGTTTGTCTTGGGTTGAAAGAATTACCTTTTGTGCAATAACACCACGCTGTTTTTCATTATACCCACAACTGGCCACTTTCACAGCCACTAGAATGTTTTTTATTTCCTCGTGTGGTTCTAGCCATGCACTTTTCGACAGACAGGTTTCCCAGTAAAGTCGAGCATCATTTTGTCTTGTGCATGGGCTGAAGGTTTGAGTCGCAAGAATTTGTATTGCTTTGGCATTTTGGAAGGTAATGAAATAAGTGGAGAAAATCTAATCTATTTCCTTCACAGCATAGTTAACTAGTGTAGGTAGAAAACTGGCAGTCTAAAATTACTTTGCTAAATTTAAATGTAAGTAAAAAGTAGGCAATAGGAAAAAATTAAAGGGTATATCTAAATATGGAGTTGCGGACATATCTGTTATATTTAAACTGCATTTTAACCTCTTCTATTTATATTTAGTGGCATGTGTATAATCTGGAGGGCTTGATTGAATTCAAGAAACAGTAATTTCACAATGAAAACCAAAGAGTTTACCCTGCTGTGGACATAGTGCACGTCCTTGTTAGTCGGTGTATACATCAAAACTAAAACGTATGCAGCGAGACATTTTTTATGTCGTTTGAGAGCGAAAATGGTATTTGATCTAAAGTAAGCATGAATGGATTTGCAAAAAGCCTGCTTCCCGTAGTGCTGTGGCAAGCGTATCTCCTATTGACTTTGGTGGCACTTTTTCTTGCATGGAGCACGAGACTGCACCGCGGGGTTCGTTTTCATCAACTTACCTTTGCTATGGCCCGTTCTGAAACGCCACTTTTTAATTTAGAAAGCTGCCATGGGAAGTGGATTGTTCTTGCATGCTGCTTGCATCAGATGAAATCCCTCCTTGGCACAACTTCATTCCAATAAGAAAAAACTTACTCCAGGAACAAAATACATAGTTCTTTTTGTTTGATAATGCATCATATAAATATTAATTGTCTGCCCAAAGAGAAAACAATAAACATATGTTTTCATTTTAGCTGGAGTTACAACAGGCTTTGATAGAGGATGGTTTAAAACTAAGGGCCTCGATTTGTAGCCACACGAGCTCTTCAGCTGAACTCCGGGTGACCGCTCATGTCTGGGAGATCGCTGTCGTGCACAAGTGGCTGGGGGCTTGGTTTTGAGTTGAGTCTTCTGTTTTGATTCGTTTTAATACAGACACTAAGCGTTATGACATCCAGGTGCTTATTAAAGTGTCTTGACTGTAGCATTGCTATCAGCTTTCTCTCTTGTCTGCTAAAGGATGCCGTGTTTCTGCCGGTCCTTTTAGCAGGGAGAGAGCAGTAGCTGCCCGGATGCTTAGACACTCTGTAATATTGGTAGGATATTAAAAAGCTGCTGCCTCTTTTAGATGCTGCTCCTGCAAATGAATATTGACTTCTGTTGTGTTTCAGATCTTCTGAATTTGTCAGGTAGTCTGTAGCGTTGAACTACACGCACCTAATTAGCTGCTGATTTGGAAAAGAAAGGTTGGCTTGTAGGAAATGATGAGCACCGGCAGGCTCGCAGCTCTGCACCAGGCAAGTTAAACAAATACGAGCTTAAATGTGGTTTCAATCAGCTCCATTTAGACACCCAAGTTTTCAAGTTTCTCCAGGAGGTCCGTAATGAAACAGGCTTGTTTTCTTTCCACCTCGCAAAGAAACAGCAACAGGAGAAGAATCCTGCTAGAGTTTGCACGGGCCAAATAGCCGGCCGCTGCAGGAGAGCAATTCGGGATGCCAGACTGGATGGGGCAGCATAAAGGAGTTTGAGACCGTTGCTAAGTCCGGGAATACTGCCTATGACTAACGCACAACTCTGTCTCTAATGAGAGGAGAGGAGGTCACAGCCATTACTGCAGCACCTGGGCTGCTAGCTGGGATGCAGTGGGGTGGCAGAGGCAGGCCTGATTAAGGCTGTGCAGGTGCGAGTGGGTCAGGAGTAGGTTCCCTTCCCTGTTAACCTCCCCTCATCCCAAATATATTGCCTGCTGAACGAGCATCTTTTCCTTCTGCCTTTTACTGGCTGCTACAAGCGGTCGGTAAGGGTCTTTTTTTTTTGCTAATATTATGCTGTTAGTAAAGATGCATTGATTTATTAACTGTTCAGGTCTTTTTTGTTTTCCTAGTGCTGGGAGCAGTGGCTTAGGAGTAGCAGCTTGCTGCCCTGTAAACTACTTACGACAAAATGTTTTGCGAGATCGGATTGATTTCTTCCAATTTGTAAGTCGTGTAGGCTTACCAGTTTGAGCTTTTCATAATACCTTCTGGCTTTGCATTGAGTTTATTACTTTGTTTTTAAGCTTATTAAGTGTGGATGTACACAGTATATTTGGCCTGATTTGGCTGAAGCAGACTCTTTCAAGAGGTCATATGTTTTTTTGATACCCAGTAGTTAATGTGTGATTTGTTTTGGTGCAATTAAATGTGTACGTAAAAATCATGTGGAGTTAGCAAATTGCGCAATGCATCTTTTTCTGTAAACTACTGTCATTAAATGAGAACAAAAAATGAAATATGGCAATCAAACAATTCACTTTAGACAAATTGCATTTCTATCACGGTTTATATTTTTCTGTGTAATTAAAAAGGGCTTTATAAAGAAAGAAGTCTAGTAGTTACGCAGAAGGAAAGTCTTCTAAGCAAAATTCAGTTTTCTAAGGAGGCTTTGTCAGTTCTGAATAAACCCTGCAATAAATTTAAACCCGGTGTTTTAAAATTGTCTTTATAAAATGGACTGTTCTCTATAGAGTTCACAAATTATACACAAAGGATTTATAGTAAACTACTAAAGTAACATTAATATATTGCATTACAACATGCACTGAGACAAAACTGCAAAATCTGCTTGAAAAAGAAGCTGATTTGCAGGACTCTTGCGAAGCAGATACGGTAAAAGTTCTCCATCATTTCTCCCAAGAACCGCTGTTACGTTGATTGTTGATTGTAGGTGGCTGTTCAAAGGCTTATAGAGGGTTGTGTTTTTTTTTTTTTTGCACAGGTTTGTGGCCGTGGCATTAAAAGCAGGTTTGAAAAAGGCAAAAATAAAGGATTTAAAATCAAAACAAGATCTAGTTTGGTCCTGGTGGGTATCTTGTGCCTCTTCCCGAATTTCATAAGATTTGCCCAGAATGTGAAGCGGGGAATTTGGGCCAGTGCTCTTCATTCCTTTGCTGCATTTATAAGTTCTCTGGTATTTTTATGTATTTATAGCAAACAGTCTGTAGCATGCTCTGTATCTCTTGCAATCGAGACAAGCCAAATCATCTGTCACCAATATGTATGTCAACATCCTGAAACCACAAAGAGCACCTCTTGGTAGGCACAACCAACGCTTCATTTCAGCGATGCAATTCATCACCCTCTTGAAATGAAGAGCACGGAGAAATCTGAACCTGACATCTTGGCTCTTCTGTGCAGAGAAGTCGGCTCTATGTGATGAGGCTGAAAAATGGCTTTAGGAGGGTAGGATTCACCTCACCTAGCTGTAGCCATCTAAAAGTCAAGCATCTAGTTGACAGTAATTGTGTAAGTTCCCTCCTTAGCCAGAGGACAGGTTAATCTTGCCAGTCTGAGACAATTATGTTTGTCTGGGAAAGTCAATGAAGGTGCAGCCTCTGTCCATCAACTTGGGTAGGAATTGGGGTTACGGGACCGGGCACCTTGGCTTTCAGATGGCTGGCATTGAGCGCACTGAATTCTTTATCCAGGGACCGATCCAGGCCCCAGCAGCTCATCTTAGGGAGGCTGAAGGAAAAACGTAGGTAAACGTACAGCAGAGAGCCCGGATGAATGATTTACAGTCTGACTGGAAATGAGTCTTATTGCTTATTTATTATTTTCATTTTAAAGTTGACCCAGTACATAGTAGTTTCGTTTTTACTGTCAAACTACTTTTTTACTGTCCAGTTTTATCACCAGCAATAGAAACATTAGAAATAGCAACAGAAAGCCCTTTTCTGCTTTCTGCCCTGCTGTCTCTTTTAACTTCACTGAAAAAACATTGACAAATGAAAACATGAACCATCATTTTTTTTTTTTTATCATTAGCGTAAGGTAGGAATGGAGTAATACTCCTGTTTTTCTATTAAGATTCTGTTCTGCTCATGAAGGATTTAGGAATATCCTTTTTTTGTTTGTTTGTTTGTTTTTTTAAAAATGGTCCAATATCTCATCCAGGGCAAAAGGCTTTTACCAGCCACATAGTTGATACACTTGGGGTCTGTACCTTGCTTAAGTCTCTCAAGGCACAACTATGGAAAGCTTGCTTTGGAGAGGCTGTAAGCTTTGTGCCTGGCCCTGGGCACGGGACCAGTTTTCAGCATGGGAGCAGTTTTTGGCCCCTGAGCAGTGTCTTGACGTGAAAGCTGTCCCTGCGATGGAATGCAGCTTACCTCTGAAGCTGCGGTCAGTCTTGCAAAGTAGCTCTGCAAGAGCTAGCAAGAGGGAGGGGCGAGCTTTGTGTTTGTTATTCGCTTCTGATTTCCATGACAGTTTACAGGAAAGACAGTTGTAACTAAATGTCAGCCCAGGGAGCTCAGTCTGTGGTTGGTCTGCAGAGCAGTAACGCAGCATGAGGGGTCAGGTTTGCTGAAGGGCGCAGGAGCTGGGGTGAAGGGAAGACGACTTATCCTCTCCCTCTCGGTTAACACCACCCGGTGTGATGTGCTGTGCCTGGCATACGACCGGGGAACTGGTGGGCAGCGGCGCTGCCCCCTCAGCCACCCGCAGGGGTGCGTCCAGCCCTCGCTTCTGCACCTCGCACTCTAGTTAATGAGTCCCGACGGGTTTTGGTCCAGGATAGGATTTATATAACTCCCTCTTTGCTGTGTTGGTTCCACAGGACTAAAGAGGAGTGAGAAGTAGTAAAAATCTATTTTGGTCACTAAAGTAAGCAGACATGACTCAGAATACTCACTGGGAACAGATCTGCTGGATGAAAAGGTGCCATTTTTACATAGTCACTTTTCTGACCATGCCCTTTAAACTCTTACAAAAATAGAATACTTTCTCTGGCACTTCTCTTGGAAAGCAGAAATGGGAGTGAGAGCAAGGACGTTTGCTGCGCTTCAGCCCCTGCTTCGAAACCGGACAAATTGTGTGCGAGTTTTGTAAGGCATATGTAACATATGTTTAACACCAGAAAAAATAGAAAGAAGGCATTTGAA
Source organism: Fregata magnificens (assembly GCA_013389945.1). Taxonomy (NCBI): domain Eukaryota; kingdom Metazoa; phylum Chordata; class Aves; order Suliformes; family Fregatidae; genus Fregata; species Fregata magnificens. The sequence goes on along the minus strand of WAAD01026621.1, from coordinate 311,825 downwards.
TTTTGTGGGGAGGGGATTTGGGCTTGGATAGTTTTACCGTTTGTAGTGGAAAAGTGTGATTCCCAGTTCCTGCCTGCTGATGGTTGGATGAATTCTGGCTAGCTCTCTGCACCGATTTCTGGCATCCTCGTGTCCCTGTAGAGGTACAGTTCAGATCAGTAGACTCGTCTGAAGCACAGCGAGGCTCCTTTTGACCATTGACTCTGGGTTCCTCTTGGACCGTGAGTGGTCTAAGCTAAAAATGAGCCTGAAACCACATTGACGTAAGCCATGAGTGTTTATGGACCTGTGAGGAAACAAATCATCACTGGCAACTAGAGTCCCAAAGTGGCAATGTTGATGCTGACGTGAGATGCGAGTACCCCCCGCGCCGGCGGGCTGAGCGCCCGTCCAGCTCCCGGTGAGGTCGATGGAGCTGGGCTCTTCTGCGCCGGCTGCGGACCTGCCCCAGCCAGATCCCCATCCATATCGGCCCTCATCTGCATTTCATGGAAAGGATTAGCAAGGCAAATGATTTCTCAGAAAGTTACTTGCAGCTAAGTAGGTGATACTGAATTTTTGAACCCTTGTCCCATTTTTATTTCTAATGGTTTGGTAGGAGGCTAGAGCCTGGCTGGTGCACAGAAACGCAAAACCAGTTGTGTAAACCACCATGTGTGCTTAGGGGTGTTTGTCAGTCCTGTTCTCCTTTGGACCATTGCTCTCTTGAAAAGAAAAACAAGAAGACCTTTTTTTAACATATTTGCCACTTTCACCAGGTTTTACGTGGAAAAAAACCACCAACCCTTAAATTCCTCTTCCTCCTCCGTTCCAGAATAACCCATGAAAGAGTTTGAGAACTCTGAATTTCTGTTCAGTGGATGAAATCTTGACCTCGTTGAAGTGGCGGAAGCTTCTCAGTTGGCTTCCAAGGGGGCAGAGCTATTCAGCTTACAAGTTTCTTCCTCATGTTTCCACTGGGCCTGGAAAGCCGTGGAAGTGTTTTCGCTGCGGTGGTTTCCTAAAGCCTTAATTCCCCCCCCCAGTTACTACAGCATTTAAAGGCACTGTCTTTTTAGCACGGGAAACAGGCACTGCTTTTCCCTCTTGATAAAATTTCCCTTACAGGAGCTCAGAGAATTTCCACTTTCTCTGTGTGGGCTCATCTTTCATAGAGGAGGAGAGATGGGTCATACACCTGCAGGTCTTATGACTCCCTCCTGCTCCATCTCTGGCCTCCTCCCAGTCCCTTGGCAGCGAGGAGTCGGTGAAGATTTGCTGTCAGGGTCTCCCGTTTTAATTCTCTCACAGGGCCCAGTAGCCTCCTATTGCAGGGGAATCCTAATTTTTCTGGTTTAAATTTGAAAGGCGTTTTGGATATGATGACATATACAGCCAAAGCGCATCACCTTTTACATATCAGCTCCTTCTCTGGCAGTGAGACAGGTGATTTCAACAGGCGAGAAAAGGGAGGAAAAGCCTGACAGGCTTGGGGGACATGCAGATTGTCACTAACCCGACACTGAATGGCCATGAAGATAGACTTTCCTTCTCAGCCCCCCTTGTGTTGTCTAGCAGGGAGCTGAGACAACCACGGGGAAACTTTAAACTGCAGGTTTTGAGAACAGAGCTAGTTTGGAAGTTTGCTGTGTTCGGAGAGCCCCCGTGCCTCTTCTGAGCACTGAAATGGTTCAGAAGTCAAACTCACCCAAGGAAGATGCAGCGCGGCGAAACACAGTGCGTAATGAAGCACCTCAATTTACCTGCTGTCACGGACTGGGCAGTCGCTGGAGGTCACAGCTGGGTGCCAAGGGTCCCGCTGCTCTGAGCACAGCCTACCCTAGAGGGGTGCAGCTGGTGGCGTGCTGGGGTTAGCCGTGGGGTTTGATACGCCCTACGCCAGTGTTTCCTAACCGCGATGAACTGAGGGGCTACCTACAGTTTGTACAATTATACCCCCATTTTTTTGTGTGTGCGTATCTGGCAGTTGTTTGCCAGGGGCAGAGGGAATGAATGAGGAACTGAGCTTTTAGGTAAACAAAATGTTACTGTTGTACTGCTATAATTACAAGCATTTTAAATTAGGTATTGACAGCAGTTGAGAGCCGGTTCTCGACTCTGCCTGCTGGCAGGCAATGAGATGTCTACCCGTTCCTAAGGGGAGCCTTATTGCAGGCTGTGAGAATAACTCATTAACCAGTTGTTAGTCTATGGCGGTGTTACTCCACATATGGTCTGCGGGCTGCGGGTGGTCTGGAAGACATTAGAAAGTGGTCTGAGAAATGGCTGCACAAGAAAGGCAGAAATAACCCCACATAGAAAGATTCAGGTTCCCACTCCACTGGCAGGGACGTGCCCATGTCGGCGAGTTGCCGTGAGTCAGCAGGCTGTGCCGGGATACAATTGCCTTAGCCCCCTGGCGTGAGCCTAAATGTATGGGTCTTGAGTAATTGCACGTGAGGGGAACCTTTGCCTGATCACATCGATGTGGAGCAAGTCTTCCTCCGTTAAGGAGGATGAATGCTTTGCCTCTTCTTTCTTGTGTTTTTGAAGCACGGAATGGGCTAAGGGATGCTGCTTCTACATCCGTGTTGCTAGCGGTAATGAATGCTACGGGGAAACGGACGGCGGCAAGCCCATTTCCTTCACAGTGGGAGGAAAGTAGTAATTCAGGAGACCATTAAACATTAGAAATACCTCTACGAGGTCCCTACAAAGATACACTCCATTTAGATTAAAGTCCCGTAGGGCCAATTATCTTGGAAGAACATGAGAACTTAAACAAAAGCTGAGTTAGGTATGCTGCCCACCAATGGATTTGAGCAGAAATGGATGCAGTGAGAGAACACTCATGTGTATTATGAAAGTGAGAACATTTAGAGTAGGTCTGTGCAATAACCAACTTTTACTGTTCCCCCAGGATCAGCGTGCACAGGAAATATCTGTGGCATGCTTGCTTTTCCTGGAGATGACAGCAACCCTTTGGCAACCACTTTGTAATACGTGCTCAAGACTTTTCAAAATGTTGGGCTGTTGTTTTATGAAGGTGCTTTGATTTTCTGCTGCCAGAGCCCTTACGCCTGGCTTCCTGCCCTTCCTAAACTTGCCCATTCCCATTCCAACCCTGGACACTTCTCCTCTAGTGCCATTCAGTCGCTGTGACGGTGCCTCCATTTTCTCAGTGCTAGCATCGGGATGGGGCTTGAGGAAAAAAGGGAAGCAAACAGAAGTCCCTTATGCTCCTTGTGTGAAAATAACCTCTATGGCCTGTGCTGGTGTATGTCTGGGTGGCTCTGGACTCCTGGGGATGGAGACATGACTTAACACCGCGTTGTGGCTGGAGGGTTAGGGCAAACGAATTTGAAACACTTTGTTTCAGTTAATGTTTTCTAAGAGCGGGCTGAGTAATATGCACAAGACTACAAGGCAGAGCTTGATACTAGCACTGGGCTTGAAGTCTGCCTTTGCTTCAGCTGCTAGACCACAATTTTAATAGAGCATTTAGTAATTTGCCGTTAGACCTGGGCGCTGGAGTGCACTGAACCTTTAGGCGAGGGATTTTGAAAATGAGTCAGTTCTAAGACACTGGAGCAACAAGTTCCTAAAAGCGTTGACTGATGCAAATTGCTGCCTGGTCTTGAAACGGCCTCTTCCATTTAACACCATAAAAGAACTTTCTTAAGAGAAGACACAATAAACAGTCTGAGGTCTAATAACTGAACATGCAAGCCTGAAAGGTTTTAAAATACTTCTCACTTAAATAAGAATCATTAAAGTTGTAACTGATAATGAGAAAAATGCGTGTGCCGTTAGTGGTTTACCACTTTGGTTCCAAAAGGATAAAAACAACTTCAGAAAAGAGACCACAGACTGTCCATTTTCAGCCTCAGTGTAGGGTGAATGCTTCGGAAAATACGAAACCCATCGTTTAAAATAATAAATTTAGTATTTGTGTTTTGGAAACATGGTCGGAATGCCCTTTGAACACATGGGAGGGTGGCGATGCGGGTCTCGGCGGCTGCAGCTCTGGTGCAGCGCGGGGAGCCCCGGCGCTGGGGGTCCTTGCCCCGGTGCCGCAGCGGGGCACCGGCTCGTCCTCCTGCTGGGAACAGTGTGGGGGCAGCCTCGGCCTTCCAGCCTGCCTTCGGGATCCTCACCTGGGTGGGGAAATCTGTCTGTCTCACCTTCCCCCAAAATGGTGCAGGGCTTGGCAGGTACATGAGGACAGCCTGGCATCATTTCTGCATCGGCCCTGGCGTTGCCTGCTGCAAGAGTAGTTAGGTTTTTTAAAAATGGTTACCTTTCAGTCCCAGCTCAGCGTGCTGGTAGGGGAAATAAAAGATACTGCATCTGGGAGGCACTCGGTGCCTCAGGGCGTCTCTGGGACCTCGTGGCTGAGGAGCAGCATCAGTGGCGGTGGTATGACCTCGTTTAATTAGTCCATCTGCGCCAGCTGCTCTTTTCTTTGAGGACGGCCCCTTCCCCTTCTTCTGCACCCTTTTTCCCCCCAGGCAAACTAGGTTGGACCCTATCTCCTGCTCAGGTTAGTGGAAGGACTTGCGTTGACCTCAGCCAGGACTGACTCAAACCCTTGAGAAGACCTGGTGTTTCCTCCTGGGAAGGCTAAGTGTGGGACTGGGCGCGCTGTATTCTAGCCGTGTCTTTAGTAAGGGCAGCTGGAGGTTGAAGCGTTCTCTCAGACTCTCTCTGATGGTAAATACAACTACACTGGGTTTTACTGATGCTTCATGCAGCCATATCACGTTGACTACGGTGTTTGCTCTTAACGTAAAAATGGAAAGTTTCCCCAGCTCCCTCCATGAAAATGACTGTTGTGCCTTATTCAAAATGAAAAGCAATCAAGGAAGGAACACAGCTGGGCGAATGACAAGAGAAACAGAACGGTGCCAGGGTGAATTTTTATGGAAATGCTCTCTGAATAGTATTTCCATGAAAAAGCAACTTACTTGCAGATGTAGGCTGCGTTTGCATGAAAGAGAGTGTGATGCACCACACCCTGAATCTGTCAAGGTCTATAAACTTTTCACGTTTTTTAAGTTTAGGCAACAGAGAGGCCATATGTAAGACACAAAGGTTTTCTTCTTCACTTCAAGGTAATTATGTTCTCTCCAGAGGTAGAAACTGTAAGCCAGGGGAAAATAAAAAAGGAAGTTTATGGAAGAAACATTTCAAATATAAAGTAAACTTCAAATATAATTTGAAACATAAAGTAAATTAATCTATCAAAAAGGAAATTTTCAGTATCAAGAAAGGATACTGACTTGACCTTTCAACAGCGTCCTAGTTATAACAATGACTTGTAAGTCTGTCGGTGTCAGGCTGTGTTGGTGTCCTCTTAGCAAAGGAGCATGAGTGGCTTAAAAACTGCAAAACCTGGGTTTTTTTCTCATTCACGTTAGTAGAAACAGGATTAGGGGAACAATATGAAAAGCAAGAAATGAAAGATGATTGATGTTAGCATTCGAAAAACAGGAGGCGGGGGTGGGGGGTGGGGGAAGCGCAATGGTAAAAACATCAGCCCATACTTGAAATTGCCACACTTTGATCTACTTAAACACCTTTTTTGGAGATGTTGTAGCCTTCTCAACAGGCTGGTTTCCAAATGGCCTGACCGATTTTTGTGTAGACTTTCTGGCTATCAGCAGAGCTCTTGCAAAGGTTGATTTTTGGAATCTGTTGATTTTCCCGTATTTCTGGGATTTTTTCATGTCATACCAATCGAGTTTGAAATGTGCTGGGAGAGAAATTCTTGAGACAGCCTTGGAATTTTTCAGCCTATTCCTGCATGTTGCTTTCTGAAATAAATGGGAATGCATTTTTTTAATTTATGATAGCTTATAACTTGATGTCATTGCTATTCTAAGAACAATAATCAAGGATTGTTATACAGACTTGATTGTTTACATTTCCTTTTGACACTGCCAGTGATAAGCTAGAGGTAATAATACTAAGCGTATTCTGTCATCTTCTCAAAACTTGTCACGATTGAATAGAATATCACTGAGCATGGATTTTAAAGATAAAGGCATTTGTCAAACACTATAATGTATTCATAAAGGTCTGCAGTGGAAATCCCATACAGAAGAACTTTGGAATGGGTAGCCCTTGGCTCTGGTAGTTGGGAGCAGAGATGAGTGACTGCCATTTTTAAACAATATTAGGTTTGCCAAAAGGAAAAAAATGAAAAGGAATCTGAGGAGGAGATTGTGAAACTGTGAGCAGATTTGGCCGTGGCATTAAAAAGAGTTAGAAGATGTGCTCTGTAAGGGGTCGGTAGCTCTGTTGCTCCCCCATACCGATGTAGGTCTCTTCCCCGCGTCCCAGTCGGTTATGGAGTTGGAGATCCACGTTGATCGAGGACCTTACAGCGAGGAGCCATGGTGAAGTGACGGGGAATCACCTGCCAGCAGTACATGGGAACGCATCCCCCCTTGCTAGGTGACAGTGGGCAGTGTCCTTGCTCCTCTCTCTGAACCTCCCAAGGTGGCATGAAGGCCATCCAATAAATGCCATAAGTCATGGAAAATGCGTCGGTAGCATGTGCCGATACGGGTGGAACACAGGAGGATGGAGAAGGGGATCCTGTTACCCCCTGTTCAGCTGCACAGCCCTTTCAGCCAGTGGAGAACTAAATGTTAACCCTTTCAAAGCTCCCCTGGTGAGGAGGGAGAAGGCAAGAAAGTGTTTCTTACTTCACTGAGATTTGACTTTAAAAGGTCTGTATGAGCATAGAAGCGCCATGGGGAAACAAAAGTACAAGTGGCTCAGCAAATATTGCGGATGGCAATGGCCATCCTGGGGTGAGTGAATACAAGGCTGGGTTCAATCTGCCACAGTCAATAAACTGTTTGTGCTGCGCTTTCATGCTCTGCGACGTCAGAAGAGCGTTGGAGTGAATTACAGCCTTCTGTTTACTCTGGGACTGTTCATCATCCCTTGTGTAGTTGGAGACATGTTTCACTACAAGAAGCAATTCACAGGACATTCTCCTAAAGAGAAGAAAAATCAGTTTATATCAATGCATGACTTCCTACTGTCTCTGGTTAGCCCCCACCCCACCCCGTACCCACAAACATATTCATGCATCGCTGACTTAGCACTAGAAAGGGGATATTACATCTCTAGGTTATTTCCCCAGTACTTTTATTTTTCAGCCCACTGCAGGAAGGGTTCATAGAGTATATCCAGAAAGATGTTTTTGTTCCCCCACCTTGGGTTTCAGTCCCAAGACTGCCAATTAAATTATCCCATAAATCCTCCATTATAGGTAGTAAAACCTAATTTTAGATTTCCTGCCCACTCTAGTGTCCTGCCTGATTGCTACCAGTTGGATAGAGGCTCAACCTGTTAAGCAGACAATTGCAGTGAATTGACTGTTTCTTTCTGTGCCACATGTGGAGAACTTTTTAATATGTGGCATTTGGTCATAATTCTCTCTGGCTATTTTCTACCTTTTAGTTGCGCAAACTTTTTTTTTTTCCAAGGCCGAAAAGTAGACATCTGTAATTTATTCTTTTGTCAAATTTTTTTGTGAGAGACAAGGTTGTTACCCTGTGGATTAGGGGGGATGTTAACCTGCCTGCCACCACTAAAACAGTAATAGTTTAAAATTAGTTTTTATATAATTCCTGTTTAAAAGAAAAGCCCTGCGTTAATAGAGCTAACACATTTCCGTGTAAGCTGAAAATATTTCCGGTCATCTGAATAAAAATGCATTCTTTCCCTTCTTGTTCAAATGCAAACATATTATTTAGCTGCAAACAGTGCTAATTTTCTTGAGGGCGGCTTCTGCTAACCGTATGCTCATGGAGGAGCATTTATTTCACACACAGTCTCACTAAAGATTCCTATTTTATCCCGAGTATCAACGACCCCTAGCTTGGTATGTTTCTTCATAAGCTTTACTGAGGACAAATAATAAATAAGTTTGTCACAGAAAGTGGTTTTATCATGCGAATAAAGTGTAAGTATCCGTGCATCAGTGCCTTGATCTTTGGACAAAAGAATGCATTCAGTGTGGAGCACTTCTGTCACTGGGATTTAAGCAGAATTCCCAAACCTGTCTGTGAGGAAATACTATGAGAGATTAACACCTTTCTTTGGCTCTCTGCTAGATTTGTTGTTGTTGTTAGCCTGGTAAAATTCCTGACTCATCCAAATCACAGATTTGGATACTGTAGAGGTACTTGAGTATATCTTGTACCTCCACAAAGCACTGTCTTTCTGAATGTATTTCCTGCCTGAATAAATTGGTAATGTTTTAACAACTCCGTGTCAAATCAGGAAGATAACGTGGCAGTCGGTAGGGGACTGTTTCATCTCCACAGTATGGTGACAGGGTGCATATAATGTTACAGGCATTTGCAAAAAGGAAAAATACTGCAAAGAGACATCACGTTGAAGGAGCAAACACTGCTTCTCAGACTAACGTAACACATGTGCCAGACCAGGACTTTCCTCCAAGATCCAGCTTTGGTGATCCATCAGCTGGTTTGCATAAGGAGACTTTAGCTGAACCTCTCAGTGAAAACCATAGGATGTGCTGGTATTGCTCAGGTGGTGGCATGAACTTGTCACTTAAGAAGCGTCCATCCTTGCTGGTGGGCAGGGCTGCGGGCACAGAAAGGTGCGGTTCTGTTCAGATGGGGAAATTCGTTTTTTTAGTGATCCCGACCCACAGATACCAGCAGTCGGTGAAGTGCGAAATCAATCAGCCCCCTTCGGCAGTGGTGTCCTCTGTGGATTCTTTCATGTCTAATTAAGGCTGCTCCTTTTTAGCTTTCCCCTCTGTGGAGGTACCAACAGTATTTCCCTGCTTCATCCAGCTGTTTGCCTCCCTCACTCTTTATGCAATGTAGTATTTTCAAGTCTATTAACCCCCTGTTAAATTTGGGGAAAACCGGGCGATGACTCCTAAGCTGATGGAAGAAAAGGTCAAGAAACGCTCATATATGCACACAGCGTGATATCTCAAGTCTCATTACTTGAAGAACTGGGCTAAAAATGGAACCACTGTGGTCTCCTTGCTAAATGGATCTTCTCCACCTAGCTTTGTTTATCGTACTGTGACTCTATGTGGAAAGATTATCAGTTGTTGAGTGATGCCTGAAGCACTGTATAAAAAATAAAACATACACAAAGACTAACAAAGAAAAGAAGAAAGGAAATTAGGCCTCCCAGTCACAGCACTGTTCCTTTAATGGCTGATGAAATATTATATGTATTTTTCCAGTCGTATTATTTGTCCAATTTAGGAACCTGGAAATATGAGAAGGGATGGTCACACTGGTGCTCTGAAATGGAGAACAGACAGAAAGTAGGAAACCATCTACGTGTTTTCTGTACTGAAGTACAGAAAGCACTTTAAGTGCAAGAGTGACAGACAGTGCCCTTTGGGGTACTGAGCTCTGTGAAGTGCTGCTGAATTTCTTGGCTGTGTAGTTGACTCCAGAAATCATCCCTTGGAGGAGAATTGTGCTGCACAATCAAAACTTTAGGTCCCTAGACACAGTACCTATAAAGGAAATCTTGAAATGTAATCCAAGTGACTCTAACTACTCAGTCACATCTGTATATCTGTAGACGGCATGGGAAAAAAAATTCTTCGAAGCAGAGAGCACTTGATTTATCCGTGGGGTATAATTCTGAAACCTAGTCACGGTGTGTAAAATGTCAATACTGTAAATTACGTCCTAGTTGAATGTTTGGTATCAAACTACCAGCAACACCTTCATCTGTGCCAGAGGTTCCAGCTCCCGTGTCTAGCTTCTTCTGCACTTCAATGCATGTTTGTTGTACCCTGAATTTCTAATTTAGGAGCAGCAAGAAGTGAAGTGAAGACAATTTGATACCCAGTCCAGTAACACCAGGAATTCTACACTGATTGTACTGATTGCACCGGGCACTTTCATACTTATCTCATATAAAAATATTAGCTTTTTACATTGAGCTGAGAATTTTGCTGAATATCCAATGTCTTGCATGGGAATGCTCTTAATTCTAGGTATCTGGCTTCAGAATTTGAACTAGGCTTGTGTCAAGCCTGTGCTGGCTTGAATATGCTACTGTTACCAGAAAAAAAGTCTCTCTGGTATGCTAAGAAGAGGGGACGTGCTGGGGTTTGCAATTTTAGCATTACAGATTCTTTATTATTAATAGATTAGTGGGGATTTTTCCAAAGACTCCTATGAGTCACAAGAGCTCCTGTTACTAAATTTCATATACTCATTTATTTATACAACTATACATGAGGTCTTATGGTCTTTTCAGCCCAGAAAGAGCCAAGGTACTGTAAGTGTAAATGCAGTTTATTGAGTTCTGGAGATCATAAATATCTCCTTTAACATCTGATTTATCTTGAACTATATGCATTGAAAGAAGTGTCTCAAAATTAGGAAAGAAGGGGCATATGCTACTCCTTTGGACAACCTGTGTATTCATACCCAGAATGAAACTTTGGCAGAGAGTAGTTAGAATTAAACTGTCACCACCAGGGCAGCTTTACTTTATGTACTGCAAGGCTATACGAGTTTTATAGGTTCATTTATTTGGCTGATTAACAGTCCAGTCCTGCTCTTGACAAAGCCTCCTGTTTTTTTTCATTCCCGTGCCTTCCACAAGACGAGCAGAAGAGATAAAGTCTCAGGCAGAGGGAAATGTAAGAAGAGGAATTTCAAGGGAGGAAATTGTGTGTTCTTCATTTCCCCCTCCCAACATAAATTTGTCTGGACTTCATGACAACATTTTGTTTTCACACCATGTAGAAACCGTCCAGACAGATCTCAGCAATGCAAGACCTCAGTATACAAGGGAGCCAACTACAGACAATGCCACGTGGAGACTCTTCCATGCTGGTAAATATCAGGCAAAGGGATGCCATCAGCTCAGTGGACTTCTGAGTGTATCATCTGCTGCTACCAACCCACCAGGCACACTGGTAGCTCCAAAGGTGGCTTTGTGGTCACAGATGAAGATGTTTTCCTTTGACCTCCCAGCTGTTTGATGGGTATTTTCCAGAGGTTTGTCGCTGTCACAATTAGCCTTTGCTGCAGGAGCTCACTGGCCACCCATACTCCTCCTCCATTGCTGTCAGCAATGACTTTGGATGCCTCACGCTCCAAACAGCCAGAGAGAGCCTGGAAAACTAAAGTCAAAGCATAGCCATTAAAAAGAAAGGGCTCAGAAGGAACGTTCAATATACTGATGTCATTGAGAACTTACTGCTTTTTATATCAAGGTGCTAGCCAGAAGAACTGGAAGAAATGTGTAGCATATATTGGAGAAAGAAATCAGCACCAGATGATGGTCTATGTTCTGTCAATCTTTCAGCTTCTTCAGGTTGTTCACTCTATGGGTGGGAAGCCTGCACGTTTAAGGGTGTATGTGTCAGCCCGAGTTTGTGCGCTTTGCTGCTGAATGGTTTCATGTCATGATTTGTTCAATGCCAAGTGCAAGAAAGATACAGCTACATTCAAACACAAGTTTCTGTAAATGTTATGTAGATCATAATGATGTAGGTTGGAATAATTTTTCTTTAATGAAGTGTAATTAAGCTATTCAAAGTAATTAATGAGTTTGGGTGTTCCTTGTTGTCTTTTTTGAGTCTTTGCAGATGGGTGCTGAGCAGTTTTTGAAAATCTGGCCTCTTTCTTGTCTGGACTGGATTGACAAAATCACTAGTCTACTTGGAAAACAGTTGCCTGTACTTCTTGCTACCATGGGAAAAAACCAGCATTCTGAGAAAATATTTGTACTAATGTTGTCTTTGTCTTTTCTTCCCATCTATCTCACCACTACTGAAGTGGAATGACAGGCAGACATTGTTTTCTTGCAAACTAAAGGTAACGAGGGAATGCCCCTATCTCATTTATTTCAACTATAATGAAAAAATGTGAGAGTTAGGAACATTCTGAATAATTGAATGACAGTAGTATGAGTGTTTTCAACAAAACGGTACGCTATCATTTCATTTTCCACAAGCAAATGAAGGTGATGCATCAAGACATGCAAGTAATGGTGATAAAGACGAGGACTATTGTACCTAAAGGTGCAAAATGCAATGACAATATAAAAAATTCTCAAAAAAAAAAAATTTTGTTTTGGGTTAAAATGATAAAACAACCTGAATACATGCCTGTCCGTAGACAAGTTTGAGGCAACTTTTCTTTCAAAAGGTCTGCATGGGCATAGCTGGCTTTCCACCCCATTTTAAAGAGGCAGGGAAATTCCTCCCATGTGCAGGTAGTGCAGAGCTGCTTTTCTACTGTGTTGAGCTATATGGTGACTTCTGTCATGCCCTCTGCCATGCTGCCTTTATATGGGCCTGCCGTAAAGTAAAAGCTGTTTTCCAAGGTAAGAAGGTATTTAAAAGGTCACAGTGGTCATAATAACCCTTGGGCACACTGGACATACAAGACAGCATGTGCTGTTGCTGCTTTATTCTAAAAGGTATAGAAAGAGGAGACTGGCAGAAAGTAGGATGTTTAGTTATCCTCCTTTATCTTCTGACAAGACAGCTGGCCAACGTGTTATTCTGCTTTTCCTTTGCCATTATTTATTTTTCTTCCCTGTGGAAAGCAACATCTTCTTTTAAGAAACAAATTGTCTCCTTACTTGCCTCTGCGTTCCTTCATACATGTTATGCTTGTTTCCTTTATTTGCCTTTCGCCTGATGACTGTGTCAGAGACAGCCTGTATCCTGAGGACATGTTAGTTGAGCAGGGAATCTACCTGTGAAATTACTCTTGGAATGAGTTTTCCCAGTGATTACGGAAAATAAGAACTATGCGCTGTGGGTGCACTGTTTACCTGTTTATTCGTATCAGTGCATGCAGGAAGAGCATGCTGGCTGGGGGGGTGTCATCTGTGTTAGTTTCCAGCAAGCTTCCCAAACCTTCCAAACCTTCCAAAACCAAAGTGTTGGTTTAAATCTGTAGTCCTAAATAATTTGAGATTCGGTTACTAGAAGTATCACATTTTTCCATAGTTGAGATGAGAGGAGGGAGCAATTATACAGGCAGGAAGTTCTCTGTAAGGAGTTCTTGTTCCTAAGCCCAAATTATTATTTTTAAATCCCTTTCATTTGTTTCACAGACTTCCACAACATTGGGTGGGTGTTCACAATTGTGTTTTAAAGCGTTTAGCGTAATATTTTTTTCCTCCCTACGCTTCTTTAGCACGGTTGTGAATCCGACCATTGGAAGTGTTGTCCCCGAGCTCTTCCTGTTTCATCCTTAAAAGTTCACAAATTTGATTCTGTCACTGGTCCTTGGAAATGCATTTTCCAGGGCACTCTGAACACCCAGACCTCCGTTCAGATCCCTACTGTAGAGTGCGGATGTAAAATGGCATCTCTCCTGTTTGGGATATTCTCAGTATAGCACTAAAGGGTGCTGTCGGATTGGTCTCCCTCCATCCCCTCCGTAGGAGTGGGTCCGTTTTTAAGGAAAACATTTAGTCATAGAGTGAAAAAGACTGTAGCCCAGTGGTTGAAACACGTGGAAAGTAGGGTGCACCTGTGCTAGTCTCTGCTACAGTGAATGTCGAATTATTTATGTAAAACATAACGTTGCTGAAAGGAGCAATTAAAGGCCACCGAGCCACGGGGGCAGGGGGAGGTGCACAAATCTGGGGAGAGGAGCCGTGGCTTTTCTTAGTTCCTACAATATCTGTTGGAAGCAGGACTGCTGTGGAAACTTGGTTCAAATCTTCTAATAGTTAGGGGTAGCCGAAAGCTTCATTTTTTTTCACTGAAAAAAATTCCATGAAGTCATCATCCCTAAATTCAAAAAGGAAGTGTCTTGCTTGGAGTGGTTCCCACCAAGAAATAAAAATATCAGCAGTATTCCCGTCACCAATACCACATTGTCCTGTTCTCTGCTCTGCAGGGTTTCAACACGCTCTGCTTATGGCTCCATCTTGCTTGATTTTCATTTCAGAGCATGGGAATATGCGTGTATTTTTAGGTAAATAGCTTTCCTTGGATTGCCCTGCCCCAAAGCCAGTTCTTTTTGGACTCCATGGGAGTGATCCTACAGCTTGCAATGGAAGATTTGCTGTTTATCCCCGTGTAAGGGGGTTTAGGCTAAGTCAATGGAAACTAAGTTGCAGAACAATTGCAGCTCCCAAGAAACTTTTATGTTGAGACCAGTGCCCATTTCCAGCCCCAGCGTGAGTAACAGGAGGCATCAATTAAATTGATTTTACTTATTTAGATGCGAGTTCATGTGCAGAGCCTTCCTCTCGTTAATAGCTAAACAAAAGTATGACTGAGAGGAAAAAGTATACTTTGCAGCTAGACATTAAATATTTATCTCCTTAAGTGGCACTTCATGTTTTCTTTATATTCTGTGGCAAGAATTCCACGGGGAAAAAAGCATTTCTAGACTAGGGAGAGAAGCTGCCCAAATGTATTTATGAAGATGCTTGATCCAAGCTGGGGATTTGGTTACTGTTTTAAAATTTTTTTTTCCCCCCATTTAGTAACTCTGATCCTGGCAGAGACGTGGGGTTTTGTTGCAGATGGTTGTTATACTGAAAGGACTGTATACTTACAATATGCTCCATAAGCTATTAAATGCTGTAAAAGCCTGGCTGACTTTATAGTTTGCATCCTGCCATTAGAGTTCCCTCTGAAGTCTTGTCAGAGGGATATAATTCCTCTCTAATTAAAGCTATTCCCCTTTTCCAAATGTGAAACTGGCCTAATTAATGACTAATTGTTTCACAAATATAAAGTAGGCCTAATTGTTCCTTACCCCTTGACTACAGTGTCCTGCTTACTCCCAGCTAGATTTTCTCTCCATTAAACTCCATGAGGACTACGATCTGTCGCCAGTGGAAAAGGGAAGATATTTGGAGCGTGTTATTTTTCCATTGATGGTGAAAATGGTCTCCCTGAGATGGTAGTATGTGGGTCCCCAGTTGCCCTACAGACCTCAGAAGCGGGATGAAGATTTTCAAATCGTTGCACTTTGCGCGCTTCTGAAAACACCAGCTCTTCTCTCCTCCTGCCTTTCTGCAAGGAGAGGAGAAAAAGGATGTCAGGGCCAGTTCCTTGAGGCAGGGTGGAATTAATGTTATAGGATCTGTGGTGTTGTGACATTGTCTGCGGGAAATCCTGAGTCATTTTGAAGTCATCTGGCACTCAAAACATTTCGTTAGAGCAAGTTCATGTGTACCACTGAGTCCTTAGGAAGTACATACATACGACTGCTGTATACCATAAAGGAAGAACATCATACCCATTACTAATACCATCCTAGTTAACTTTCCCCACCATGCACGTCCTTCTAAGGCAAAGGAATTCGATTCTTTTTTTTTTTTTTTGGTTTCCTCATTTTGGTGTATCGATCGATCTCTGAGTGCTCTCTCTTCCACTGCTCATTTACATGTTAGTGTGGGTCAGGTCCGAAGCCCACTGATAGGAGTGGGAGCTGAGCAGGCTCAGGGCCTTTGATTTTTGTAGTTCATATCTGAGCCTGAGTCAGTTAGCTGCTCAAGGGGTTCCCTCTGCGAAGTGTGAGCTGCTCGAAGATGAAGTACATGGATAATATACAACCAGTCCTGCAAACACTCTAGAAGTAAACTTCCCAAATTGCTGTGTTTAAAATGATGGCATACTGCAGCTGCAAGCATCAAAGACAGTGGAAGGGACAATACTGATTTCTTTCTTTTTCATCCCAACTGTATTTCCTTAGCAGGTTGCGCAAAGATTAGTCAAAGCTTGGGGTGGAAAGGATAGTGATTTACTTTTTTAATGCTACTGAAAAAGCAGAGTCATTGCTGTTATAGATCTAGTATTTGACATTTATACACACCTGGCACATAAAAAAGTGGAAGAAATTGGATCTACGTTTAAAGGAAATATTTTGCATCACTCAGTTAAATTCTTTGAACTTGCAGCTTGGTTTTTTTTTTCTTTTCGGAGTACATTTGTTTAAGGAAATGCAAGACTGATGTTACAGAAGACATAAATCTTAATCTACATGCTAACATGTCTAAAAAAGATCTTTAATACTGACATATATGACTTTTTCTAACTGTTAATAACTTTAGAGAACACAAAATGAACTTTTAGAATTGCACCAGGGCTTTGAATACTTACTAAAGCTATGATAATATGTTAGTTGTGACATGGCAAACCAGTGGCTTGGAGAACTGATGAGGCCACAACAGCCACAGGCTTATTCTTTTTACTTCACTGGTGGATGGCAAAAGGCTGTTTTAACATGTAGTCAGTATGAGATATGATAAATGAGATATGATAAATGAAGCATATCCTGATTCACTGTTCTAAGGGTTCGTATGCTCTTGAAATAATGCCTTCACTTGTAAAACTACGCACAGCTCCAGACGCACCCACAGAGATGGACACTAAAGCTCTCTTTTTTAGCTGAACTGAATTGCATTAGTACCTGAGTATTCTAGCAAGCCAATGCAGCGTTGAGCAAGAGATCAAAAGCATGAATAACAAAGGTCCAAAGCTTGCAGAATGGACAAAAAAATATTATTGCCATCTTCAGCTGCCGAATGGGAAGGTGTAGAGCAAGACAGAGCTACAGTGTTCTCAGACGTATGCAGCAAAGTCCAAGGGATTACAGTTGCAAGTTGCAACAGTGGAAATGGTGACTAGAAATAAGGAAAAACAAATCGCCATAAGGGTGGCCGCACACTGGAGGAGGTGGCCAGAGCGGTAGTGTGATTCTGGCCTGGGAGATATTCAGAGCTTGACTCGGCAAGGTCCTGAGCAACCTGCTGTAATTGGTCCTGCTTTGGGCAGAGGTCGGGCCAAATGACTCCACAGGTCCCATCCAACCGCAGTTGTTCTGTGGTTCTCCTGCCCCAGAGCTCACGTGTGTTCCACCACGTGAACACGGAGGTGCTGCAGGGAGCATGTGGTCGAGTCAGGAGGCGTTGCTAAATGCCTACAGCATCTTCTCCTAGCGTGAGGTGGGATTTCTTTGTGTGCTGTAGCAGGTGGAGGTAGACTTGGTGCTGTTTGATATCTTGTGCATTTGTGATATCTTGTGGGGACTTTCCATGAGTAAGGAGCAGAAAGGGTTTCTTGAGGGGCAAATGAAGAAGATACAAGTAGAGATAAAAGTTGGCCTACGTTGTAAGTAAGTTCATGTCAAACAGAAAGCAGTTTAAAGGCTCACAGTTCAACATCACAGTTGTTTTGGTAGACCTCTGCCATCTAGATGGGATCTCCTTTGCTAGATCTCCATGCTGGGCATGGAGTTCACCATATGGGAGACCCCAGGGCAGCACTGTGTTCGGAGTCCTTCCACGCCACCTCCGTTGACAGCACCTCTACAGCTGATACAAAAGCCATATGCTCAAATTACCATCAGTACTGTTGATTGTTTTTGAAGTTGGTCAGAATCAGCACAGAAGAGTCAGCAGGGTTTTGGAAGAAAAAGTGTTGGGAAAGGTTGAATAATTTTTGGATGAAACATTTGTCAGCTCTCGCTGAGCATAGGAATGGGAGTGAGACCTGGAAATGAAGATGATTTTAGACATAAACACTGCAAAAAAAATGTGAGCAGCTCCTAGGTGTAGTGGGAACTGAGGAAATGTGCAGCACGGTGGTGGGGGCAGGGGGAAAAAAAGAAGGGTAATTATTTCTTGCATTAAAACATGCTGATGGGTCTTGCTTAAGGTTGCATCTTTGGGGAAGAGTGGCTGAAATCCAAACAAATGTGTAGAGGTATATAAAAATTTATTCTAAACATGAACTCTACAATCAGATTTTGAACCACCATAAAATCTCAAAATTGTTACGTGTTCATATCTCATCATTTATTAGCAGGAGAATTTGAGATGGGATCTGTTGCTTTGGAAGGAGAGAACAAAGGAAAAATTTTGATTATAAAAATATTGGAAGAACCTTTTCTTGAGAGCTAAACAATTTCAGGTTAGGTCTGTGTGACAAGGTATCCTATGTATGGCTGAACCAAAATAAAGGGTGGACAGCCAGCCTGGGGCGCAGGCAATGTGTGTTAAATTCCTGTGACAAAATTGCCATGCAAAGACACCAGCCCTCAAATACCATCCAGAACGTCCCAGTTTCATAGGGGCAAGGCGTTATTTGGGCTTCCCTTGCTAAAGAGAAAATCGGAATTACTCTTATCTCTACCATTGCCATGTATTTCTGCCGGTGCTGGGAATTAGCTATTTTCTGCACCACCATTCTCCATTAGAAGAGTTGCTGCTTCCTTCCAGGCACAAACCCCTTCAGAAGTGGGTGAAACGCATGTGTATGCCCGTATAGCGGCTGGAGTCTGATCCTGCGTGGCTGAAATCTGTGGTAGTTTTGCTGTTTACTTTAACATAAATGGGATTGGGTCCTGTGCTAGTTATGTGCTTTTGTGAACCGTCATGATGGAAGGCACAGCAATAAATGTAGTAAGATAATAAACTTTGGCCGTATTTCTATAGCGATGTATAAGCCCATCTGTATGCCGTATGTCAATAAAAACAACTAATTACAGAATAACTAAATATAAAGGGCCCCACTGCTTAAGAAAACCCTCCTGTATCCCATTCCCAAACTTCCTATTACATCTATGGAAAGTCTGGACCATAAGCCGTATTTGTTCCATTAAGCCCTGATTTTGAATTAAAGCTAAGCAAGAAGATAACTGCAGCCTTATCCTTGCAAAGGCCTATTCATGTCTTTATACATTAAAACTAGTCCCATTTGCTTTGGGGGAGCAATTTCCAAAGTGCAGAGGTGGTTGCATCTGTAACCCCTTGCCACGCTGGGGCCTGTCAGAGTTCTGCTGGAAAAGCACACGGGGTGAGCGAAACCTGCCTTAACCCTGTAATAGCTTTTCTTTTCCAGCTGTAAGTACAATGCATCGTAACTGTTAATATTTCTTTTTCACTTATCCACATGCAAAACCCCATGTGCTGCTTTTGCTGCACTTTTTGCCTGCTGTGAAATCAGGCTCGGTGAGCTAAATGCATTCCTCTTCACTCTGTTTTTAAATAGTGTGTGAGTGCAATACAGAGCAATAAACATACTAGGAGTTTTCAGTTGAGCTTAACGAGTGTCTTTTCTGTGTGAAATTTGTTTCTTCATATTTCTAAGTCAAACTTGCGTCTTTGCTTAGCACAGGTTCAATAATGTGCTGTGAATTTTACGTTACAGCTTTACACTCACTATTAGGAAAGACATTTAGATCCGCAAAATATTATTTTTCTAAACACTTAACTTTAGACTTCACAGTTTCACAAGTGACAGGTCCGTGTTTCGTCCAGTAAACTACTGCAAAATCCAGATGCTGAAAAAATGAGCCTAAAATTATACATTCAGTCAGTATTAGCTATTTACAGACATTCTTCAAATGCATTTGAAATAAAAATGAAAACAAAGCTGTGACGGTCACAAATCAAAGCATTATTGAAGATGGCTTATATCCTTCTGAGGTACTTTCTTATTAAGGATATGTTGTATTTCTATTTTTATAAGGCATTAACATTTTTTATTGATAAAGCGAGATTCAAGTTGCAATGGAAGTGCCAGTCTTTCTGATATGTACTTTCGAAGCACTTTTTGCAGTGCAAGTCAACACCTAATGGAAGTCACTTTATTTCTTAAATACCTCGTGTTTATACAGCTGTTCTGATTTTTTTTTTTTTTTTATTTTCCAACATCTGAAATGGAAGTGCCACAAGTAAAAAGAGAAATTAAACCAATAGAAATAAAGGATTTTATGCCAAGGACATATAAGGGGAGTAAAAAGCTTTTAGTAACAGAAAGGAAAATTGGTCTGAAGAACTTCAAAGACTCTGCTTAGTTTTGTTCTGTAGTCAAATGATCATTTCCACTGGAAGCTGGCTTAATTTACTAGTATGCTGAAGAAGGATCACCACGTGTATTTACACTTGGCCTTAAGAATACTTTAAGAAAAAAATGGTGTTGGCAATCACGTTGGTTGGGTTAATGTTGTTCCCCATGAAGCCCCTTTGCCATCCTTAGGGTGGAGTTTCAAAACAACAGAAGTCCTGCAGGGGACTGTGAAGGGTCATCCACGCTTCTCCATCACCCTCTGTATCGTGTTTTGCTTATCCCTTCACGGAGGACTTATCCATTCCTTCCGTGCTGACATCCCATAAGTTGACCCCCCCCACTTTTGCTGCTGCGGGGGATGTCCATACATGGCTGTAGGAGGGAAGCAGGCACCATGAATGTCTTTGAAAACAAAGCTGTGCTGGAGAAATGTGCTTCAGACACCTCAGCTGACTATTCGGTCAAGCGTTGTTTCACTTTCAGGGAGTGTCCACAGCTAGGTCAGACCTCCTTCTGGAAAGTTGCCACATAAAGGACCATTTTTCACGCTCCCTGGAACACCTTAGGTCCGCAAACCTAATTGCTTGGATGTGCCCAAATCTCTGTGGGCATTTTCTCTGACCTAGGGATTGTCAGTATACTTCAGTGAGTGGCTGTGGGATGCAGTTTACATTCACGCAGTCTGCTCTTGATTGAACTTGCTTCAGAAAAGTTCTTGTTGAGCCCAATTCAGGGCTTGATACGATCTTTGCTCTCCCTCCAGGCCCAGCACTCCCCGGGGGGACCTGTCAGGGGAGGCGCGTCTACTGCTCCCACCCACGAAGGGGTCAACTGAGCAAATTTGGTATAAGGAGCCCCGCCATGAGGTGCCACAGCAGAAGGAATGGGTTGGTAGGTCATGACTGGGGTGTACAGGTAGAGGCTGGGCAACTGCAACTGTTTCTTCCCACCAACGCTCTGAGACAGCTTCAAAGAAGACATTCAATGGAGCTGTCTCGTGGGTGAGTCCTCAGGACACACAGCTGCCTCTCCTGTTTGCATCACCCTGGACCAACAAGAGTGCATCCATACACACAGGAAAAAAACAATAAATTGATATTGCTCATTAAAACAATGATTTTCCTCATTAGAACAAGAAGCATCCCCCAGAAACCTAGGGGGAGAAAAGGGAGGACAACTTTCCCGTGCAGATTACTGAAACGTTTGTTGCATCCCCGAAGTGACTGCTTGCATGCAACAGAGTCGGTGCCAGTACATTCTGTTCCTGAACACCATATACATTTCTTGAATATGATAACCGAGGAAATTTATTGAAAGCAGAGAAAATGTTAACTATTTTTTATTTCTTGCTCATATATTTCTAAGCTAAGTGACATTACACTTTAGTTCTCCCATAAGTCTATTTTTAGATTCTTCAGATTTTAGATATTGTTTTTCACTGTAACAATTCAGGGCTTTTCTAGGTTTGGCAGAACTATGTGGATAATCTGCAGTAAGTAATGTACTAGTCTAGCGTACTCGGGAATTATTGGAAGTGCATGGTGTATGTAATTTCTGATTATGCAAATTTAATCAAGCAGTTATCCTTGAAAAGTCTGTGAAGTACTCACACAATTATTTATGACTTTTTAAAAATACTGCTGCTTTCTGCTTATTACGTATACGCCATCAGTTTGTAGTAGATGCTTAAATATGGTTGACAGTATGAATGTATCACCCGAATGCAGTGTGTGGTGCAAAACTTATACTGATTCTTAGCTAGCACTTTCCGTGGGCTTATTAGAAACAGATCTCTTGTGAACAAAATTAAAAATAGAGGCATAGGTATCTGACAGCTAGAGGGCAGCTAGAGCATCTAGTCTAATCTCCTGTACATCGTCTGTCCTTCAGCTTCACACAGCTACCCCTGACCTGGAAAATTCAGGGGCCAGAACTGAGTGCAGAATGCCAGCATCAGCTAATCCACAAATCTTTCTCAAACAAATGGCCTGGAAGTCCAAGAGGCACTAGCCAAGGAAGGCTTGAAGGAGCTGATAACACATACCACAGGAGGTTGATACGTAATTTATTATTATTGAATTGGGTCTTGTTGTTTCACTTTTGAAAACACTCTCATTTGCTTGTATCTTTCAACAAGAGATATTAGTTTTCCTTAGCTTGTGACTTCAGCCTCAGAATAATTTCTTATTAATTCTTTTGACAACAGTGAGTGTATCTTTCCACAGATGTAATTTTAAGTGGAGCTTCGGTTAAAATGTTTGAAACGGGCTTGGGCTTTAATAGTGGAATGAATGCAAATTAAATACTACTATTTGTCACTATCTATCTCTCCTGATGTAATCCTGCTTCTGTACAATACTCTGTTTTTCTTTGGAAAGTCATATTTCTGTAGAGCACTAAGGTCCATAATTATAGTCTGCAGACAGAAATTACGTGGTGGTTACTTCACGGCCGCGTGTCTTGTGGAGCTGACTGGCAGACACCTTCAGCTAAGCATGGAGTTGAGTTTGAATAGCTAAACACAGAAATCCAACCGGGCAGCTCTAGCATGAAACAGAAAGGCAGCAAAGTGCACCAAGTAGGAGTTTGACTCGATCCGGGAACTCTTCTGGTGACCTCTGTGGTTTTCCACTTAGAGAGCACAAAGTCTTGAATTCATTCATTACTCTCCCTTTGGTATCCCGTGCATGTGTATAAGTATCCTCTAACAGGATAAGCATCAGGGAGTAATCATTATCAAACACCCGTGCGTGGTATTAGAATAGACAGTCAAAACCTTGAGCTATGGAAAGTGGTCGATGCAGTTAAATGTGTCAGACGTGACTCAAAAGTCTCCTTCCTTTCCGAAGATATTACTTCATTCATGTTAACCACATTTCTAAGTGGCCTGGACTGAAGAGATAGCGTTTGGGGAATTCCAAACTCCTTTATATGCAGTTGGGAGTTTCAGGAATAGCTGCTCTGCATTCCACATTGATATATAATCCTCATTATGGCTTTGAATAAGAACATGGTAATTTGTCAAAAAAATAAATAAAACGAGTTATTGGTCAGAGGCGTACTATATAGGGCGTACTAATAAAAGCAAATATTTTTGGCTGTAGTCTAAAGTTCCTACTGTAAATGAGCTAATTTAGGGCTGTATCCTCCCCTGAGATCATGGGCTGGAACGTGAGATAAGCAGTAGCTGCACAGATACATTTGGGTGGTAGCGTAAGAAATGTTCCCTCTCCACTGGCTCCCCATTCAAAGGGAAGGAGAGGGGGAACACTTGCCGTCTTTTCCCTGTAGGTGTGTTGACCCCTCCAAGAAGGGGAGCATTCTTCATCCATTAGGAGATATTTAACTCCTTGTACTACCAATTCATGTTCTAACTCCTTGGAAACGTACGCAGATCAGCTTTGTATCCCAGAAGAAAATCCATCTTCCGTCTTCAGTTTCAGTGAACTCCGGGAGAGACAGACATAGACATAGACGACATAGACACGTCTTCAGATTGATGCATCCATTTTCCCCCACAGACGTTAAGGACCTGGAGTATTGCTATTAGTACAGAGCTAACTGTAATCCCTGGCCATCTGTGCCTTCACAAACAGGTGGTGACACATGGCTTATTCTTCAGTTACTGACTTGCTTACGGTAATACTCAAGTTGTGGTTTCACGGTCAACTTAAACCATGCCAAGCCCACATCCGCTGCCGACAGGGGCAGATCTTACCTACCCACCATCCCGAGCCGGTACATGCTCCCTCCTGCCGCGCATTACCCCGGGGGCTCCGGGGGCACCACGACTCGCTGCCTCGGGGAACTGGTGCTGCTGAAGGGGAGTCCCGTCAGAAGGGGACTGTCAGACCAGCACTCTGATCTGATTGATAGAAATAGTGTGAGCGTTGCGTGAGGGAGGGAACTTGTCAGTGTGAGCCAGTCATAAAACCAAACCTTCAGGAGGCTTTTCAGGGCGAGGGCTGAGTGGGTAAGTTTTCTTTATTTCCAGAAAAAAAAAGGAAAAAAAAAAAAGAGATTTGGCACTCATTTTTTTATTAACATCTTTAGGTTTTTCTTGAAAGTGAAAAATCTTTCTGTGTTTAGCTGCCAGAGCTGAAACCCACCAAACAACCAGCCCTGCTCAGCTTTTGTTTTTCCCACTGATTTTTTTAAACAAATAATGCCATATTATTAAAGAAAACTATCAAAGAGAGGTAATTGGAAAATTATCAATGAGTTATTCTTCTATTTAAATTGCTCCCAAAGAACTTACCATTTATTTTATGTGCTCATAAGTACAGAAGAGAATTGTACTAGATTCACAGGTTGGGAACCTCTCCTAGCCCAGATCTATTAATCCAAATTTACTACTGTAACAATCAATGCCACTTAGCATAGCTTCACTCCTGCAGCTAGGCACATCAGATGGTGCACAGCACATCCATTGTGTTCTGTCCTGCAAGAGCAGGATGAGTACCAAAAGTTTCTATTGACAACGGAGAGTTGTAGAAATGTTGATTGACACATCTTTTGCTATTTTGGTTTTCTTGTCCTTTACTATTGTTTTACTCATGGTATCGACCTGCGATGATGAAGTCTTACCCTAACAGCAAATACGCCCTGACTGCAGATGAATTGCCGTGACAGTAGCATTTCTTGAGTGTAGCAGGAGCTTTCCTCAGGGTTTTATTGCTGAGGCTGTTAAAATGCAGAGAAGGTTACAACAAAGGAGGCAGAAAAAAACCCTGCAGTGGTTATACCCAACCACAATCTAAACAGAAAAGCTTTAAGCCCGTGTCATGCAGCTCTGCTATGTAATAGCTTAGTGTCAATATTGGTCCTGGATTGGAAGAGATGTATTTCACAGTCTGCTCGTCAGAGCCCTGGTGTACAAATGCTGAATTATAAACATTCCTATGACTTCAGTTGTGTGCCTTTCTTCACTAGATACTGCTGGGTTTTGCTCTTTGAGCCATTTCCTCCAGAAATACAGGTCTGTGCTGCGGAGTGGGCCATGGTCTGCCTCAGCCCCCTGGAGGGCTCCTCTCAGGTTCTCAGCGAACCTCGGGAGCGAGCAGGAGCTGACTCCGACTGCTTGCCTGGCTCTATAGTACCTTCTTCTAAACGGGGAAGTATTAGAGAAGGGGGAGGCATAAGCTTGCAGTACCATGCTGTGCAAGAAGCTTATTGTTTTGTTTCTAAGTTTAGCAGTTTCCAAATTGCATGCTTGTAGCAATCTTCTGCTCCTGAGTTTTGCACATATCAACGAAGATGGAGTGGATGAAATTTCTGGCCTGCCTCAGACAGTGGCAAAAGTCCAGTTTATTTCGGTGGATGAAGATTTCACTTCTTCTCCTCTTAGTCCTGTTAAAGAACTGAAGTTAAAGAACTTAATAACTTAATTTAATAACTTAATTTCAACAAAGCCCTATGGTATGAATAAAGCAGCAGCAGCACTAGAGGAATGATTGCATGCTGGTTTTCAGTTAGTGGTCCTTGCAGCTCCTCAGATCTGTAGACTACTTCTAAACTGCAGCAAGCCTAAATTTGGCTTCAATTTGCTATACAAGGGCTCCCACCATAACTGGAACGATTTTGGGTGTCCACAAATCACAGAAAGGCTGAAAACCATATGTAGGGCATTCATCTACCGAAGAAGGGCAGCTCTAAGTTACAGCAGCAGGAGCTTACACTGTTTCTACACACCACTGAGAGCAGGTTTATAGTCCTTCTGCCTTCTGAATATCCCAGCCTTTCTCTCTTTTACACACTGTCTCACCAGTGCTGGTAGGACCCAGATGCACAGAAAAAGATTTCCTGAAAAAACAATCCAGAAATGGTAGAGCTGCACAACTCAAAAGTTCTCCAACAGCTGAAAAACATCAGTTCTTATAAAATATGTGACAAGTACAGTTGCATGACAGTGTGAGGGGGTCTGAAAGTCCTGCTGGCACTCACTTGGGATAGTCTGCATAACTGTTCAGGGATTCACCTCCTGTGAGTAATGGTAAACATCCCGAAGTTAATGCTGGTAGAAATTCGGTGCAGTGCCACTCCGTATTATTCATCATTCTGGAGTGTGTGTCTCTGTGTGTGTGCAAATTTCCAGTGCTGTGTGCCATTCATAGCTTTTCATGCTGTCTGACATTCACATACTTGTAAAGCTCAGGCTCCTACCGTCTCAGCAGCAGTGATACAGGGCTCTTCGGAGAGAGCCTGTCCTCCAGGCAGAGCTTTGGCGCTGCTCTCTCCCATGCAGCCTGTGCTTGGGTAACCATTTAATATCGTCCTTGCTTTCACTGCACCAGGAATCTGGCCCAGGAATTCTGGCATCTCATTTGTTGTTGATTACGCAGCCCTTCATTATTCGGTATCGGATACGCACCGTGGCTGTATTTTGAATATTATTCCCTTTGCAGATAAGTACTTTGGGCCACATTCATCCCCAGCAGAACAGCAGCACGGACCATGTTTCTTTATTTGCTGCAGCCAAGCTCTGCTCCGCGTGGGCGTCACTTTGCCGGGAGTTTGGCCCGGAGTCTTTTTCTGTCAGTTTTGCTGACTGCCCGGTCAAGCTCTCTCACAGTGCCTTAGTGGGGGGTGTTGGACACGTCGGGAGGAACCTGCTGGGTTTTTTAGGTGAGCATAGCGTGCCAAATTATGGAAAAAGGACCTATGTTCCTGTCTGCAAGGTAATGTGAGTGTGAAAATGTACAAGAGAGGGGTGCCTACTGCCCCCCATACAGAGGGGATGTTCAGCCTCTCAGTAATTTGGCAGTATATGTGTACATGAAAAAGTCTAATCCTTTTGATACAACTATAAAAAGGAAAAACAATGTAATCACATCTGGTGAACTCTAGAGCTGTACATAGTTCTGCGACCCTTTGATGTATTTACATAGCTCCAAAAACGCGGGTTGCATGCACGCGTGCACAGAAAGACAACAGACTCCATCGCTTATCTGTCTCCTCCTGTGTGGGGTAGCACAGGCATACCCAGGTCTGGCTGGTTTCGTACAACGATGTGGTTTTATCTTGATATTTTAATCTGTCCTGAATGTCAGAGGGGAATTTGTGTCTCCCGCCTCATGAGCAATATTGCTACTTTTCACTATTGCTGTTGTCCTAAAATGCTTTGGCTGCATCAGGGGGGTGGAAACGAGTACCAACAGCCAGATCCTGTTGTGAGTATTTAATGCTGCCCACAGCCTGATGCCAGCTATCCTCCTGGGGACATGGGCAGGGCATGTGAGCCTGGTCTACTGTCCCAGCAGTCTCCTGCCTGTCCTCTGGTGCCTTCTCTCCCAGGGCCCTTGGGGCACGCTCAGTACATGCTCTGTCCCCCATATATAACTAAAATACAGCTGCTTTTCATTTGGTGGGTGCGCGTTGGTTGTGGGGTGGGAGTGCATGTGCGCTCCAACTCCGCTGAGAAGCCATTGCTTCCCCCTCCATGCTGCGCCGCCGCCCCACGGCAGCTCTGTAGCTCCGGTTGAGCGACCGGACGCGCAAAGTCCCGCTGGTTACGCTGGCCCGATGAACAATTATTTGTTTCATGTGGCGGGAAGGCTTCCCGTTATGTGACAGGGCCTTTTTCCATTTCGATCATCTGATGGACTTGCGTCTGGCCACGTGCCACCAGAAGCTTCCCTTGGGTGCTGCCAGAACTGCTGCCATCTCTCCGCTCTCTGACGCCCTACGAGGTGGGGTGCCACAGGGACCTGTACCTCTAAAGCAGGATTAATGAAAGCTAGTCTTGACTCAGGATGCTGGGAACTGTAAGAAAACCTGCTCCGTGGCTATGAATATATCCTTCCAGGGTTAAATCCTACATCAGGAAGGCAGTTAAGCAAGCGCTTAACTTTCAGTTTGCGTTATGATTTCCTTGTTTTGGTTTCCTGAAAAGAGATGCCTCCCTAAACCAGGCTTTAGTGTCATTTTGGCTCTTACATTAGAGTCATGCTAGCCAGGGGATGCAGAGCAAAATCTACAGCCACGTGCAGACCCTGTGACAGACTGTCAAGCACAAACATGACCAGCATGAAACTTGGGGTGGGGGTGGAGGAGGTTCTGGCAATAAATACCATCTGGTTCAGCAAGTTAGTACCAGATGTCTGGAAGCTTCCAATTCTAGCCAGTAAAGGTGGAGCTGAAATAATTAAAATTGTATTTCTCTTTGGAAAAAGCAAGGAAAATTGTCACAGCTTTTTTAACAGTGATTTCCAGAAGTAAAAAGACAAAAGTCATGCCTTTTGCAAACCAGGACATGTCCCACTTCAGAGCAGCTCTAAATGCATATCCAGGTGAGAAAGAATACACTGCCAAAGGTTGAGTTTAAAGCAGAATTCCCCCTTTTAGGATCACTGCTACGCAGCAGTATGGGGGAAAAGTCAAATGGCCAGAACAGTTGCATATGCATCTTTCCAACTCATATTGGCTAACATTTGCTTGTCTTTGATTTCCATACCATGTGATGTAGAGTTGGCAACTGGTTTGCAAATGTTGTCCGTCATCTTCTCTTCTATAAAGAACCCGTCTTCTTGGGGAAAAGATGTGATATGAATGGGCCTGGCATAGTTCAAACAACTTCTCCTAAACCCCAATAGCTTCAAACAGCTCTCAGCTCTGAAAGAAAAGTCTGTTTCCCACCCCAGAGTGACACGGGGCATTTCTGGAATGGAGTCCACACCTCTGAGCTCAACACGTGCTTCCTAAGCACAAAATCCTGCTTTTGTCGGGCAAACCACCCAGGCAGCGAGAGCTCAGGAGAGGCAGAAATCCCTGCACTGCTGTCAGGTGTTTCCAGCTCAGTGGCTCTCTGAGCTGTAGGAGGCTGGGTGAGCTGGGGGTCCTGCATGCTCCGTCTTCACCACAATGTGAGGTGGCACACAGTTGGTCCTGGGCAGGGGGCAGGCTCCAGGGCAGGGGCAAGCAGCATTTCTGGGGGACAAAGCGGGGCACAGGTACCCAGCTCTGTAAGGAGCGTCAGAGCCCCTTCTCTTTGTCTAGATGTTGTTGGAATTTGCTTCCCAAATTGTATCTAAACCCACCTCTCTTCTGAAACCTGGGTTAACCAAGTAAAATATGTGGGTAGGGAGGAGAGACGCAGTGCATACTTGCATGCTGAGCAAAGACGTTAGTGAGAGACAGAAATAAGCACTGATGTGGCACAAGCACCCTCTTTCCTGGGTAGGCTTCTTTGCTGGGGGTGAGGTACCGTTATGGTGACACAGTGATGAAAGTATGCAAACTGTGAAAGCATGATCTAACACTGAGTTCAAAATATTTTTCTGTTCAGTTTAAATGAAATTTAGTAGTTTCCAGATCCTGTGTATGATGCTTCGAAAGCTTAAAATATGAATCCCATAAATCCAGTGAATAACGTGGCAGGTGTGGATTTACTAGGGAAGGGAGGAAGGGAACTGAAAGGCATGTCAGTGCTGTTAGTGTTTCTATATGACTTAAATCTGAACAGCATCGCTGTTGAAAGTTTGATTTTACCAAAACAAGTGTCTGTTGCTTTTGAAGATATTTAAGTTCTGTAGAAAGAAAAATCTTCACTTAAAACCATGACATGGGTATCCCATTTGATCATCCACAGGTAGCTGAGGAAAGTGTACAAAATGGGTGTTTGGCTTGTTTCGAGGTTTCTCTAATAGGCCGTCGGATTAAGTACATCGTTTTCATAGATGTGAAGAGGGACAAAGCTGGCTCCTTTAAGTAGTAAAGGGGAAATGTACCAAGATCTAAATGGTGATACCTTTAATTGCACTGTGTAGTACCACAGTTACATCATGAGGACTGCTTCTGGGGCAAGCTGCAACTCAGTGTTAGTCAGTCTATCAACACTAGAGATCATCTAGGCAAACTGGATCCTCACAAATCCATGGGCCCTGATGGGATGCATCCACGAATGCTGAGGGAGCTGGCAGATGTTCTTGCTAAGCCACTCTCCATCATCTTTGAAAGGTCATGGAGGACAGAAGAGGTGCCTGAGGACTGGAGGAAAGCCAATGTCACTCCAATCTTGAAAACAGGCAAGGAGGAGGACCTGGGAAACTATAGGCCAGTCAGGCTCACCTCCATCCCCGGAAGGGTGATGGAACAATTCATCCTGGAGGTCATCTCCAGGCATGCAGAGGAAAAGAAGGTTATCAGAAGTAGTCAACATGGATTCACCAAGGGGAGGTCATGCTTGACCAACCTGATAGCCTTCTATGATTGC